>OU618559.1:11135795-11563284 GCA_914829495.1 Eilema sororculum
ACGGAACTGGTGAAAGACTGTAAGATTGTCAATAGTTTGCTTACGTGCCATAAGTGGTCGAGACAGAGAATAAGTCTATGCTCGAGACAAAAACAGATTAAGTGTAGATATCAGATGAATATTTGGAATATCCTCTATGAAATCACGAGCCTTTGACGGCGATACTTTAAGGCTGGATCGAGGTTGTATAAGTCACTGCCTTCGGGGTGTCAACGTGACATTGCCTAAGGGGCTATATCAAGTCACTGCCTTCGGGGCGTCAACGTGACATTGCCTAAGGGGCCGTATCAAGTCACTGCCTTCGGGGCGTCAACGTGACAGTGCATAAGGGGCTATACCAAGTCACTGCCTTCGGGGCGTCAACGTGACATTGCCTAAGGGGCCGTATCAAGTCACTGCCTTCGGGGCGTCAACGTGACATTGCCTAAGGGGCCGTATCAAGTCACTGCCTTCGGGGCGTCAACGTGACAGTGCATAAGGGGCTATACCAAGTCACTGCCTTCGGGGCGTCAACGTGACATTGCCTAAGGGGCCGTATCAAGTCACTGCCTTCGGGGCGTCAACGTGACAGTGCATAAGGGGCTATACCAAGTCACTGCCTTCGGGGCGTCAACGTAACATTGCCTAAGGGGCCGTATCAAGTCACTGCCTTCGGGTCGTCAAAGTGACATTGCCTAAGGGGCCGTATCAAGTCACTGCCTTCGGGGCGTCAACGTGACATTGCCTAAGGGGCCGCATCATGTCACTGCCTACGGGGCGTTAACGCGACATGGCGTTGCCTCGCTTCAGGTTCATTTACAGGTGGTTACTGCCTTCGTGGCGTTAACGTGACGTCTAATAAGAGGCCGCATCATGTCACTGCCTTCGGGGCGTTAACGTGATATGGCGTTGCCTCGCTTCAGGTTCATTTTCAGGTGGTTACTGCCTTCGTGGCGTTAACGTGATGTCTAATAAGAGGCCGCATCATGTCACTGCCTTCGGAGCGTTAACGTGACATGGCGTTGCCTCGCTTCAGGTTCATTTTCAGGTGGTTACTGCCTTCGTGGCGTCAACGTGACGTTTAATAAGAGGCCGCATCATGTCACTGCCTTCGGGGCGTTAACGTGATATGGCGTTGCCTCGTTTCAGGTTCATTTTCAGGTGCCTCATGGGCTTAGGTATAACGAGATCGTCTATGGCGCAGTCTTTGAAAACTTGGTGATGTTACGAGCTTGGATGTCAACCGCATACTCCTACGAGGACGCAGGAGAGTCAGGAAGGCCGAACTGTAAACAATATTTCGATGATCTTCCCAACTCTATGCGCAGGGCTATGGATTGAGTAAAGTGATCGACAAGGACACAACTATTAGGGACAGCATAGGAGTGTGACGTGTGGTCGCTCCCTATTATTTTGAATATAATTAAGTTATGTGGCAGTAGTTTAATTTCTATCTAACATTAATTATGATTGAATTGATAGTTGTAAACGAATTTCAATGAAATAAGGACAATTTCTCCATCCGACAGTAAACATACAGCACATGACTGAGTGCTCGCCCCTTAGTACATGGGACCGAAAATCATAGGTGGCGAAAATTGGTGGTTAATATACCTCTGCCCACCATTTCGGGAGTTTACAGGCGTGAGTATTGTATTTATGTAATGTGTTTTTTTTAAAGAATATTAGAACCGAAGTTACTAATATTCCCTCTAACCCCTACAACTAAGCTAAAATGCTTGTGCTAGGAGTGGGTTCACGTCGGTAGTGTAATGGCCAGGATCGAACCCGGGACCTCTCGATCGTAAGGCTGACGCCTTAACCACTAAGCTACCGATGTATTATAAGGCCGCGTTTCCATTGACGCGGAGCAGAGAAAGATTAAACAATAGAATTGCATAAAAAACTCCGCTTAGCTGCAGAAGCGGAGTTTTATGCAATGCTATTGGTTAATATTTCTCCGTTCCGCTCCGCTCCGCGTCAATGGAAACGCAGCCTTATGATTAGTTTTCACAAAAGTTCAAGTAATTTTTACAAATTATTTACTTATTATACCTATATTAGCTAAAGCATTTACATAATCAGATTGTCAATATAAGATAAGATAAGATATCATTTATTCGCTGAAACATGAGTATACACACATAGGCATGCAAGGTATTAGTGTCATTTATTATTTCAGTCATGTTTAGCCGTTTACATATCGGCGTGCAAATGTGTCGAAAATTAATTTATTACAGTATGTAGTCACATGCAAAACATAATATATGAATGAAACTAATTAAAAAGATAAAGAAATAATATTTGAAGTCCAACAATTTGTGAATTTAAAATAAAATTAGGTATTGTTCAATGTCTATATAAATTAATGTCAAAAAATAAAATAAAATGTCAGTAGGTAATATAATCAAAATAAGGTCCAAGAACAACTGAACAGGGTCATGCTGCAGTTGGCGCCATTGGCGACGTTAGCGGAAGACGTGAAAACCATTTAGACTGAAATCAACAATCTGAAGGATTCCATCGAAATGGCTCACCAGTTGATCAACGACTTTTCAGGGAAAGTCAAAGTATTAGAATACCGAGTAAGTACTGTGGAGGAGTTACTAGTGGAAGTCCCTGCACTCCGAAATGTAATAGCTATATTGCAGCAGGAAATGAACGATAAGGATCAATGGGCTCGAGCAAACAACGTAGAAGTTAGAGGAATCCCCTTGAAAAAACATGAAAATTTATACGAAATCGCCAACAAAATTAGCCAAATATGTAACTTTCCTATAAAAAGGGAGGATATAAATTACATAGCTCGCATTCCAACCCGTGTAGCGGACAACATAAAACCAATTCTAATAGCTTTTAACAATCCCTGCTCACGTGTTTCCTTCTTCCTACAGTCCCGGGTCCTTAAGCGGGGCGTGAAAAGGCATCTAATGAGGCCGTCAAGCTGAGTGCCACCACTTTTAACATGGCAAATGTTTACGATGGTGACCCTCTTTCCGAGATTTTGCCTTTAGCTTAACATCAGGCGAGGTGAAGTCAAATTGAGGTGTCCTGTATAAAAAAAATTCGATATACCAAAGAAGAATTAATAGCCTCATCACGCAAATGCAGCACACTTACCTTGTCTAACTTGGGATACCCCGAAGATGGTTCCATTTTTATCACAGACCACTTGACTCAACGAGCCTCCTGAAATGAAATCTCTGAAATGCTGCTTGAAACTCATGGAGTTTCAAGCAGCATTTCGGGTGTTCAATACTCATACCAATAAACTATTCCTATAAAAGATTATTGTTTGAATTTTTCAATACTATAAATATCGTGAAAATTTCGACTGTCTAGCCATCACGGTTCATGACAGACCTTAGTGATAAGGTCCTGTTTTTTTTCTTTGGGTGTGCTTTGACTAAGGTATTGCTCAGGATATGTATCTTGGACCTAAAATGTGGCCAGCACCGGTGGACGAGCTCTAAGTCACCAAGCATAGATTTATTATACAAAACATTTGATTATTACAAATCAAGAAACATAAAAATATGGAGTCCAGTGATATGAAACATGCAACCTTACTTTTCGGCGCGGTCAAAGAATATGGTGAAACGAGTATTTAATGTTGAATGTGTGGTTTGTGGGTGAATGTAGAACTATCTACCGCACGGATTAGACGACGTGACAGCGGACGTGCAGTGTGTGATCTAGTCAGTCTGTGATCACGGCTGGTTAATCTGGTCGAAACTTCATGCAATTCAACCGTACCATAATCGTGTTAACTTCTGTTAACATTATTTTCGGTTCCATATACCTACCTATTAATAATACCTAAATAAAAGTAAAAAAAAATTACTGCCGTGATAAATTTTTCACTTTCATTTATTTATTGTCTTTATAGGTATGTACTATATTTAACTTTATACCATAAAAAAACAACAGGTCAAGCTCAGAAGCGCCACCCTCAATTTTCACGACTTTCTGACGGGCTATAGAAGGTGATTGGAATATCACATTTTCTTGTTCAACTATTTTATATCATATTGATTTTGTAGTTTTATAGATGTAGAAAATGTTTTAGTATCTATTAACCAGTAATACCAGTACCATTATGCGATAGAATAATAAAAAGTCAATGGCATTTCCAAAGTCATTCACGATGTATGGAAAGTGGTCTTCGTTCTTTAAATACCTATTTAATAAAATATCGATAATTAAAATTCTATCACCACATCACTAGCAATTTTATTTGACCAATCAGGTGCTACTACATCCCCACTACGTTAGAACGCAATATGGAGATTGGCGTTTTCCCCATAGACATAGTAAATATAAAGACGTGAAGCTACTACGAAATTCATTCATAAAATCATATTAGGAAAACGCCAATTCTCCATCTTGCTTTCCAACGTAGTGGGGATGTAGTAGCACCTGATTGGTCAAATAAAATTGCTAGTGATGCGGTGATAGATTTTAATTATCGATATTTTCCCAAATATTTAAAGAACGAAGACCACTTTCCATACATAGTGAATGACTTTTGAAATGCCGTTAACTTTTTATTATTCTATCGCATAATGGTACTGGTATTACTGATGAATAGATACTAAAACATTTTTTACATCTATAAAACTACAAAATCAATATGATATAACTAGTTGAACAAGAAATTATAGCTCGTGCGCATTAACATGGCACCTGCCTCGAGAACACCCACCTCCCGCTTCCCCGCGCGCGACCCCGCTCTCGCCGTACGAGGCTAGTAGCGTCAGCATACACCCCTCCCGCTCACCCGCGCAAAGCCCCGAGCCAGGTGCCATGTTCACTCGCACGAGTTGTATTTCCATTTTAAAATTAAAAGTATGATTTTATACAAATCTCCTAGATTTTGATTTAATTCCGAAACCCTCGCGCGACCTTTGTACGGTACAGTAAGAACATAGGACTGAAATGGCGGATTACATAACTTTTCATTCGGGTACTTACTAGGCAAGTCGAGCACTTCTATTTTGAAGTAAATATCTTTTATAACAAAGGTAGTACAAATGTATATATATATACTGGGTGTAAGGGGGGCTCACGAAGCCGAAAACCCCTAGTAGTACTCCAGGTACATAACAAATTGGCATAAAAATAAAATCGATACGGGCAAAAAAAAAATGCTTCGATTTTTTTTGGATTCTTTTCTATTTTTATTTTGCATTACTTACTCTCCATCTTGTTTGTAAAGCTAAATAAAACGGTAATTTTATTAAAAAACACCACTACAAAAGAGCACGCGCTTGGCACACTAGTTGTTTTTTCTTTGTAGTGATGTTCTTTTTATAAACTTACCGTATCATTTAGCTTTACTAACACGATGGAGAGCAAATAATGCAAAAAAAAAAATACTAAATAAAAATTCGAATTTTTTTTGTCTAAATCGATTTTATTTTTAAATATATTTATATATATCGTTACTCAAAGACTGTAAAGAATCTTTGTAGATTTTACGTCCTTCTGGGCGAATTATTCGAAACACCGGCTATCACAAGGAAAGTCTGACAGAAAGCCCTAAGCACACTGCAACCTGAGAATACATATAATCGGCATCCACTTAAGCTAACCACTTAATTTTTTCTTTTAAATGTATAAATTTTTAGTCTGTGCCCTTTTTATATCGATAAGTAGTTATCGACAGTTTACTGGATTCCCTACTAGGCCGCCATACTGCTTTCCATTCATTCATAAAATCCAAGTTTAGGTGGCAGTTTTTTTTCGTAGGTATGGCAGCTCTTGATACTCTAAGGTTTTCCCTTATATTATTTTATGAATGAATTTCGTAGTAGCTTCTAGTCTTTATTTTTTTTAAATGTATTATGGTTATGGTGTGTTGGAAGTACCTGTACAGAAGAGACAACATTAAAGCAAACATAAAGTTATGTGGTAGTGCAAACGAAACGAACAAAATTTTAAAGGTTAATATTGTTAAGATCTATAAAATGACATAACATATAAATTAGTGGGGAATTCACATAAGTCAGGAGGGTGTTAAAGTTGGCTGGAAGAGAGATATTGTTAGGAGGTAGGAAATCATACAGGGATCCGTTCAACCTAGTACCTGAGAAGAAAATGTGGTCAGGAGTTCCTGTCTTTATATTTACTATGTCTATGGTAAAATGACAAGTGCAACTGTCACTGATAAAGAAAAGGGTGACCCACTACAATAGTGATGTTCGACAATCAATAGACTATGACATTTTAGACATACTTTTTTATAATAGGAATGAAAGCGTTTTTATTGATATGTAATAGGTATGTATTAAACAATATTATTGGAGAAATATGGATCTTACCATCTTATTATTAAAGCTGGGAATAAACAGGACACGGTCACAGAATACGGACACTTAGTGTTGTTTTGATGATGCTCTCGATAAAGTTTTGCTATTCAGTTTGCAGCGAACATCCATATCGAGGATATTGAGGTTATCCTGCAGTGGCAGAGGCGTGCTCTGAAGAGTGGACTGGGAAATTAAAGGAGATACCTTTGCTGTGAACGCACATGCCTGCGTCTAAAAAAAGGAGTGTTAGGTTATTACAATAATAATGTGAAGGGTTTAAATACCATGGCGACGCAATTACGGTTCATGTATGGATTGGTGGTTATAAAAAAATAGCCATGAAGGCTCCGCTTAAGCCTTCTAATCTATCTCAGGTGAGGCGGCATGCCTCCTAGCCGGGACCCCTCCATGGGACCTGGAAGCGAGAGCCCTTGCGTCTCTATTTATATGGCGCAAGGAGGCGCTGGAGCGGGGCCAATGGCCTGCGTCTCGAGAAATCGAGGCCCAGCGGTCCCAGCTCTACCAAGAAGCCGTGGAGACATGGAAGGTGCGACTTGAGCAACCAAAGGGGGGATTCGCCACAATTGCGGCCGTCAGACCGGTCATGGACGAGTGGCTGGAGAGGAGACACGGTGCTCTCTCCTACCGATTGTCACAGATACTTACCGGGCATGGTAGCTTCGGTAGGTATCTGTGGCGAAGACACCTGGAAACCACGGCCGAGTGTCAGCACTGCGAGGAGCGCAGCGACGACACAGCGCTCCACACGCTGGTGGAGTGCACGGCGTGGGCGCAACAGCGCCAGGTCCTCGTGGTGGGTCTGGGCGTGGGCACTCTCTCGCTCGATACCATGGTGCGAGCCATGGTCTCCAGCGGGAGTAAGTGGGACTGCGCCGCCTCTTTCTGTGAGCAGGTCATGCTCGTGAAAGAGGCGGCGGGGCGAGAGCGGGAGAAAACTCTCCCACCCGAGTTCCGCAGTCGGCGGCAAGGGCGCCGCCGACGTGTCTTCGCCGAAGACCATCGGCCTCCATGACCGGGGGCCTGAGGACGGTGAGTTGCTCACCGTCTTTACAGAAGCAGGCCCATGACGGCAGCGTGACGTGAGGGATTCACGCCCCCCCCCCTTAAGAAGCGGGATAATACCCGAAAACCCCCCCATAGACGCGGGATTGCACCCGAACCACCCCCAAGGCGAGGCCGCAATTGTAGCCGTAGGTCTGATGGGAGTCCTGGGACATCCTTCCGAGGGCTTACCCGGGGCTTCCATCCATAGGCTTCTGGGCGTTACCGTGGGGGTTTTTAGTCGGCAGGAGTCCGGCATAACATCCATGAAGGATTTTCCCCCACGGTTATAAAAAAAAAAAAAAAAAAAAGCCTTCTAATCTATAACTATCGATGTCGAGGCGCGCAGTGTTCTCTCATATCTATCATAATGCCTAATTTATCACTTGGTCCATAATATAACGTTACATCGCATCGATAGCTTCCGTTGCGTGGCGGTAGTGAATGTGACTGCTACGTAGGAGACGTGGGTTTCAATATTTATATGTATGAACATGGCTATTTGGTTGGTTACTTTTGAAAATCTGAAACAAATACAAGCTGGATAAATACAGCTGTATTTATACCCCGAGTATTTTTTAATTAGTTTGGGCCTAAGTGGTTAATACAAATTACCTAGATCAAGAATGTTCAAAAACGTCAAAGTGTAAGTAATACTTTGAAACACAAAATATTCACTTAAAATTACATAATTTTTAATAGATTACACGTTCCATACCTTGTTTAACATTAAAGTATATGTACAGTAAGCTGCAAAAATGCATGGATAGCTTAAGATCGATAATCCTATGAACTGTGGTTTTACTAGCTAAGAGCGTATTTAGAGAGCGACATTAATACGGTTGTTATTATTATGCTAACTACCGTTTCATTCTTAATAGTAATATTGTATACCTACCTCCGCAAATATATTTGTCATCTTAATAAAAAGTAGTTAGGTTTGTTTTGGACCAGTGTATTATATTCGTAACTTGCGGCGGTAGTGCATGCGACTGCTACGCACGGGGCGCGGGTTCGATCCCCGCTCAGTGCAAAAAAGTTGTATGCATTAATATGGCTGTTTGCACTGGTCTGGTCGTGCCTCGGAGAGCACGTTAAGTCGTTGGTCCCGGTTGCCATACAAACTTCTATGACAGTCGTTACGGGTAGTTGGAGCCCTCAAAAGTCCAACTAGTCTAACTTGAAACTTTGATATCGCCATTGGTCATTGGACCATTGGTTGTGGAGGTCAGATGGCAGTCGCTTCACGGCAAATATCGAAGTTGCGGAAAGCCGACCCCAACTGAGTTGGGAAAAAGGTTCAGAGAATGATGATTATATTCGTAACTTAGAAATAATACAACAATTTAATCAAAAATATTTATTTCTTATTTATAAACGCTTTATTCTTTCTTTCATAAGTTTACACAGGTTTTCCATATATATTAATAATTTTCATTTCTTAGTGGTAGTATAATATTAATAATTTTTATTGAGAACATAGCTTAATTTTTCGTTTCCGATATCAGAAAGAAGATTGAAGCTTTTTGCAAACTCAATAAAAATAAACTGGAGACCGAAATACTATAAATCGTTAGTTTCCTGTGATTTAATTTGATAGGTATTTTGATTATGTTACCTTCTGACATTTTATTTTATTTTTGACATTAATTTATATAGACATTGAAGAATACCTAATTTTATTTTAAATTATATTTTAATTTTATTTTAAATTCACAAATTGTTGGACATCAAATATTATTTCTTTATTTTTTTAATTAGTTTCATTCATATATTATGTTTTGCATGTGACTAATAAATTCATTTACGATACATTTGCACGCCGATATGTAAACGGCTAAACATGACTGAAACAATAAATGAAACTAAACTTGCATGCCTATGTGTATACTCATGTTTAAGCGAATAAATGATTATCTTATCTTATCTTATCTTATCTTATCTTAGGTATAGGTAGCAAGTTTAACTTGACTACACATAAAATGTAAACAAAAGTAAATCTAGCCACTAAAAAAGTGAAGTCTGAAATATTTTTTTTTCAACTGCATCGTTTTCAATGAAACATTGTTATTTAAATAAACACTGATCAATTAATTATTATTACTCACGCTCTACAAACATATAGTTAAACTTATAATAAATTGTATAACAATTTACTATTCATAGAATATCACGTTTCGGTCAGCACTTATAAAATACTACCACTAAATAAACTAAACAATTATGTTAATACTTCGTATAACCTCCGTTCTGATCAATAACAGCTTGCAAGCGGGAACGCATTGAGCTAATTAGGTTCTTACATATATCAGAACCACGTATTTCGTCCCATACTTTTAAGCAATGCTTCTCTAAGGCATCTGGGGTCCGCTCGTTTTGATTTTCCCATCGTTGGACAATAATACCCCACAGGTTTTCAATGGGATTTAAATCCAGCGATCTAGCAGGCCATGGAATAACAGAAATGTTATCATGCCGTCCAAACCACTCTTGCACACTACGCGAACGGTGAACGGGACAATTATCCTGCACAAATTTTATTATAGGAACTTCTTCCTCAGGAAACACGTTTCGAACTGTGGGCAACATAGTCTCCTCCAACACATCTATATAATGGCCACTATTTGCTCGACTAGGCACTCGAATCAGTTCTCCTGGGTCAGCAGCACTCATCCACACCGACATGTTCACTGTTATACGACCAGACTCCATATTGGGCACTACGTGATCTCTGCTGTGTCTGGTATTGTCACGACGCCATAAATGTAAACGCCCATGTTGACTCGACTTAAAGGATTTTTCATCAGTAAAGATGACGTTACTCCAGTCGTAATTGGAGTACTCCAACGTGAACTCAAGTCTGGCTCTTTTATGGGTGTCCGTCAGGAATGGTTTTACAGCATGCCTCCTAAAATGCAAACCTTCACTGTGCAAGACGCGACGAACAGTATCCACACTTGTGTCAAACAAAGCGGCGTAATGCTTTGTCGGCATAAATCCATTTTCCTCATAGTCCCTTATCATTGCATGCCTTTGCGTTGTGTCTATTAATTGTGGTCTGCCACTTCTTTGACGGTGTTTCAAAGAACCGTCTTCTTCGAATCAACGCACCCATAAGACCACTGTTTTTCGCTATAACAAAGAAATAGAAATAGTAAAATAACAATATTGAAGTAGCTTTTACATTGAAATAAAACAAATGGATTATTTATATAGAAGTAATATAATAGGACACACTTACGTTTACCAATCTCTCGTGCTATTTCAGACATGTTTTTGCCTTGATCATGCAGAGCAATTATTTTTGCTCTTGTCGTCATGTCAATTTTGCATCGCGTACTCATTGTAGTAAAAATTATTTGGTTAACTCAGCTCAAGGATAATAGAAATAGGAATGATGTTAGCGAACGAACAAACTAGCAAGTCACTGAGTTTAAGCAGCTATTAAATAAACTGAACTACCCACGTAATTGATTTAAGTATAAATTAAGTTCACCCTCTAAGATTAAAACATTAAGTTAAACTACAAAAATCTAGTAGTATTCTATTTCAACGCAATAATCATGTGCAATGTTAGCCTATTGATGTGTCTATGCGATATATCGTGAAACCAAGTTTTAGAGTTCCGAGTTCGAACCCTGCCGAGAGCATTTTGTTTTTGTAATTATATTATGTTGATTCATTTGTGTTTGTATAAATTAATGTAATGAAAATATTGATAATATACAAAAAGAGGTAAAAATGATATTTCGTATATTTATTAAACTACTTTGATAGATTTTTTTTTTCACATTTGAAAGATAGCGCGGCGCCATCTAGTTAGATATTTATGAACCATTTTGTTTCGTCAACAGATGGCATTGAATACCGGCGCAAACGATTTAGTATTTGTAATGGCCATGCACTTTTGCAGCTCACTGTACGTACTGGTTAATTTAGCATCTTGGCCATCAAAATCGTCAAAGTCGGAAAGCAGCTAGCCGGCTTGAACTTCTGCCGTGTTTCATACTATATACCTGAAATACTTTGAATATATCAATTCATTTTTACACTCAAAACTGTTATCCGGTGAACAGTAATTAAATACACGTAACTATTATAATACGAAACATCTCCGACGTAGCAAGGAATTGACAACTGATTACTCAGTTTGGCAGTTATCGAGTGTTGCAAGGAAAAATTTTAATTCCTCCAACATTAATTTCACGACTTTCTTGACGCACTATACAATGGTAGGCCAGCCTTAGAGTACTTAAAGTATTATACCACAGTCTATCGATTCCATGAACCTTTATACTAACATACTTATCAGGAGAACTTATCAGGTAAGCACGATTATTCCAACCAAATGACGGGTTAGAAATTAATTACTGTGGCATGATGGACACCCTACACCACTATTATATAAAATCAGCTCACCTGTGAAATGATAAACCGCCACCGGGATACCATTCCCTTTTACATCCATATACACAACAAAAATGAACCATTTTCTCTATATTTGCAATTAAATAAAGCTGAAATCATAGTTACGGCATACACACTAAAAATCGACTGTTTATAACATGTTCTTATTACAAACAATGTTGCCGCGTAAGAATTTTGAAAGGCTACCAATGTCACTCTCATAACATTTAGAATAAAAGTATTACTTTGTACAACTTCTTAAAAGGTGGTAAAACCATTGTATATTGATAGTTTAAGTATTTTTATGCAAAGTTTCATCACAAAAACATAACGCACAAATATTTGCAAAATTAAAAAAAAAATACCATTTACAACCAAAAAGAATTTACATTTACTATGGCAATTTGTTAGACAGGGACAGACTACTACTTTTTGGCTATCTCGCTCGGCTCGATTTTTCTACTTTCACCGAGACGATGAAAAATGTATCTTATGTCATTACAGTTGGGTGTAAATTTGTAATTATTGTATTTTACAGTACGCAATCCAGTTAGTATACAGATTCATGATCGATTCATACTACATACAGTTTGTCGACGAAGCGGTCTTGAGCTTGACAGAGAAATCGTGCGGGGAGAGGGGAGTGGTGGGGACGGGGTGTTATTCGGTACAGCCATACATTTCACTCGGTACTAAGGATTCAGGACTGTCTCATTTGTAATCACGTTTTTTAAATAATATTTTTTTGTGACTCCACCGCAGCTCCGCTCACGTGGATGTCGGTTATCGTGACTAAACAGCCTATGTGTTAATCCAGGGAGTCAGCTAACTAAAATCCATTCAGTACTTTTTACGTGAAAGAGTAACATACATACATCCACCCATCCTTCAATACTTGCAAACTTTCACGTTTATAATATAAGTAGGATAATAATATTGCCTGGGGATAGAGCTATTAAATTGATAAATATAAATTTAGATAATAAGAAATTACTTCCATTTTTAAATTAAAAGTATGGTTTTATACAATTCTCCTTGATTTTAATTCCGAAGCCCTAAGCACACTGCAACCTGAGAACACAAAAATAATCGGCATCCACTTAAGCTATCCACGTAAAATTATGTAATTTTTTCTTTCTGATGTATAAATTTTTAGTCTGTGCTAATTTTTTATCGATAAGTAGTTATCGACAGTTTACTGAACGCAATATGGCGCCCTAGTAGGGAACTAGGGCGCCATATTGAGTTCAGTTCATTCATAAAATCGAAGTTTAGGTAGGCGCTTATAGTACTATGTCTATGGGTAGGCAGTTTTTCGTAGGTAAAGGCATGGCAGCTCTATAAAAAAAATATGAAAAAATATGATTATGTTTATTACTTGAATTCTATGACTCAATTTGTTTTTTATCTTGTTTCAGGATACGCTGCACGAAAAAATACAGCTCCGCCTTTTACAGCCACAAAAATGATGGGGTTATTGAAAGAGGGATGCAAAAATGTCACTGGCGATGACTGGAAGAAAGTAGTGGAGAAAACCAAAAATCTAATCTTACATGACTGGGAGCGAGACATTAGAATAGACTGCATAATTGATTCCCAAATAATTATTCACGTCGACGAGTCAGATGACGATGATGATGATGATGATGATGATGAAGATGATGAACATGTTTGATTTTTAATAAATAATTAAACAGGTTATCAATTTTGTTTTACTTTTTTTCTTCAAAATTACTAGTTAATCGAATCGATTTCTTCTTCATTAATAAATGATCTCGATAAGATATATAAGCGATTTTATTTCATGCGATTTTATCTTGACTACATCTCTAGTAACTTCAAATCCCAAACGTCACCGCACCCATGTTACGTGAAAAATATTGTAGATACTCGAAGCATTTTACTGACTGGAATTAAAAATTATAGTATTTTTTTAGTATATCATAAATATTTTCTTGTGCAGAAACCATTCATAGAAGTTTTTTTTAGAATTACCATTAATCCAAGCAATATAAACAGCGTTATTGATTTGATATGAACTCAACCATGGAGAAGCTGTCAATGTGTAGAATATGTCTCTCGGACGTCCCGCCGTTGTGTTCGATTGTGAACACACATCTACACGACATCTACGAGGCTTTCACCAAAATGCCGGTAAGTGATCCGTCCATTAGACAGTCACAAGCTTGACACTAGCATCTGTAGCGTCCTCACAGTAACATAGCAATAAAACACCTCGTATCAAAGCCAACCAACCAATGCTAATGTAACTAAAGTAAGTTTCATTGGCAGAGGATGGCACTTTCATTGATGTTGTGGTCTAAGATGTCACATGTTTACCTAGAAGGAACAGTATTCATACTGAAGACTTGATGACACCCAGGTTATAGCTTTCTGGAACCCAGATTCAAGCACAAGATTCACTCACATGAGTGTGATGATTATAATTATGTGCTGAATTTTTATTAATTCTGGCTGATGGGTATGATTGGTAATATGATTATGTTCCACAGTTTGTTACAGAAGACTGTAGACCAATACGGGTCTGTGACCTGTGTCGTGCAAGCCTCAAGAACAGCTACGAGCTGTGGAGGAGATGTCTCCAGAGTGAGGAGCTGTTCAGTCAGTTGCTGAGAAGTAATGTGGTGAGTGGTCTTATATTGACTCATACATGCAGCAAAAGTATCTTAACAAGGAGAGAGTCCACTAATAATGTGGAATTATTCTTACAGCAAGTGAACCTACAAATATTGTCCAATAAACACTTGGACTTTGGAGATGTTGTCCAGATGACTCCAATTGAATGTGACAATGTTGAAGTGAAACAAGAAGACTTTGAAGGTAACATTGATACTTGTGTACATAGTAGTTGTGACTATAGAAGGAGGCTATTGCCAAATCTGTATGAACAGAGAGTTTCTGTGCCATCAGTGCTGAAGACAAAACAGGACAAGCCTTCGATCTTCCCACTGAAAGCACTAAAACTCTCCAGTGTGGAAGTTCTCAAACGAGCACCCCGCAGTTAAAACCATTTTATGTATTTTTACTTGCTCTGGGCATCCATGATGATGGTTTAGTTGTTTATTGTCTTATCGAGTGTAGATACATCAGGCTACCATATAGGTTCAAAACAAATTGCACAAATAATCACTGTCCAAACACAATCACTATTGTATTGCTGATATAATCGCAGTCCATACCCAGAGCTAAGACAACATCAAACTTGGCAGCAGTTGAGTTTTTGGTTTTAAATCATTATTATTAAATTTACAGATGAACGAGATGACAACAGCTCATCTCCAGATTCAGTAGATTTTACTGCAACATGCAGCTTCCTAAAAGAGGAAACAGAAACAGACTATGAAATGCTCGGTGAGTGTGTGGTGTTCGCATG
Organism: Eilema sororculum; assembly: GCA_914829495.1. Taxonomy (NCBI): domain Eukaryota; kingdom Metazoa; phylum Arthropoda; class Insecta; order Lepidoptera; family Erebidae; genus Eilema; species Eilema sororculum. Next base: position 11,150,949 of record OU618559.1, read on the forward strand.
AGTTTGTATCTTCTGACAGCGAAGTATTTACATGACCATATGTTTCGCTTCTTGAGATGTAGGTATTACGTAGGTATGTGTGTATCAGGTGCAAAGTTAATCATCCGAGTGGTGACAGAAAAAGAAAACAAATATCACCGCCCCGTCTCATCGCATGGGTGTCTTAAGAAGCGACTGATGGAAACGGGTGTCTCGCCATCAAGTGGGCACTATATCATCGGCATGTATGTTTACTTTCTGATGAAGGATCCTATCCCTCAAAAATACATGTAAATAAAGTAAGACTAAGAAGGTATATCCTAGTAATATTGTATGATATAGACCTTAACAGTACGAGAGTCATCGGCGCCCTTCGTGGGGTCACCCCTACGCATTCGGAGCATTCCCTTTTGTGTCTGTAACCTTTAATTACGTTACAGCAGTTTATGAAGAAGATCCTTTAAAAGGAGATGATCACTTCCAACCATCAGATTCAAGAGAAAGTCTCGCGGTTCTAAAAAAAGATCAGAGTGATGTCACAGCAGGTAAGTGTACTGGTATGTCAATTTCATACATTTGTTGTGTACAGCAGATGGTGTATGGGACATTTGTATAAGTAGTGTGTATAGATAAAACATGTATTGTACTCATTCGCAGATGATACAGCGGTGGAGCAAGATAACACAGATCTATATCATAACGCTCTAGCTTTACACACGGAGTGTGACATACCGCTGGACATCGTGAAGGAGGAATCAAACGCTGGCGATGGTAAGTGTTCTTCATAAACGTGATTGACTCATCACCGCAGCCGGTAGGGACTGTGCTGGTACTGGGCAACTGATCTAACGAATTTGTATCACTGAAGTACTCACAACTAAGGACATTTACAGGCGCACGAGATGACTCAGGTGCAGAAGACGACACTGAAACAAACGACATAACACAAACTGAAGCGGACGATGTACTACCAAGTAAGTGTTCCTGCGACTTGTTTGAGTTTTATTCGCGTTTGTTGGGAATTTACAATCCTACTTCTCTATACTATTATCACAGTCTAACGATTCATGCTACATACACATACAGTCTGTCAACGAAGCCGTCTAGACAGAGCAATCGTGCGGGGGCAGGGGAGTGGTTGGGGACGGGGTATTACTCGGTACGCCCATACATTTTACTCGGTACTAAGGATTCAGGGCTGTCTCACTCTCATTTGTAATAACACTAATCACATGTTAATTTTTTTTCATGACTCGTTTTGTTTGTTAAAGTGTTTATTTTTTTCTGGACTTGGAATTTTACCATTTACCTTTTTTCTCTCGCTTCATTGGCTTTATTTTAGAAGTATGTCTATCTACGTTCTAGATCCAATAACCCGGGCTTATGAAGCTATGCTTACCTTGAGTCTACACAGAGCTACGTTTAATACCGAATCTAATCCAAAATCAATATTCATTTATTATTAATCAACCAATACTAGCCTGTTGCAGTCGCCTGGTAGACCCAGACCTCCCCCATGAGCGTGGGCCTGGGGGTGACGGGTGAAGCCGCCTGTCACCCCAGCAGAAGCAGGCCACGGCGGTGGCCAGACCGTAAGGGATGGCCCTGGGTCAGCCGGGGTGCGAGGGATATGTCTTTGACAACCTCACCTCCGGCCTAGCACCAAGACCCACAGTCGGCGTGCGGTTTTAGTCGGTTCGAGTCCGACATAACCTCCCCTTCCGGCTCCAGCAGGGGGGGTATCCGAGGGGATTTCCGCACGAAAAAAAAAAAAAAAAAGGTAGAGCCAGACCTGTTCCTATGTGCACCTTTGCACCCGATCCTCCGCCGTATTTCTCCACAGTTGCTCTTTTTCAAGTCGTCTGTCGATCTTTTTATTTTATTCTAAATACTTATTTTCTGTACAAATTACATAGCCTTAAAATGGCGTACCTTAATGTACGACTGTTCACCGGCTCTCCTTAAATTCTATCTCAATGCATTCCTGTTGACCCTCCCCGACCAAAGCAATCTTGTCAGATGGGGAAAAGCCACAGATAAAACATGTAACTCATGTGGTGAAGCAATTGGTACTGCTAGGCACCTACTGGTGGGTTGTAGGACGCTATTAGACCGGGGTCATTACTCGCGCCGACATGATAAGGTATTAGAAATCGTACGTGAGACGGTAAGTTTGGCGGTAGCCAGAGCGAAAAAGGGTTTAACCACAAACCAAAGAAATGACGTCGCGTTTGTAAAGGAAGGCTGCTCAAAAAAGACAAATCAAAAGCCGTACTCAATTTTGATAGCCGCCGCTGATTGGACATTACTCGCAGATTCGTATGAGAAACACTATAAAATACCGGAGGATGTTTGTGCCTCGTCCTCCAGACCCGATATATTCCTATTCTTAAAACAGCAAAAGCGTGCAGTACTAGTAGAACTCACAGTACCGTGGGAAACTAACATACCTAAAGACCACGCTATAAAAATAAACAAATACTTTGACCTGACCAACGAGTTAACCAAAAATGGCTATGTGGTTAAACTCTACGCCGTGGAAGTAGGAGCAAGGGGAATTCCAGCTAAATCCCTGTATAACTTATTTAAAGACCTCGGATTGCCAAGAGCTTCAGTAAGCTCTTTACTCAAACGAATATCTAAAACGGCGTTGATAGGATCTTACCAAATTTGGATAGGTAGAGGGGGGAACACGACTGACGGTGGAGGTGAGCGCTGATGCATCACAAGGTGGCCACCCTAAACCTACACCTGGGTCGCAAGTCCCAGGCGCCGTAACAGTGTTCCTCTCTGTACCACGCCATGGACCCGGCGACTGCACGGTGAATCCATGGAATGCTAAGAACTGGATCTCTAATAAATCCATGTGGTTTCATTTTCAGGTGCTCCTGTTTTTGAAAAGCCTCGACTAACCACGCAGATGAACTATGAAGATACGCCTGCAAACAACCTTACGAGAAGTGACCAAACAAAGGACAACGTTGACGAACCGAAAAGTGATACTAAAAGAGTTGTGGAAGACAAACAAGTGCAGAAGAATCAGATAGTGGGAACACGCGACAAAATAGATATCAGATTACGTAACAATAAACAAAATGATGGCACAGCCGATCATAATGACGTTCACAAAAAAACACCTGAAAAGAAAATCAGTGCAGACCAAAGTGTTATTAGTAACTCAAGCAACAAACTTAAACAGTTGTTATGCGACACTTGTCAGAAATGTTTTAGTCGTAAATATAATTTAATTTTACACATGCGTACACACACTGGCGAGAAGCCTTATGACTGTAATGTTTGTAAGAAATGTTTTGATCAAAAGGGTAATTTAAATCATCATATGCGTACACACACTGGCGAGAAGCCTTATAAATGTAATGAATGTAAGAAATGTTTCAGTCTAAAGGGTAATTTAGATTATCATATGTGTACACACACTGGCGAGAGGCCTTTTCAGTGTCATATTTGTAAGAAATGTTTTAATCAAAAGAGTAGTTTGAGTAGACATACTCGTACGCACACTGGCGAGAAGCCTTATAAGTGTAATGAATGTAAGAAATGTTTCACTGTAAAGGTTACTTTAGATAAGCATACTCGTACACACACTGGCGAGAAGCCTTATGAATGCAATGTATGTAAGAAATGTTTTAATCAAAAGGTTCATTTGAATAATCATATGCGTTCACACACTGGTGAGAAGCCTTATAAGTGTAATGAATGTAAGAAATGTTTCACTAAAAAGGATAGTTTAGATAAGCATACTCGTACACACACTGGCGAGAAGCCTTATGAATGTAATGAATGTAAGAAATGTTTTAATCGAAAGGATTATTTAAATGTTCATATGCGTACACATACTGGCGAGAAGCCCTATGAATGTAATGTTTGTAAGAAATGTTTCAGTGTAAAGGGTCATTTAGATAATCATATGCGTACACACGCTGGCGAGAAGCCTTATAAATGTAATGAATGTAAGAAATGTTTTAGTCTAAAGGATAGTTTACATATTCATATGCGTACACACACTGGCAAGAGGGTTTCGTACATAATACCAAAAGTTAAATAATCGAATAACAATGGGTCGACAACGATTGGTCGGACGATCAAATCGTCGCTGGTACATTAGGTCGAAACGTTAATACGTGGAAAATGCAATAGGTCGATAACGATTGGTCGAAAAATCAAATTGTCACTGGTATATTAGGTCGAAAAATGAATAGGTCGACGGATTACTACGTAAAAATGCAAGCGGTCTATTGTCCCCTCCCCATAAAGTTGTTTTTTTTTTTAAAGAATATTAGAACCGACGTTAGTAATATTCCCTCTAGCTCCTCCAACTAAGCCAAATTGCTTGTGTTAGGAGTGGGTTCACGTCGGCAGTGTAATGGCCAGGATTCGAACCCGGGACCTCTCGATCGTAAGGCCAACTCCTTAACCACCAAGCTACCGAAATAAACCTATGTTATATCTAAGTATAAGTTCGTTTTAGAGACAAGTCATAAATATTGAGAATTAATATGAATTATTTAGTAGGTATTTCTGTCCACTTCCCTAAAGTTAACAAAATAATTATTAATCATCATTTATTATCCAGTACCTAAAGGAACGCAACCAATACCATGTCACTAAAATTAATTTACATGTATACTCCGTCCATTATATTATTGTATTTTAGACAGCTCACTGACAGTGGTCGGTATAACTTTGTTCTAGCGTCAACACCTCAAAATCCTAACAAAAAATAGGCGCCAATACGTCATTTATCATTGACAACGCCACGTCAGCCAGAAAGCAATTTTAGGGATGTAGTTAGTTCATCGACTGTGTTTTTATTAAAATAACTTGAAAATGTCACAATCGATATTGACTACAGAACATTTTTGAACAACAATTCGGATGTTTATAATCTTTTATAATTCGGATGTTTATAGTTACGGAAAAATGATTTTTGTAACTCCGTCATATGTAGACAGATTGTCAAAATTCTTTTTTCATTTGAAAGAGGTTTATTCCAAAATGGTCCCATTTAAATTGCATAAAGATCTGATGATGGATTTCAGAGACAGACCACGGAACTCTTCAATAAATACCAGGAAATCAGCATGTTGGAATATGCTTCTAAAAGTCAGTTGTTTTGTTTTGAAGATTAGCGTATGCGTTATGGCCCACAATCGTTTTATAATACATTTGTAAATTGTAGGTATAGACACGAAATATCTACTACTTTATTATTATGTACAGAAAGATAATAGATTATAATTCCACATGAAATCATATGTTTATCATAATATTTTCATTTATCGATTCATTATTTTTTTTATCGAGGTTTATAAAGGAGATACCCCATTTTGGGCCCGAGTGCACAGACATCAAACCTACCTCAAAAAATTCGTCTATTTTGTGTTATAATTTTGTTAAGACTTCATTACAATCAGCAATGGCCAAGTGCGACAAAAGTTTAAAAATGTGATTTTCATTAATCAACAAGCTTCGTAAACGTTGAATGTAATACTTAATCCGATCTTCGTAAATGCGCTATGATTATACTTGCTTTATCGATTCGATTATGAAATCGAATCGATAACTAATAACTATGAAATTAAAATTCGTGGCTTTATTAAATGATTTCAAAATATCTATGTAGCATCTTTATGTTCGTTATTCAGTTCACTAATCAGAAAGACACCTGTCTGCTTCATAATGGAAATCAAAATATCGATTGTAAATAATCGTAGTGTGTTCAAAGTCTATGTAAATAATCGATCATTTAGAATTCATAATAATCTGTAACATCATATGTCATTTTCACTGATTTTCATTCCTGTCATTGAAAATGTCGCATTCGCTTTTCCTTCGGCTCGCTGAGATCATTGTGTTTTGCTGCTTTTACTCTGTGAATTGTATATGATTTTCGAACTAATTGACCCTTGCTTGATTACCGGACACCGTTATTTGCTACACTTGTTGACCTTGGCTTTAAAACTGGACTAGACTTTACCACATTGGCTGAAAGCTATCACAATAAATCTCTGTGTGAATTGTGGAATCGCTACCGATCGGTGCAATATTATAGGCAGACATTTATTGAACGATGCAGTGATACTAGCTTGTATACGTGAATGGGTCGCACCACAAATAGTAAGTACCTATTCGTTATTTCTCGCTCTTTTGAAATTGTTATTATAATTATCGTTAACAAGCTGTGTGATAGCTGCTATAGAATAGAAATTACTACGAGTCTACCTAATCCCGTAGAAAATTATGTCAACTTTTGTATATGACAATTTATTTTGTCTGATATGTGTAACGTTCATGAAGAACTAGCCTATATGACTAATGGAATATTCAGTGCTTATAACATGATCTCTGTTTAAGGTGAATGCAATCATTTGCGAATCTTGCTGGATTCAAGCTCAATGTGCATGTTTGGATGAGAACAGACCAGCACAATCACCAGTGGGGCACAGACAAGTGTGTATTCTGTATGTCATTGAAGTGTGCAGAGAGGTGGATAGAGACCTCCTACAAGAACTGTCAATATCTCAAACGACTTGGTTATTAAGAGGAAAAATAAAGTCCAGGAATATAAGTAGTAGAACTTATTACGTATATATATTAGTTGACAGTTCTTTGAGCGGTAGGAATGCTATATTACAGCATTGCTGTAATTGTATTGTAGGTAAGAGAACAGTCGGGTGCTGTGCCCACATAATGAGTGTAATATGGTATCTCGGTTGGGCACGGTTCCAAGACAATATAACACCTCCTGCACAGTTTCTTGACAACATTTTAATAAACTATGATGATGCTTAAAAAGGGGAGGAAAGACCTAAGTCCTAGTGAAAGCACTTCTAAAGCCAAATAGGAAGATACCCGGGATAGAGATTAAAATACTTTTTAAAAATATAGTAATCTTTAAAATAATGTTGTTTTATTTTATTACCTACTTATATAATTAATTCTATATTACTACAGCAAACAAGTATGTATACAGCCTTGTGGAAAGTGGTAACCGTAGCAAAAGGATGTCACTCAGATGTTGCCGTCTGAAGTGAGGGTAGGGAAGGATTGCTTTACCACCTTTAGAGTAAATGTCCGTTGCATATCATAAAACTATAAGGTTTAATATCGTGCAACAATAAAGTAGCTAAAGCATGTCTTTGCTTTGACATATCAGTTTTATTATTTAGCATATATAGTTGACCATTCCACATTAATGACTAAAAATATTAATGACCTGCCCTTTTCTATACTAATAAAACCGGCTAACCTACTTACAAATAAAAGCGATACGCGAATAACTTGTGTAGCTATCACACACAACACAACATAAGACGCTGTTTGACCGCATTATGTATTACAACATAACCTAAAAACCTATGAACAATGCTCGATTAAACAAACTTGGCCATTGTGAATCGTCGTGAAAATTAGGCAAACAAAATGTCCTTAGATGGTCTAAATATTGCCTAATTTTCAACCCTGTACATGCAGGCCCAAGATTGTATGAGAGTTCGGGGTTGTCCTTTGTCGATATTTTAAATTTTCATGCAATCACTACATCCACCTGTCTAAAATACAATAATATGATGGACGGGGTATTAACTATTTTATCTAATATATTTTTTTAAATTTATGTAGTTTTTTTTTTTTTTTGTGTACAGGACACGTCAATTTGACTTCACCTCGCCTGATGTTAAGCTAAAGGCTAATTTAAAAAACCTGCCAAGTGCGAGTCGGACTCACCCATGAAGGGTTCCGTAGCAGCAAGTAGCATAATATAAAAGTTCTTGTAGTTCATTAAATGTTTTTTTATTATATTTGAGTTCATTGAATGAAAGGCGAAAATTGCGGTTTATGACTTATAAAAAAAACTACTTACTAGATCTCGTTCAAACCAATTTTCGTTGGGCATTTTTGAAGACCTATCTATAGATACCCCACACGTACGGGTTTGATGAAAAAAAAAATTTGACTTTCAGTTTTAAGACCCCCCCAAATTTATTGCTTTTTTGTTCTATTTTTTGTGAAATTCTTAATGCAGTTAACAGAATGCATCTACTTGGTAAACTTGGTAAAAGTTTCAACAGAATGGGCCCATAGTCCCCCTTGAGTGCTCCATTTTTCTCGATTTATTCCGAATTAGCTTTTGCCCGCGGCTCCACCCGCGTGAATGTCGGTTATCGCGACCAAACATAGCCTATGTCCCTTCTCATGGTCTAATGTACCCCTATACCAAATTTCATCAAAATCGGTTCAGTGGCTTAGGCGTGAAAGCGTAATATACAGGCAGACAGACAGAGTTACTTTCGCATTTATAATATTAGTATGGATATGGATTTAAAAGTTAGCATAATAAATGCTATAAAAACTCATTCAAATGATATTAAATTGTTAGAACAATGAATAGCTCTCACCGGAATTAAAATACCGACGCAAAAACTTGATTTGTATTTATGGCAGACTCCCTCAATATTTATGACTTGTCTCTAAAATGAACCTTCTAGCTTTTGCTGCGGCTCCGCCCGCGTGGATGTCGGTTATCGCGACCAAACATAGCCTTATGTCTTTTCTCATGGTCTAATCTACCCCTATACCAAATTTCATCAAAATCGATTCAGTGGTTGAGGCGTGAAAGCGTAACATACAGACAGACAGACAGAGTTACTTTCGCATTTATAATATTAGTATGGTTACTTAGGTATAACATAGGTTTATTTCATAGATTCCGCAAAGGCAGGCATTTGAAAATGTCAACTTCAAGAATAAGAATATTTATTTCCAAGAAAAGAAGACAATAGACCGTTTGAATTTTTACGTAGAAATACATCGACGTACTCATTTTTCGACCTAATATACCAGCGACAATTTGATCTTCATGTAGTAATACCTCGACGTATTAACGTTTCGACCTAGTCCAGTATGATGGACAATGTGATCGTCCGACCAATCGATGTCGACCTATTGCAGGGGCGGATCCAGCTTTCCAGCCAGGGGGGGGGTCATAGTCGAGGTCGAGATTCGAATTCATTTACAATACCTATGTACTTTAATTTAAAAATATAATATAGGTAAAGTACTGTAATTAATATTTTGAAACGATACTTATTTTGGAAAATACGTTATATGTACCTACTATGTTATATGTACAAGCAACATGCGGCCTGGGACGCGACTTTGCCCGGAATACATTCGCAAAGAGACAATATTTCAGTGGAGCAAGTAAAACACCTCGGTACTGCTGCCGTGTCATGGCTCCTAACTCTCTTCAATGACTGCATTGCTTCTGTTAGGATCCCACGTCTCTGGAGAAAGGCCAAAGTAATCGCCATACCGAAGCCGGGGAAACCTATGGACGACCCCAAAAGTTTTAACCCAATTTCTCTCCTGTGCCAAGCCTTGAAACTCTTCGAGAGTTCTTCTTAATCGTCTAGCTAACATCATAGACCCCAAGCTGATCCCAGAGCAGGCTGGCTCCTGGACCTCACGCAAAATATCGTGAATGGCTTTGAGACACGCAAAGTGACTGGCGCAGTTTTTGTTGACTTGTTTTCAGCCTACGACACTATGAACATCAAACGCTTGCTCTGGAAGATGGAAAGAATCACTGGAGATCGCAAACTTGCGGCAGTCTTGGGTGAACTCCTCCGGAAACGACGCTATCAGGTGCAGTTGCACTCCTAAAAATGTGGCTGGAGAGTGCTGAGGAATGGCCTACCTCAAGGTAGTGTTCTGGCTCTGTTGCTCTTCAACGTTTACACCAACGACCAACCCCTTTTTGTATCGTGCGATAAATTCCCACGGTTACCACCCCCACGGAGCCGGTGGAGGTGGTTATGTCGGACTCGAACCGACTAAAACACACGCCGTCTTGGGTCCTTGGTTGCCGGAGGTGAGATTGCCAAAAGCATATCTCTCGCACCCCGGCAGACCCAGGACCCTCTCTTTCGAGATGGCCCCCTACGAGTTTTGGGGACCACAGTGTCCCCTTTTGGCCCGGTTACGGGGAGCAGCACTTTGAGCTGCCGCCGCGGCCTGCTTCTGCTAGGGAAACAGGCGGCTCCACCGGTCACCCCCAGGCCAGCGCTCATGGAGGACGGAGGTCTTTCTGCGACCTCCGACGTCCGGTACGCCTTCGCTCTGCGCGGGCTTCCCGGGCCGGCCGGACCCGATCGGCCGCCTCCTTCTCGAGCATTACTTGCTCGCAGAAGGAGGAGGCCGCACCCCTAGCGTTCGCGCATCGTACCATCGCTGTGAGCAACGTGGCGAGTGTGAGGACTCCCACCCCCAGAGCCGCCACTAGGACCCGCCTCAGCGTGTTCCACGCCGGGCACTCGGTCAGCGTGTGCAGCTCTGTGTCCTCCCTCGCATCACAGTGATGGCACTCGGACGTTGGCTCCTTCCGGATCCGACACAGGTAACTCCCGAAACACTCGTGACCTGCGTCAGCTGGTACGAGAGGCTGCCGTGTGGCCTCTCTAGCCACTCCTCCATGATGGGTCTTACCGCTGCTATTACGGCGTGCCCTACGACCAACCCCTTAGCTCACGCACGACACGTTTCCTTACGCTGACGACTTGGCTCTCACGTCACAGGCATCCTTTGAGAAGGTAGAGGAAAACCTGAATGACGCACTCGAGGAGCTAAGCCGCTACTACATCAGTAATGTCCTGAAGCCCAAACCAGCAAAAACGCAGTCGTGCGCCTTCCACCTCAGCAATGGGCTGGCAAAGCGAGAGCTGGAAATACAGTGGCGCGAAGTTGAAATTTAACACAGCTCACACCCTAAATACCTGGACTGGTCCCTGACCTTGAAAATGAACCGCAAGATCCTCAAACAGAAGGTCTCGGCACGCAACAACCTCTTAAAAAGGCTGACGAGCACAACCTGGGTGGCCGTAGCGCAGGTGCTGCGAACAGGGCTAGCTTTGTGTTATTCTGTGGGTGAATATGCGTGTCCCGTATGGGGTCGTTCTGCACATGCTGGGCTAGTGGATGTAGCACTAAATGAGGCCTACAATAACAGGTTGTCTCAAACCGACTCCGTAACAGATGCTGTATCCTTTAGCCGGCATAGCACCGCCAAGCGAACACAGATACGTGGCGTCATCCATGGAGAGGGGCAAGCTGGAACGGGATCAGCGACACCCCATGCACGGCCACCATCACGTGCCAAAAAGGCTGAAAAGCCGAAAGAGTTTCTGGGCATGCGTTGCACGCGCCGATGGCGATCCCTCCCTGGCCAGGGTGGACCTATGGAGAGCGCGGAGCTCACTACCATTCCCTTTCATTCCGCTGTCGGAGAGTTTGCGCCCTGAGCACGACCTCTTCTGGATCAGGTGGAAGTCCCTAAACAGACTTCGGACACAGCAAGGAGAATCGGTCAAGGTGGGGTTTCTCAGACAGCTTTTCTAACACGATGGAGAGTAAATAATCCAAAATAAAAATAATAAAAAGAAACTGAAAAAAAGAAAGAAAACAAATTGTCCAAATTGTTTTTTTTATGCCAATGTGTTATATACCTGGAGTACCTACTACTAGGGGCTTTCAGCTTCGGGGGCGTTCCCCTTACACCCGGTATTATAATTATTTACGCCCTCACTAAAGTTTGCGTTCATGATAGTTCTTTACCTCTTACGTCAGACCGCTAGAACCGCATGAGTTGCAATGCAATGATCAGCTCGAAGCTCGTCGCTCGGGCACAGTTCGGGTGCGTTGCGGGTAGGAATTTCGTTCATTTTTTGAACGGAGTGAGGGCAGTTAACGCCCCCTCGCGTTAACTGCCCTCTCACTCCGTTCAAAAAATGGCGGGCTGGATATGTGGAGAGTGTGATAGTCACAAGTAGGTAGGTCACAATGCGTGTCATTCGTTAAATATGCTTGAGCTTAGATAAAATTCTTTTACTTATACTTATACATTATCTTATTTTGTTCAATTTATGCATGACTGACCTATATGAGATTAAGAAAATAATCAGAAGACGATCTGCCCAGGGGGGGGGTCATGACCCCCATGACCCCCCCCCCCCCTGGATCCGCGCCTGACCTATTGTTATTCGATTATTTAACTTTCGGTATTATGTACGAAACCCCTGGCGAGAAGCCTTATAAGTGTAATGAATGTAAGAAATGTTTCACTGAAAAGGGTACTTTAGATAAGCATACTCGTACACACACTGGCGAGAAGCCTTATGAATGTAATGTTTGTAAGAAATGTTTTAGTCGAAAGAGTAATTTACATGATCATATGCGTACACACACTGGTGGTGAGAAGCCTTTTATGTGTAATGAATGTAAGAAATGTGTTAATCAAAAGAATCATTTCAATGATCATATGCGTACACACACTGGCGAGAAGCCTTATAAGTGTAATGAATGTAATAAATGTTTCACAAAAAAGGGTACTTAAAATAAGCATACTCGTACACACACTGGCGAGAAGCCTTATGAATGTAATGTATGTAAGAAATGTTTTAATCAAAAGGTTCATGAATAATCATATGCGTTCACACACTGGTGAGAAGCCTTATGAGTGTAATATATGTAAGAAATGTTTCAGTGCTAAGAGCAGCTTAGAAAGACATATACGATTACACACTTATTAAATGCTACAGTCGCTCACTTGTTAGAGAACCCTGCGAGTACGTTAGGTGTGCTAGAGTTAAGTGTGGCGTGAAATTTGTGTGTTATATTATAACATTAATACTAATATGTGTTCTGCGCCATTACTACATTACTGTGGCGCAGTGGTAGAGCGTTCGGCTGCTAAGTCAAAGGTCGCGAGTTTAATTCTTGTCCAGTACAAATATTTTAAACATGAATATTGTTCGGTCACCGGATCGGGCTATGTATGGTATGGTATGGTATAATGGGCTATTATCCGCAACTCCACGACAAGGCGCGGTTTTTGCGTGAGGGTGGGCATTTTATTCGATCCACCCCAACTCGTTGAACAACGCCAGCAGGCTATTCACACTGCTGGTGATCTCCCGGAGCGTACCTGTGTTTCCGAAGTACTTAGCCCTGTATGTGGCGGTTTCAGGACAGTGTAGAAGCACGTGTGCCGCAGTTTCTTGCTCGTTCATGCAGGCTCTGCAGAGAGGGCTTTCGGTGATACCTAAAATATAAAGGTTTTTATTGAAGGAACCGTGCCCCGTGATGGCAGCCGTAGCCGTGCGTAGTTGCCGTTTGTCCAGTTGTCGAAGTCGACTGGTCAGTCTGTTATCATGTTATCAAGCACAGGGAGTGCCTCTCTGGCCTGTCTGCACACTTCCAGGTTCATCCAGTCTCTGTTGTGTTGATCTCTCGTTCGTTGGTTCACTATGGTTCGGAGGTATGCAAAGGGGATCGGTATTATGGGTTCAGGTCCCATTGCAACCATGTCTGATCCTCTCCTAGCAAGCTCGTCCGCGGCATCGTTACCACGCGAGCCGCTGTGGCCTTTGATCCATTGTAAAGTTATGTTGTTGGCGTCACCTATTTGATTTAATTTGAGGTGGCACTCCAGTATCAATCCTGAGTTAATAGTATGGCATTTTAAAGCTTGTAGTACAGCCATGCTGTCTGACAGTATGCGTATTGAGTGACCTTTCAGTTTCCTGGCCATTACCGCTGAGGCTGCTCGGGCTATGTAAATAAATAAGTGCGTGTTCTTTTATTAATTACTATGTCGGTTAATGCGACTGTGCTCATCTCTCATGTACTGAACCGATTGCCAATCCTATGAAATGTAATTTATTTGTAGGAGATATGATTAGGATAAGATGGTATTTTTTATTTATTTTGCAGTATATCTCGCATTCATTAGGCAGATTGAATCTTCTACATAAATAATATTATTATTTAAACTTACTGTTTTTTTTATACAGTACACGTCAATTTGTCTTCACCTCGCCTGATGTTAAGCTAAAGGCAAAGTCTCGGAAAGAGGGTCACCATCTTAAACATGTACCATGTTAACAGTGGTGGCACTCAGCTTGACGGCCTCATCAGATGTCTTTTCACGCCCCGCTTATACCTAGATACTTAATTAAGATTGAATTGATAGTTGTCAACGAATTTCAATGAAATATGGACAATTTCTCCATCCGACAGTAAACATACAGCACATGACTGAGTGCTCGCCCCTTAGTACACGGGACCGAAAATCATAGGTGGCGAAAATTGGGGGTTAATATACCTCTGCCCACCACTTCGGGAGTTTACAGGCGTGAGTATTGTATTTATGTAATGTGTTTTTTTTTAAAGAATATTAGAACCGAAGTTACTAATATTCCCTCTAACCCCTACAACTAAGCTAAAATGCTTGTGCTAGGAGTGGGTTCACGTCGGTAGTGTAATGGCCAGGATCGAACCCGGGACCTCTCGATCGTAAGGCTGACGCCTTAACCACTAAGCTACCGATGTATTATAAGGCCGCGTTTCCATTGACGCGGAGCAGAGAAAGATTAACCAATAGAATTGCAATTCTAAAAACTCCGCTCAGCTGCAGAAGCGGAGTTTTATGCAATGCTATTGGTTAATATTTCTCCGTTCCGCTCCGCTCCGCGTCAATGGAAACGCAGCCTTATGATTAGTTTTCACAAAAGTTCAAGTAATTTTTACAAATTATTTACATTTACTATTATACCTATATTAGCTAAAGCATTTACATAATCAGATTGTCAATATAAGATAAGATAAGATAATCATTTATTCGCTGAAACATGAGTATACACACATAGGCATGCAAGGTATTAGTGTCATTTATTATTTCAGTCATGTTTAGCCGTTTACATATCGGCGTGCAAATGTATCGAAAATTAATTTATTACAGTAAGTAGTCACATGCAAAACATCCATCCTGAGAGCTAAGATTAACAATCATGTAAACAATAATTCTATTATGTGTGCCTCTCAGAATGGATGTAGGAATGGGGCCCGGGGTACTAAAGAGCTCCTCCTGATTGATATGACTATTAGCCAACAAGTTCGCCGCAATCGTAAGGATCTGATGACATGCTGGATAGATTACAAGAAAGCGTTTGACTCCGTGCCACATACATGGCTTTCGAGGGTGCTGGAGTTGTATAAAGTGAATACAACTCTATGTACCTTCCTAAGGTCATGTATGGGGCAATGGAGGACGGTTCTTCTCTATCCAGGGTGTCGCCAGGCTTTGAGTAGTGGCGAGCCGATAACAATAGAGCGGGGTATTTTTCAAGGGGACAGTCTGAGTCCCCTTTGGTTCTGCTTAGCCCTGAACCCACTTAGTACTTTACTAGTGAATTCAGGGTTAGGTTATAGGTTACGAAGAGAGGGTCAGATGGTATCCCACCTCTTTTACATGGATGATTTAAAGCTATTCGCCCACACCAACCCTCAATTAATAGCTTTACTGAAGGTAACTGAAACATTCAGTAATTCTATTAAAATGGCGTTTGGTGTGGACAAATGTGCAGACATTCATGTAAAGCGAGGGCGGGTGGTGGAGTCGGAGGGTATACAACTCTCTGATTCCACTAACCTCAGATCACTCCTCGTAACTGAGACCTATAAATACTTGGGTATGTCACAGGCGTTATGCATCAATGAGGTCGGCATGAAACAAATGTTACAGGAACGTTTCTTTGGCCGCCTGAAAAAGGTACTTAACAGTCTTTTGTCAGGTGGTAACAAAGTGCGTGCCTGTAACAGTTGGGTCATGCCACTCTTGATGTACTCTTTTGGCATACTCAAGTGGACTCAGACTGAACTCGATACCATCGATAGGAAAGTCCGGACTCAGTTGACTGCATTCCGAATGCACCACCCAAGGTCGTCAGTCATGAGATTGTACATCCCGCGGAAATGTGGGGGTCGAGGTTTTTTAAATGCTAAGACCCTTCATAATCGCGAGGTGTACAATCTCAGAGACTACTTTCTAAAGTCGAACGTGGACATGCATCGTGATGTAGTCAACGTAGATACCGGGCTAACCCCGCTCGGTTTGGCTAAAGAGAACTGGCGCAGGCCTACACTAGTTGGCACTGACAGCCGCAGGGAGGTATGGCAGAGTAAGGAGCTACATGGCAGGTTCTATCGGGCCCTCCACAGGCCCGAAGTAGACCTACTGGCATCCGTGTCCTGGCTACGTTACAGTGACCTTTTTGGGGAAACTGAAGGTTTTGTCTGTGCAATTGTAGACGAAGTTATCAAGACGAATAACTATCGGAAGTATATCATGAAGGGTGGCACAATTGACATTTGTCGAGCGTGTCACCAACCTGGTGAATCCCTCAGGCATATTACTTCAGGTTGTTCTCGTCTTGCTAACGGCGAGTACTTGCACAGACATAATCAAGTAGCCAGGATAATCCATCAGCGACTTGCTCTGAAATACAACCTTGTGGAAGTTGAGGTACCGTACTATAGGTATGTTCATGAGCCAGTTCTGGAAAATAGTCATATCACATTGTACTGGGATCGATCTATCATCACTGATAGGACTGTTGTAGCTAACAAGCCTGACATTGTGGTGATAGACCGATCCGAACGCCGAGCATTGATTGTTGATGTCACCATTCCTCATGACGAGAATCTCGTGAAAGCTGAGAAAGATAAACAAGTTAAGTACTTGGACTTGGCTCACGAGGTTGTCGACATGTGGAATGTTGACTCAGCAATCATTGTACCGATAGTCGTATCAGTCAACGGACTGATAGCAAAGAGCCTCGACCAACATCTAAAGAGGCTCGGGTTGGATGGTTAGGTCAAGGGCCAGATGCAGAAGGCACTCCTTGATACGGCGCGCATCGTGAGGAAGTTCCTTTCTCTGGAGCCCTAACCACCGGTAGCTTGGTCCCTGTACCCGATGCCGGTGGGGTACTATTTTTTATATTTTTAAAAATATGTTTGTGGGACGGGGTCACTATTTGTCGAATGAAAAACTCAACTGATTGTACTCGGAGATTCGTTTATTGTACAGTCGCCATCAGATATATGGTAGCGGTCAAGGTACTCAAATACTTCGGAGCAGCTCTATTTTTCAATATATTAGCTACGCTAAATACGAACTATAATATCGGACCATACAATTTATCAAAAATTTAAGAGCAGTGACTTTTCAATAAGTTCGTGACATACCTACACATATGTACCTAAATATATCGGAACGAACAGAAGTCAAAGTTATAGCTCAGTAAAGTTGATCATAAATATCGGAACATTTGTGGAAAATATACCGTAAGTTTGTGGCACATAGTTCAAATGCGATGATTTGTGTATCACGTGTTAATTGTCGATTACTAGAATCTACTTGATAAGTATAGTTCACATAGGTACTTCAAACTTTGTTCGATATTTGAATTGCTGGTTTTCTCATTAAATTTTCTACATTCTAATCACCGATCACCGAGGTGGGCGTATTACGATTGGGTTTTGGGGCTGGATGTGTAAAGATGGCCCCGGGGAGTTGGTAGAAATCACAGGTCGAATGAATGCGGTGGATTACAAAAATATACTTGAAGAGTCATTTTTGCCGACTGCCAATGTATTTTAACCAAATGAGCACATAACTTTTATGCAAGACAACAGCTCGGTGCATAATGCTCGCTTGGTACAGAGATGAATTCAAGACCACAGAGATGTGCTATCTCGTATAAAAATGCCTGCAAAAAGTCCCGATCTCAACCCAATAGAGAATCTATGGGGTAAAATGGTACAAGAGTGGGTCGGAAACCAGTGTCGCACCAAAGATACTTTAAGACGTCACGCTTTGAACGTTTGGAAGTCTTTTTGAGTACGAAACGTGTGCGAAAACCTGATTGGTTCTATGCGAAGGCGATTACAGAATTTATTAAATGCCGAAGGAGGTTATACGGGGTACTGACAGAGAAAATTTGACATTTTAGTATACGGGTAGTCTTTTTAAATTTTAAAATAAAAAGTATTTTCTGCTTAGTTACACTTTTTTATTTACCTTACTAATATTTTGAATAACTATCAATAAAAAATAGAATGAGGTAGAATTGATACAGCTTGAGAACAATCATATTTGACAACTCAGTCAATATAGTAATGAATTCAAATTTGAACTATGTGCCCCAAACTTACGGTATATTTTCCCATAAATGTTTCGATATTTATGATCAACATTACTGAGCTATAACTTTGACTTCTGTTCGTTCCGATATATTTACATACTTGTATGTCACGAACTTATTGAAAAGTCACTGCTCTTAAATTTTTGATGAATTGTCTGGTCCGATATTATAGTCCGTATTTAGCGTAGCTAATATATTGAAAAATAGAGTTGCTCCGAAGTATTTGAGTACCTTGACCGCTACCATATATCTGATGGCGACTGTACCACAACGCAGATATTTTTACAATACTTAGTGGTAACGTGGACTATAGACACCGCTCAACTACCAGCAGGCGTTTCGAACGAGACACCGTACAGACACTGGAGCGATGATTCCTAATTTTCAAGGATTGCAGTGGAAGGTGATCAATAGCTTGAAGGCAGCCCACCAAGTACAATACTTGCTCCTAACAAATTCTCTCTGAAGTAAAATTGCACTTTATACTTATAGGATTCTACCATCACCCACGATAGCGCGATCTAATTCGATCCCAACGCCATCTAGGTACAACTGTGGTACTAAATTTCTACATGGCTACATGTTAGTTGTTTCGGGTACTACACTCCCCCCCTTTTGTTCCCGAGGTGTCCCACCGAGGTAAGTTTTAATGCTTCTTTGGTCTCCCGCGACCGCGAGCAGGTTGATCCTGATGGACTAGAACAGGTCCTTTGCGGGGTCTGCCTCGCTTCCTTAGTGGCTGAACCGGTGCTGGAAGTTCTTCTCTTACACCAGCGTAGGGAGTTAACGCCGACGCATGGTATATTCCAAGACACACGTCCGGATTTGATGGATCGGCCACTGCATATGAAGATGGTCCATGCTGTTTTGTGATTATGTAAGGACCATCGCGTCGGGGCGCAAACTTGGCACTAATGCCTTTGCTGGCATAGCTCAGTGGATGTAGTGACACCATAACCATATCAGTCTCATTGTAATCAGGTCTAGCCCTACGATGTTGATCCACCAGTTCCTTTCTCTTTTCTTCTTCCATTTCGTGTACTTCTTTGGTTCGTTCCAGTACAGTGGCTAACTGCAGTAATTTCGGGGTTATCTCTGGGATAAAGTTCTCTGAAAGTACTATTTGCCGGAAGTCGTTGAAATTGTCATCCACCGTTCTCAATTGTCGTCCGAAAGTAAGGAAAGCCGGAGTGTAGGACGTTGATTTGCAAACAGCAGTATTCATGGCAAACCTGATGCTGGGTAGATGCTCTGGCCATTCTCGGTGATTGTTCCCAACAATCATGGCTAACTGTACCTTTAAGTCACGGTTCTTCCGCTCCACTGGGTTGGCTTCGGGATGATATACCGGGGTATAGGCATGTTTGATCTTCAGACAGAATGAGACTTGCTGCATGATAGAACTGACAAATTGAGGCCCATTGTCGCTAATCATTCTGCGGGGAAACCCGTAACGAAGGAAGACTTCATTTATCAAAACGGAGGCACACCTTTCTGCCGTGGCATCTTCTAGAGCAAAGAATTCAACCCAACGCGAGTTGATGTCCTCTACGATGAAAATCCAGGTTTTACCATCGGACGAAGGCGGAAGCGGACCAAAGAGGTCAAATGAGATTACTTCAAATCGTTGACTCAATGCGTGGGTTTGTAAAAGTCCAGCAGGCTTCTGGTTAGAGGGTTTGTACCGTTGACACTTGATGCATCGTTTCACATAACTTTCGATGTACCTCCGCATACCATTCCAGTAGTATCTACGTGAAATGGCTTGATATGTCTTATCAGCGCCATAATGCCCTGCTTTAGGGTCATCGTGATATACTGCCAACACATTTGCCCATTCGTGCTCTGGTACCACTAACTGGGCTTCCTCCGAATCAGACTCCGACTTGTGAC
Organism: Eilema sororculum; assembly: GCA_914829495.1. NCBI lineage: Eukaryota > Metazoa > Arthropoda > Insecta > Lepidoptera > Erebidae > Eilema > Eilema sororculum. The sequence continues at coordinate 11,170,883 of OU618559.1, forward strand.
GATATAGAAGACCGTCGTTCGTTAAATAACCTTTTCCACTCCAATAGTGGGCGTTCTCGTTGCCATGACCATTTTCTAATGTTTGGATTATCTTTTCCAGCTTCACGTCTTTAAGTTGCTCCGATCTTATTTCGGCGGGGCTGCGAGGACGTGAATCTACAGCAACCGTACACACGCCGCATTCAATTTCACTCTCGGTGCACGGTGGTCTTGATAGGGTGTCTGCTACAACATTCGTACGACCTGAAGTATATTTTACAGTGATGTCATGCGCCTGTAACTGTAGAGCCCACCTGGCGAGTCTGCCTGTGGGTGACTTTAACTTCATGAGCCACTGCAGAGCTTGATGGTCAGTCACGACTGTGATAGGTGATCCTTCTACGTAGCCTGCGAACTTTTTGATAGCCCAAATCACAGCGAGAGCTTCTCTCTCAGTTGTAGAGTAATTACGTTCCGCCTGTGTTAGAAGCCGACTTGCGTATTCAATTGGGTGTTCCTCTTCACCTTCTCCTTGGACGAGTACTGCACCAAGGGCGTAATTACTCGCATCTGTTTTAATAATAAATTCCCTGGTATAGTCTGCTTGCTTGAGTATCGGAGTAGATGTTAGATGAGTTTTCAGATCTAGGTACGCCTTTTCTTGCTCGACACCCCAATACCACACAGCCTTCTTTTTGGTGAGCCTAGTGAGGGGTTCAGCAATGTCCGAAAAGTTCTTTATAAACCGCCGGTACCACGAACAGGTCTGCAAGAACGACAGTAGCTGCTTTACATTGGATGTTGAAGGGCGATCTAAAATTGCAGACACCTTCTCGGGATCAACTTTCAGGCCTTCGGGGGTAATCAAATGACCTAGGTACTTTATGCTGGTGCATCCAAAATGGCATTTGTCTTTATTGACCACGAAGTTGTATTCTCTCATCCTGATAAAAACGTCTCGTAGGTCAGAGAGGTGTTGTTCAAATGTGCTGGAAAGCACTATTAGGTCGTCCAGGTACGCTAAAAGCTTAACAGGGCTTAGAGTAACGCGAAATTTATCAATGATCCTTTGAAAAGTTGACGGTGCGTTGCGGAGCCCAAAAGGCATTCTTAGAAATTTATAGGTTCCAAAAGGGGTTATAAAAGCCGTCTTTTCTTGATCGCACTCCCGTACACGTATCTGCCAGTAACCAGCCTTTAAGTCCAAAGTCGACATGTATGGAGTCGACTTTGCTTCATGCAGGAGATCGTCAATACGAGGAATCGGGTACGTGTCGGGCTCTGTGATTGCGTTTAGCCTTCTATAGTCGACACATACTCTGACGGATCCATTTGGCTTAGGTACCATAACTCCTGGCGCAGCCCAAGGAGAGTTGCATGGTGTAATTACTTCTTCCGCAATCATCCTCTGTATCTCCGTCTTCAGGATCTCCTTTTTCGGTGGTGTTAATCGGTAGGGGGGCACAGCTATGGGCAGGTGATCTTGTGTATTGATTATATGTTCCACCCCCTTTATTGGTTTACCGTTGGATTCAAAGACATCCCTAAACTCAGATAGTAAATTATTGAGTTCCATCGTTTCTACTGCGTTTAGAGATATGTCTAATGCGTATATACCTATATCTCCAAAGAGGGTCTCGGCGTGTGGAGAAAGGGTGATCTCAGCTTCTTCAATGCTTTGTATGGCATCCCTCAGCATATATTCCTGTCTTGGCGAGTATCCGTCGAAGAGCAGTTTTTTTTCCGAACATCCTATCTTTGGAGGTAACTCAGCGGTTTCAGGCGGCTGTATTGTTTTGATACGGGTATCTTCCGTCCTTGTCGTCATCCTTTCCCTTTGGATATTTACCGGGGCAGCACCAAGTTTGGAAGCCGTAGCTTCCGGTCTATCAAACATTATAAACCTCTCTTGGTATAATTCATACTCATGTTGGGGTTCTTGTATGTAACTAAAAGTGAATTGTGCAATGTTCAAAATGATACCAGCTCTTTGCAGAAAGTCAATTCCTAGCAACGTTCGGTTGTCACTGGATTGCAATAAGACGATGAAAGGAGTTTTCGACCGTCGATTACAGAGGTTGATATCTGCCTCAAATGTCAGTACTTTCTGCGGTGTGGGGTATCCATCTGCCAATGTGACTGTGGCCATTTCTTCAGAGAAAGTTTGTCCACGTGCCTTCAAGATTTCATATAATTCAATTGACGCGACGCTCACTTTGGCACACGTATCTATATACGCTCTGCCCTGGATGCCATTGACTTCAATAAACACCATAGGACGAGATCCCTTGTCTAGCTGTACATTCATCGCACAGAATCCCAAACTACCTCTGTTCTCGGGCACCTTGGTCTGTTTATCGTTGCATATCTTGCAGTTACTCCGATAAACCCCCGGTGTGCCGCAACCGTAACACGAAAAGTTCACATCTTTGGGTTTAGATGGCACTGTATCTGTTTGCTCGTTACTAGCTTCCATCGTCTTCTTGCGTTTTCTACACTCGTCTAAGACATGACCTAATTTCTTGCAGAAATTACACCGGACCGCTTTTTTTGTGCGCGTTGGGGCCGTAGTCTCAGATTTTGAAGTCTCCAAAGTCTTCTCGCTGGTATTTGTTTTATTTGTTTTTCCTGCTTTTTCTTTTAGTAAAGCTTCTGTGCTGCGTGCTTGTCTAAGAAGGTCGTCAAAATCTTGAACTTTTTCTCTGGGGACTCGCTCCCTTATTTGTAAGTTAAGCAAGCCGTAAATGATGTTTAGCTGCTGTTTGGAGTTAAGCTGTTCATCGCTGGGTAGCTCAGAGAATAGCATCCTCTTCCTTGTGACGAAATCATCCGTGGACACGTCTTGCGCTTGTTTGGTTCCACAGGCCTCTAGATAGATCTCGTATGCGGGTTTCTTTGGTGCGAAGGTGTTCCTTAAAGCCTTCTCGAAGTTTTCCCATGTAGTAATCGTGCTCTTAGTTCCTTGCCACCATACAGCTGCATCTTCACGTAATATGAGAGGAAGTCCATCAAGTGCATCAGAATCACTTATGTTCTCTAGTTTTTTGAAAACTTGCACTGCAGTGAGGAATGCTTCCACCGTTTCCCTGTCTTTGTGACCGTTATACGATGCTTTGCACGTCGTCATGCTTCCTCGTCGGTTGCCCCCTATGCTTGCTAACAGCCAGTGTTGCCAACTGCTACCCAAGGCTTGTAGCTAGGATTCAACGGAAAGTTGCTAGATTTGGAATTTTTACCTTCCTGAAAAGTAGCTAGAAGTAGCTATGAAAATGAAGACCATTTTAAACTAACGAAATAAAACACTATAGCTAATGAATCAGCTTTATACTTTAATAAAATTATATTTTAGATTACTCAAACTTTTGTCGCCATGAATTATTCCATTTTAATTAACAAGATAATATTCTGAACATTGAATATATTAAACTAGCTCTTGCCCCTCTTGTGGATGTCGATTATCGCAACCAATCATAGCTTATGTGTATTCTTAAGGTCTAATCGTTTAGGCATGAAAGCGTAATAGACAGACAGACAGAGTTACTTTCGCATTTATAATATTAGTATGGATAATATTCAACAAGAGAAAATGAAGAAGGTTGGGAACACTGGGAAAATAAAGATAAATCTTGTTCAGATAGGTACAAAACATTAAACAATAATCACAATCTCAATCACATAGTAGAAGAGCCAAACGTCATAAAAAAAGTTGTGAAAAAAACAAAATGTATGGTATAAAACAGAAAAAAAAATAGATTTCATGTTCGTCGTGTGTTTTGTTGCGAAAAACGACGTTTGTTTGCCAGGGATTTCGTCACCATCACTTTATTTTTAATTATTTTTACTACTGTACTAACAAAACATCTCTAAACCAATAGTTGCTAGAAAAAGTAGCTAAAAAATTTAGCTACAAGTTTAAAAAAAATGTAGCTGCCTGACATCAAAAAATTGCTAGATCTAGCTATAAAGTTGCTAAGTTGGCAACACTGCTAACAGCTGTTGGAATTGTTCCTGCGACAGGTTGACGCTCATCTTTGTTTTCACTGGAACAGTAGTTTTCCGTCCGGCGCGCGTGACCACGTACCTGGGTTCGTTGGACGCCACTGTGGGACGGGGTCACTATTTGTCGAATGAAAAACTCAACTGATTGTACTCGGAGATTCGTTTATTGTACCACAACGCAGATATTTTTACAATACTTAGTGGTAACGTGGACTATAGACACCGCTCAACTACCAGCAGGCGTTTCGAACGAGACACCGTACAGACACTGGAGCGATGATTCCTAATTTTCAAGGATTGCAGTGGAAGGTGATCAATAGCTTGAAGGCAGCCCACCAAGTACAATACTTGCTCCTAACAAATTCTCTCTGAAGTAAAATTGCACTTTATACTTATAGGATTCTACCATCACCCACGATAGCGCGATCTAATTCGATCCCAACGCCATCTAGGTACAACTGTGGTACTAAATTTCTACATGGCTACATGTTAGTTGTTTCGGGTACTACATGTTTTATTTTTTATATATGTATTTAAAAATGTAATTAATAAGTTTAATAATTAAATAAAGAGAATAATAATAAAGCCTCTTTATTCCATATTGCAAACATTACATTCAAATGTTATTATAATAGTTTAGGATTCGTGTTTTTTTTATGAATTTGTTTGTTTATATTCTTTTGTTAGTCTTCGTTGGCTGAAATATGGACCCCTTTTTGGGTAAAGGCCTCCTCCAACCTTTTCCATTCCTCCCTATTCTTGCCTACTTGTATCCAGTCGCTTCCCGCTATCCGTACAATATCATCAGCCCACCGTTTCATAGGTTTTCCAACATTCCTTTTGCCATTTGGTCCTTTCCATCGTGTTGTTTCTATTGTCCACCTTTTGTCCGTGTAGCGTGAAATATGTCCAGCCCATTTCCATTTCTGTGTGAGAGTATGTGTAAGCGCATCTGTGAACTTTGTTTTTTGTCTAATGTTTTCGCTCTTCACTTTATGTATTTTCCGGATCTTCAATATACTTCTCTCCATTGCTCTTTGGGTGCATTTAATTTTCTGTTTGGTCTCGTTATTAAATACCCAGGTTTGACAACCATATAGTAGGCATGGTAATAGACAAGTATCAAATATGACCTTCATGTGTAAATTATAGTTTCCTTTAAGAATTTCTTTCATTGACCAAAACTTCTTCCAAGCTAAGTTTATTCTTCTCGTTATTTCTTCTGCGTTACTGGATTTATTGAATGATAGATGTTTTCCTAAATATACATAATCGTTGACATATTCTATAGTGTTTCCTTTTACTTCTATAGGTGTTTTATGATAGTTAGTCATTAGCTTTGTCTTGTTTAAGTTCATTTCCAGACCAATTTTGTAACTTTCTTGGTCAAGTGATCGCATCATGTTCTCTAGGTCTCTAGAAGTTTCAGCTATTATGACTATGTCATCCGCGAATCGGAGATGACTTAGGTAGTGTCCATTGATTAATATACCTTTGTTTGCCCAGTCTAGGTTCCGGAATATGTGTTCTAGTACTGCAATGAAAAGCTTTGGCGATAGAGGGTCTCCCTGTCTAACTCCTCTTTCTATGTTTATACTACCACCTCTGGTTTCTAATTTCAATTTGCTTGTACTCGTACTATGTGCATATATGTATTTTATTATGTTGATGTATTTTTGGTTAACATTTGAATATTGGAGGGCATTCCAGATCGAACAGTGACTTATGCTGTCGAAGGCTTTACAATAATCTATAAAACCCAGGTATAGTGGTCTGTTAAACTCTCGGTATTTCTCTATAATCTGGTCTAATGTCTGTATGTGGTCAATAGTGTTAAATCCCGATCGGAAACCTGCTTGTTCTTTTGATTGTATTTTGTCGATATCTTGTGTTATTCTTTTTAACAAAATGGATGTAAACAACTTATATATACTTGCCAGCAGACTTATGGGCCTATAATTTCCAATATCAAAGGGGTTTCCTTTTTTGAAGAGGAGGATTATATCAGATGTGCACCACTGTATTGGCACAGTTTCTGTGTCTAATACCATATTAAATATATTTGTTAAATGGTAAGCAATTATGGGCGCACTTATAATGAGAACTTCATTACATAACCCATCTGGCCCAGGGCTCTTTTCAGATTTTAGATGTTTTATTTGTTCGTAAACTTCTATAAAATCAATTGGTTTGACGCAGTTGCTTTTTTGCTCACTGTTTGAGTTTAGTTCGATTTCGTTGTTATCTCGTTTCTGGTATAGATGCCTATAGAAGTCTGTTGCATGTCCTATAACATCTTGCCTTGATTTTGCTTCACCTGACTTTTGTTCAATATTTTTTATCCATGTTCTGTGTGAAATTAATTCTTTGTTAGCTCTTTTTTTAACGTAACGTTAAACAATTCAGAAGCATCTTCTGAATTGTTTATCGTTACGTGAAATAATTTCGTGTCTATAGTTACTGTAGTCTTTCCTAATAGATCTGTTAGTTTCTTTGTATAATTTGCTGAGTTCGTTTCTCATTTCCTTTGTTTTGTTCTTTGCGTGTATTAATTCAGTTCGCCTTGTTATTAGATGTTCTGTATCTTTAGTAAATATTTTGTGTTGTTTTATTTGGGTAGGATTCTGTGACTTCAAGCTACTTGTTATGCTTTTTTCCAGGAGGTTATAGTACGATTGGATGTCGTTTGTTTCTTCTTCTTTGTTCTGTAAGTTCGTTTGTAAGGTTGTGATAAAGTCTTTAATTTGTTCTTCTGCCTTTGGAATGCTGAGTGATGTAGCAAAGTTTCTTCTAGTCTTAGAAATATGTTTAAGATGTAGGGTGGCTCTCAATAGTCTATGATCTGTAGGAAATTTTATCTTGTTTAGTATATCTAGGTTAGTTATTAGTTTTGGGTAGTTTGTCATGATAAAATCTATTTCGTTTTTGTTTTTTTGATCAGGTGATATCCAGGTCCATCTTCGGGTGCTCTTTTTCTTAAAAAATGTGTTCATTATGGACAGTTTATATTGGAATGCATAATTTATGAGGCGGTCGCCTCTTTTGTTGCGTTTTGCCCCATGATGGGAAACTGATCTTTTTGCGGGAATCCTATTTTAGCATTAAAGTCTCCCATCACTACAATTTTTTCGTCGGCTAGTGCGTGAGCAGTTTTAACCTCGTTATAAAGTTGTTCAATTTCATCTTCGGTTATTTTTTGTAATAAGTAATTTTTTCTTTTAATAAATGGTTATTTCATTATATGCTTTCCCTTTTTTCGTATGGGTTTGAATTGCAGTTGGAGGGTGCTGTAGAAATCTCGCCCAGGGCGCTGGTAGTGTTGAAACCGGCTCTGTATTTACTTATTATACCTATATTAGCTAAAGCATTTACATAATCAGATTGTCAATATAAGATAAGATAAGATAATCATTTATTCGCTGAAACATGAGTATACACACATAGGCATGCAAGGTATTAGTGTCATTTATTATTTCAGTCATGTTTAGCCGTTTACATATCGGCGTGCAAATGTATCGAAAATTAATTTATTACAGTAAGTAGTAACATGCAAAACATAATATATGAATGAAACTAATTAAAAAGATAAAGAAATAATACTTATTTGATGTCCAACAATTTGTGAATTTAAAATCAAATTAGGTATTGTTCAATGTCTATATAAATTAATGTCAAAAAATAAAATATAAATTATTTTAAAAAAATTGAACCGACTTCAAAACCAAATATGGAAAAAATGTTTAACATAACAGAATTTAGAGAGAGAATTTAGAGATTTTCGATCTGTTAGAAGTCGGTGCCAACTTTGTTTGCTGTGCCTGACCTGCTATAATGCCATTAATGTAGGTATAATGACTTGTTGAGGTAGGGGTGGTCTATCATACTCAGCGATATTATTTTACCTGTTTGACTTGATACCGACTTATGTATTGAAATTGTAGATATTTAATTTAAATGCATCATGGCAGGTAATTCAGGTACAGCAAAGCACCAGCAAACAAAGTTGGCACCGACTTCTAACAGATCGAAAATCTCTAAATTCTCTCTCTAAATTCTGTTATTTTAAACATTTTTTCCATATTTGGTTTTGAAGTCGGTTCAATTTGTTTAAAATCATTTATTTTTCCCTTTTTAGTGGGCCAAGGTTTGCGTTCGTAATCCAAGTTTAATCCAGTCCAGCATGCCATTAACCACAGTTTTTGTCTTTTGGGAGCATTATACTCTCAATAAGTTAAGGGAACTGGAACTTTTATATGAAAGGCGGCGAGTTGAACAGGTTGGTGATTTCGCAGATGGGGCTGCAGTTAGAATTTTACCAACGATCAAATTGGCGAATGACAACAACTCTAAGATGATAGCTCAACTATTTTACTGAGGGTCTTGTCAACGGAGCAATGCAGATTGTGTGCATGTTTAGGTGGTCTGCTCTGCGTCGCAATCGGTCAGAATCCAAGGAGTTACCTGATGCAGTTTTTATTAAATTCGACGATGATACTATTGGCACTAGATTGAAAGGTTAGTTGCAACAAAAGGCTATGGGGATGTGGAAAGAAGAATCTGTTAATCTTGAGCTGGGCTGTAACGGTTCATAAGCTTCAGGGCACCACATTAAACAAAGCGGAAATTGTCTTAGAAAATATTTTTTTTTTTTACTAAAGGTCAAGTGTATGTTGCTTTAAGTGTCCGAGTCAGTTCGAGTCCGACATAAACCGTTCCCTTCCGGCTCCGGCGGGGGAATCCGAGGGGATTTCCGCACGATAAAAAAGACCACCTCAGGTGTAGATATACCCTTTTATAAACAAACTTATTATTATTATTAATTGAGGAATTGTCTCGGTTTCACTCTGAAATTTCGTGATTATCTCAGGAGTAGCACCAACCCTTACGAGTATCACGTTAGCCCTACATACTACTACCTAGTTTCCATCGATCAATTGCAGTAATGTCCCCTAACTCCTAACTGTTCAGGAGTTCTATAGCTTCACTATCAACACAGCAGCATCAGAAGTTGATTCAAGCATATCTCACAAGCAACACGTTAGCCCTATTTAGTAGTAAACTAAATATTTATCATCCACCAATGGCAGCACTGTCTCCCAACACCTAACCGTTAAGGAGTTCAGTAGCTTCATCATCAGCACAGCAGCATCAGATGTTGACACCCTGAAGCATATACCTGAGTAAGACATTATTACGTAACAAAAGCACCAAACGCAAACTTTAAGGCGTTCTGTAGCTTCACTATTAACACAGCAGCATCAGAAGTTGATTCAAGCATAACTCACAAGCAACACGTTAGCCTTACATACTACTAAATATTTATTATCCACCAATGGCAGTACTGTCTCCCAACTCCTAACCGTTAAGGAGTTCAGTAACTTCATCATCAGCACAGCAGCATCAGATGTTGACACCCTGAAGCATATACCTGAGTAAGACATTATTACGTAACAAAAAAACCGTACGACCGTACAATTTTCGATGGTTGCCCTCGATTTCTCCTGGATCCCATCATCAGATCCTGACCTAGTGAAAATGGGACCACCTCAGATGTAAAACCTATCCAACAAAAAAATAAAATTTGAAATCCATACTTAATATTATAAATACGAAAGTAACTCTGTCTGTCTGTCTGTATGTTACGCTTTCACGCCTAAACCACTGAACCGAATTTAATGAAATTTGGTATAGGGGTAAATTAGACCTTGAAAATGGACATAGGCTATGTTTGGTCGCGAAAAGGGGGATTAAAGGGGGGAAATAGGGGTTGAAAGTTTGTATGAAAGTTTGTCATATTTGAAGATAGCGTGATGAAATTTGGTACAGAGGTGCATTGGAGCTTGAGTACGGATATAGGCTACCTTTTATCCTCAAAAAAGGGTAAAAGAGGGGGGGGGGGGGGGGGGATAGGGTATGAAACTATATGAAAGTTCGTTATTTTTGAAGTAATCCTAATGCAATTTGGTACAGAGATGGATTACATAATAATATCGGGAATGGACGTAGGCTACCTTTCAATGAAGGAAAAGAGGTTAAAGGGGAGAAAATAGGTGTTATACAATTTATGACATTAATGAAAATAGCCTGATTAAATTTGGTAGAGAGGTGGATTAGAGTTTGGAAATGGATATAGGCTAACTTTTGATGCTAAAAAGCATTAAAAAGAGGTTGGGGACGAAACTTCGTAATTTTTGAAGATATCCTGATGAAATATGGTACTTAGATAAAGCTACGTTTTGTTTATGACGATGGTATGAAGGGTTTGGAATGAGGAATGAAAGTTTGTGTGAGAGACTGTTTAGAATTTACACACATTACAAACATGGATGTGTGTATGATTAAATTGATCAGTAAAAATACGGTCATAAATATATTTATGCTACCAGTACCGCACAATCATAGCATAGGTAGGTAGGAATGGTAGTAGTGGGCTTCCATGTTCAAGTAGGTAGGTACAGTTTTGTTTATAACTAAAATATTGCGTAGGTTAATTTATAGGTAGTCACAACTATTTTGTGAATTTATTTCTTTACTAGCTTTTGCCCGCGGCTTCGCCCGCGTGTATGTTGGTTATCGTGACAAAACATTTCACAAAAGATGTAGGTGTACGAAGCTTCATGCTTCTAACTTTGAAAATGACGAACTTTCCATACAAACGTTTATCACCTATTTTACCCTCTTAGTAGCTAAATTTAGAAAAATGCTGATACACGTGTTCATTTTCTTTAAAGGTCACAGATTTATGAAATTTTGTGCATCTAGCTCTGACAATGACGGACTTTCATACAAACTTCCATCTCTTATTTTACCCCTTTAGTAGCAGAATTTCAAAAAATCCTTTCGTAGTGGATGCTTACATCATAAAATACATCTTCAAACCTACTACAAAATTAATGAACGAAAACGTAATCAAACAAAAGAAAACATCCTACCTACTGGAATAAAAAGAAAACCTACTGGACCTACCTATACGCGATAGGTACGAAATAAAACATGTACTTACCTACCTAATTGAACTTGCAACCAACTCCTGTTATTAATAAAGAAATAAATTCACAAAATAGTTGTGACTACCTATAAATTAACCTACGCAATATTTTAGTTATAAACAAAACTGTACCTACCTACTTGAACATGGAAGCCCACTACTACCATTCCTACCTACCTATGCTATGATTGTGCGGTACTGCTAGCATAAATATATTTATGACCGTATTTTTACTGATCAATTGAATCATACACACATCCATGTTTGTAATGTGTGTAAATTCTAAACAGTCTCTCACACAAACTTTCATTCCTCATTCCAAACCCTTCATACCATCGTCATAAACAAAACGTAGCTTTATCTAAGTACCATATTTCATCAGGATATCTTCAAAAATTACGAAGTTTCGTCCCCAACCTCTTTTTAATGCTTTTTAGCATCAAAAGTTAGCCTATATCCATTTCCAAACTCTAATCCACCTCTCTACCAAATTTAATCAGGCTATTTTCATTAATGTCATAAATTGTATAACACCTATTTTCTCCCCTTTAACCTCTTTTCCTTCATTGAAAGATAGCCTACGTCCATTCCCGATATTATTATGTAATCCATCTCTGTACCAAATTGCATTAGGATTACTTCAAAAATAACGAACTTTCATATAGTTTCATACCCTATCCCCCCCCCCCCCTCTTTTACCCTTTTTTGAGGATAAAAGGTAGCCTATATCCGTACTCAAGCTCCAATGCACCTCTGTACCAAATTTCATCACGCTATCTTCAAATATGACAAACTTTCATACAAACTTTCAACCCCTATTTCCCCCCTTTAATCCCCCTTTTCGCGACCAAACATAGCCTATGTCCATTTTCAAGGTCTAATTTACCCCTATACCAAATTTCATTAAATTCGGTTCAGTGGTTTAGGCGTGAAAGCGTAACATACAGACAGACAGACAGACAGACAGAGTTACTTTCGCATTTATAATATTAGTATGGATAGTATGGATATGGATTAACTAGCTTTTGCCCGCGGCTTTTTATTCCAGTAGGTAGGATGTTTTCTTTTGTTTGATCACGTTTTCGTTCATTAATTTTGTAGTAGGTTTGAAGATGTATTTTTTGATGTAAGCATCCACTACGAAAGGATTTTTTGAAATTCTGCTACTAAAGGGGTAAAATAAGAGATGGAAGTTTGTATGAAAGTCCGTCATTGTCAGAGCTAGATGCACAAAATTTCATAAATCTGTGATGACCTGTAAAGAAAATGAACACGTGTAAGGTCAGGTGGGGTAAGTGAAACGGCGGCGGGGGAATTGAAACACTCAACCTTATCAAGAAACAATGACGTTTATCGACTGAGCACAACAGCCGTTATAACAGGAGTGACCAAGTAGTTTCAATGTTCTTACACAGATGTCGCTACGATCATTCTAAAAAGTTTTACCGGTAAAAGAAATTGGACAGTTGTCAAACAACAAAACGCGAGTTCGACGCTGTTTAAGTTTTTGGTGGTTTTAAGTGTTTCTATGTTGTTTTTAATAAGATTTTTACAGTAAGTACTACCTAAAAATATAGATTTCATGTTCCAATTGTTATTTATGTCTTAAAACTACAGACAATTGATTTAAATCGTGGTTGAAATTTTAACCTCGAATAATACTGAGTGGAGTAAGTGAAACAGTGCCGCTGGGGTAACTGAAACATATGTTCCACTTTTCCCATGTCAGAAATCACCAACATTTTTTAGAAATAATTTGTGTTAGCTTACTTACTTACTTACTTAAAATTATACACACATGAGTCTAGGAATATAGGTAGATTTTTTGTTTATTTTGCTAGCAGTTAATTTATTTTGAATTTTTTCTAGGCTATAAAATATGCCTCGAAAATACACCCAAAAAAACTGACAAAGGTGCTTACTCAACGGAAAAATTGCAAGAAGCAATTGAAGCGGTCAAGAATGGAACAATTTCCTAATTTTTAACTAAAAAGATTTTTACCGTGTCTTCAGAAGTATTTGAGTTTTAAAGGTTATTTATTTGTTAATTTTTTAAATTTTTAACTACTTAAAACAATTTTCTATCGTGTCATTTTAAGTGTCATCATTCTAAGAAAAATACTTAAGTGCCTGTTTATTTTATTGTTAAATAAAACAATATAACTATTTTGTAACGCACACTTTGTTTTGTTAAATGTCATTATTCTAGCCAGAGACTTGTATGTTTATGTACTTACTATTTTGGCTCAAAGAGATTAAGTTACTAAGAATGTGATTTGAAATAACCATTTCATTGTAGATTTGTTTTAACACGATAAATAATTTGAAAAGACTGGCCAAACATGAGAGCAGAAAGTCACAAATTATTGTTTTATTTACACCTACATGCTTGCAATTTAATTTCTTAATGAATAAAAAATATGAATCAAAAACATGCTTGATTTTTAGTTTATTACCCCTGACTACCAATACTATGTTTCACTTACCCCAGTTTCCATTTTTATTTTGTATTTTAAAGATTGAACTGTCTATCGAATCACTTAAGACTTATATTAGCCGTGATCACGCGCGCAGCCGACCTAAGCCCCGGCAGTGATGCGCGCGTGTTACATGACGTCATCGCCCGCGCGGGTCGAGTTACGATAAACAAAAGATTTGACGATGTTGGAAGTGGTATGCGAAGCTGAAGTGTTATTTTTTTAAAAGGTTATGAGTCAATCTTTCAATTCTTATTAGAATCTTGTTCAAACTGATCGTTTGATTTATTTTATGCGTCTGTAAACATTGAAGATACTTGAAAGCTTTAAGTTTGGCACTTTGGGTGTGTTTATTTAAAAAAGTAAATCGATTAGCCATGTATATTATCATTTTAAATAGTCTACAGGTTCTAACTACACACGATGGAATAAAAATAAAATATATGATCAGTACAAAAATATTTATTTACAGACCTTTCACTACAACGTAATATTTGCTGGCGGCGAACAATTTTTAGCGCAAATTAAATAATTTATTACAACTTTATCGTCCTATGTAACCTTAAAATATGATTACTACCTAAAAGCTAAAATCATATTGTAACTTATAGTGTAAACATAATAACGGTAGGTTTTTCTTTTACAAAAAAATATGGGATTAAATGTAGGTATTCCACTTTCATACAAAACACTTGTGACCTTTCTTGTGTTTATTTGTTTAGTAAAGTTTCAGCAAAGGAAATATATCATATATATTTATATTCTACAAGAAACACCCATTCCAATGATATATCACACTTGATGTACAATTGAAACTGTAAAAATATACAGACAAATACATATCGCAAATCGGGTGATAGGTATGAGAGTCACAGCAGTTTGGGGTAAATGACCTAAACGGCAGTTGGAACACGTGTTCTGTAAGGCCGTGAACACATTTTGGTACAAATCAGGTGTAAATGTATTGTGTGAAGAGAAGATTTTCATATTTGTTTTTATATTCAAACTCACAGGCGAAAGACAAAAATATTTTATTCTTTATAGACCATTAAACGGAATTTACAAAACGACAAAATTAAAAATATGAAAGACTTCTTTAGTAAGTGCACCACTGCACAGTGGTTCGATCCCATGGCAAAAGACAAATTTAATTTATTCTGTATAGACCATTAAACGGAATTTACAAAAAGTCAAAATTAAAAATATTAAAGACTTCTTTATGGACCACCGCACAGTGGTTCGATCCCATGGCAAAAGGCAAAAATAATTTAATCTGTATAGACTATTAAACGGAACTTACAAAACGTCAAAAATAAAAATATGAAAGAACATTTACAAAAATATTTACTTAGTAGTTAATAATCTTGAATAGAGCAGTTTAGAAGTCCTCGAAACCAGCAGGCTTACAAGACAGGCTTAGTGACGGTAGAAGAAGCTCGTAAAGTGTATAAAAATAGAATCAAATAGCGGGCTGTTGTGTCCCGTCTACTCCAGAGGGAAATAGGCCTGAGCATATGTATTTACTTTTAATTAGATTGAAATGGCTATATTCTGGAGTCTACGATCATTGACTTACAAGATAGTTTTTGTGTCTGGTATTAAATAAAAAATTAAATTTTAATTTAAAATTTGAAAATGATTTTCAAAAATACATTAAAAGGTTACGGTTACAATGTTGATGCACAGCCAAACCCCCAGTTTCTAAAAAAACCGGAACCCAGAGTCCCGAGATGAAAGCCACAGCAGCGACCGGGATTAACGCAAGTATGAAGAAGACTTCGGCTAGAATGTCTATTTCTTTAAACTTTTCTCGGAGGGAGAATCTTGAGCCCAAGTGCGGAATTACCTCACAGGAGGATTCCGTAGCTCATAATACTATGAAAATAGCTGAAATAAACTATTCTGGCCATATCCACTCTTTTACAGCACAGGAATCCGGACTACGCGGCTACGGTTAGAATGTCTATTTCTTCAAACTTTTCTCGGAGGGAGAATCTTGAGCCGAAGCGCGGAATTACCTCAAAGGAGGAGTCCGTAGCTCATAATACTATGAAAATAACTGAAATAAACTATTCTGGCCATATCCACTCTTTTAGAGCACTGGAAGCCGGACTACGCGGCTACGGTTAGAATGTCTATTTCTTCAAACTTTTCCCGGAGGGGGAATCTTGAGCCCAAGCGCGGAATTACCTCAAAGAAGGAGTCCGTAGCTCATAATACTATGAAAATAACTAAAATAAACTATTCTGATCGTATCCACGTCGTAGAGTAGGAAGCCGCACTTAATCAAACTGCGTAGAACAGCCAATATTACCTATTGTCATTCGGGATCTATACTTAAGCCTCGGAACACTGTTGACTCTACAAGATTCAAACCTTGTCCATCGAGTTGTACATTGGTTTCCACCTATGTAATACTGGGTAATATTTTTTTTGCATTAAGGCAAACATTATTTATACTAAACCAATGAACCAATCTTGAGATTCCATTCTCTAGATTATCTATTTTTGTGTAAACTTTGCAATTACAATTAATATTTTAATTTAAATATAAAGGAAGTATGTATCGTCAGTAAATAAAATAATACTATTTTTGTCCTCGTAGTAGTGGAGGTCATTTATATAGATTAAAAATAAAAAAAAATAGCTCAAGTAAGTATAGATCCCAAGAAACCAAAAAAACCCCATCTTGAACACCATTACAGTGCCAAGTGGTAATCTCGGAAACAGCCAACCACGCAAAGATTCACGTTGCAAGTGGCACATTTGTATACCGTGCAAGTATCCTGTTTTTTCATTGCACACCACTTGCAACGTGACCTCTTGCTGCTGTTCCGATCTGGAAAGTGCCCCGTGGTAACCGGTTTTTGCACTTTTTGCGGACGAAATCTTTGTACGATTTCGTCTGCCAACCGTACGCGGAATTGCCGCTGGGCAATATTGGCTGCACTTACACTGTTAAACATCACAAATGCGTTGTGGATTGAGACATTAAAAAGCCGGCGGAAAAGTTTTTTGTACCAATTGAGGTTTTTAATCCTTTCTATGGGAAACGCCTGAAGAAGTTGGTCCTTCTTGTCGACGCCTCCCATAGAAAGGTTGTAGTCGAGTACCACATTTGGCTTGTACTTATAGTACCCGTACTTTTCTTTTCCGCCGACTTGCACATTGTGGTATGTAGATATAAGTGCTACCACATTGCTGTCCTTCCACACCGTAATTGTGAGGTCTTTTGTTTGACTGAATGCGACCTCACCAGACCGCATGTTAGTCTTCTTTTTGTGCCGAAGGCTCTCTGGCACGAACTCGCGGTTGAGTCGCAACGTGCCCAGAACATCGGTATTTTGGGCCTTGAGGGTGCGTGCCAGCAAAGGGCTGTTGTAGAAGTTGTCCATTACTAAAGTGTGGCCTTTCTTTAGTAATGGACTAACTAATTCAAAAACTATCTTTGAAGTCGCACCCTCAGGTTCAGCCTCACTGAAACGATGCCCTTCTTGTTTGCCGGTATAAACAATCATTTTCCAGAGGTATCCCGTCCTGGACTCACATAGCTCATAGCTCTTTATCCCTACCTGAGCAGCTTTAGTGTTGATAAGTTGGGCAAATGAGAGCCTCCCTTTCCATAATAATAGGGACTCGTCTATGGCAATATCCTGCTCAGGCAGGTATAAAGAGCTAAACTTGTCATTGAGGTAGTCTAAAATTGGTTTAATTTTAGAGAGCTTGGTCGGAATACCTCTGGCAACCAAGCATTATCTACAAAATGTAGGCATCTTTTAATCATCTGAAATCTATATAAGGGCATAATTTCAGCGAAGTTCCCAATTTTTAAGTAGGCCAAGCATGGGGTCCAGTATTCAGCCTCTACCGGAATGGGTATGATGCTCTGTAGCATCATAAGCCCAAAAAATGTCCACATTTCCTGCACTGTTACCGGATGCCACCTTCTAATGCGCGCAAACTGCGAGATTCCCGGTTCGTTGCGGAGACTTTCACCATATTTATTTGTCTCCGTCACAATGAGGTTTATTATGTCCTCATCCCAAATTTTCTGAAAAATTTGGAATGGGGACATATCCTCAGCCAAAAATGTAGGCCCTGCTGGCCCAACAAAAACTTCCCGCTGCCCTAAAAAAACTTCGGGGTTATGGGACCAGTCGAACTCCAGCATCTCTACAGTTGCCATATTTTTGAGCACCCTATAGTCTCTGGCGTCGATAGTCTGTAGAGTATGCTGAAGTTCGCTGTCCAGATCCTCTAAGTTGTATTCGTCAACCTGCCGCCTGCGAAATCCAGCAAATGTACCGTCATCATCGTCATCAACATCACTGCCCTGATTGACGTCGGTCGTGCTTTCCCACATCCTAATTTCCGCCTCCTGGTCGTCATCATAAATGGACGGCTCTAAAACCAAATGATATGTATATCAATTACATATCAGCTACTCTTAACATCTATGATGCAACAAGATTACCTGTGATGGAAATGATATTAGCATAAAAAATTACCTGGTCTGGCGAATGACGACGACGGCACTGGATGTGGGAAAGTGCCGGAGGATGTTGACGGCAAGGGCGACGACGACGGCACTGGACGTGGGAGAGTGGCAGAGGATGTCGACGGCAAGGGCGACGACGACGGTACTGGACGTCGGAGAGTGCCGGAGGATGTCGACGGCAACGGGTCTGCAGCGGATGTGGTGCTCGGCGAGAACCCAATCAACTCAATGTGAGCGTCAACTAAGAGGTTCTCGTTGAGCACCACATCCTCTTCAAGTGTTATTACTCCCGTAGAGGGAGTAAAAACCAGTTGACCGTCCCTGTGAAAGAACAAGATTTAATTCAACTTCTTTTGAACAACAAAGCATCTTAGTTTCAATGACTAAATTAACTTACTTCGGGGGTGGTGTGTGTACCTCTTCGAGCACCACCCTCGACGGCATGCTTGCGTCTGGAAGGATAAAAATATTATTATTAAACTAGATCACACGCAATGAGGGGTTAACGGTATTTGGTAGTCAAATTACACACTTCTTTTTTAACCTCCCATGGTTGAGGAATCCATGGGGGCGGCACCTCTGGCGTTCCCGGCATTAGAGGGCACGGCACACGGACCGGTGACTGTTTTCTGTAAAATATAAAAATTAATAAAACATAATATGAAGGTAAAAATAAAATATTGAAGTTTTCAAAATATTTTTCTTGCCTTGATTTTTTGCTCGGAGGAGCATCGGGCAATAAAAATTGCCCGACGTCCTTCCTATGGCGCATGTCAGTGAGCCGTGCCCTCTGCTCAACCGACAACCGGGCAACATTTTTGCGGTCCAGGGCGCGCTGCTTCTTGATTCGCCGTCTTTCCTCAGCCATTGACCTAGACGAAAGCAAGTGCAATTACTTTTAACATTGGTTTGAAATAGCGGTCAAATTTCATACTGGAAGTTTACGTACACTATCGGCTGCGACGGTCCAGCCACCACATCGACAGCCCCATCGCCAGCCACTTCGTCATGTTCGGGTCAGATTGTAGCGATTGTAGCGATCAAATTTCATAATGAACGAGTTTACGTACGCTATTGGCTGCGACGGCCCAGCCACCACATCGACAGCCCCATCGCCAGCCACTTCGTCATGTTCGGGTCTAAAAAGTTATAACATTTTCAGTCATGTTATCAATTTATACATTGTAGCGATCAAATTTCATAATGAAAGCGCAAAATAACTAACATGGCAAAAGAAAGCACACGTGCAGCACCGCGCCCACGACCACGTCCGCGAGCACGGGTAGCAGCACGACCACGACCACGACCACCACCAACACCAACACCACCACCACGGCTAGCACCACCACCACCACCACCACGGCCGCCTCTTCCCAAAACATTGTTTTGTTCCATGTTCTGGTCAAAATATTGTTAAAAAAATGAACAAAGCACAAAACAATGGAAAAGTAATAAATACATCACAACAGAAAAATAATATTATATGCACTGCTTTTTATAAAAATATCCTAAAAAAACTCAAATCATGTATATTTTTACCACTCAGAAAATCAATGTATATTTTTTTATATTTTATTATTTTGTGTTATACGAATTATAATAAATATAATAAAATAAAAAAAATAATATAATAAAAAAATATTTTTTAAGAATACATAAAATAACGAATATTTCAGTAATGTCAATAATTTTAGTTTATTAAAAAAAACCTGATCTTTTTAAAAATCTACTTCGACCGTTACAAAATTCTAATGCGTACTCAGCCTTACGTCGGTTTCCAAGGAAACGCCGATGGCCGACGCTCCCAACGGTCGCAGCTGGCTGCTCGCTGCGAGCGGCGGCCATTTTAGGCTATCTACTTATTACATGAACATGAATAAAATTGTGATCTTTACTAAAATTTTATAGTTTTTTTGCAAAATCTTTGTTTGAAAACTATATTGGATTATATATTCAATGCCACAATGATTACTTTTTACACAGATTTGGTGCCACAATTAAATAAATTAGCGTGACACTAGGATTATTTCCAGTACTGCCAGAGACATGCACGTAAATTCACACAAAAATAGGATTCTACTTACCCTTATGTTAAAATCTTTTATCACACACTTCAATTATGTTTTATTAAACACTTAAAACATCATTTTATTGTAAAATAACAACAAAAAATCACAATTACCTCTCAGTTTCCTTCTGCTCGTTACACGCGTAAAGTCAACCACAGACTAGAGATGGTTGATATATAACGTCACGATGATAAAGTCACTGTGATCTCAAGTCCAATAGTATCACCGTGACAAATCGTTCAGTAACAACGTTACTCAGTCACTCACTCAACTCACTCACGCGCCCGGTCACGGCGCGCGGCGTTCACTTCACAATTTTAGCGAACTCGATTCGAGTGCTTCGGCTGATTTCGGCCGTCTCCGCCTCTCCGGCGCATTTCGCTATAGGGCAAAGCGCAAGGAAGAGAGAGAAAGTTTCAAGATTATGCACTGACCTACTCACTATCTCTGTCTACTCTAGTAATAACCTACATACACATCCTTAAAATTTGAATCACTGTGACAAGTACGGAGTGCCTTGTTTGCGAATGTTTATTTATATTTTTTAAGCGACTTTTGATTGAAGTTACTTATTGTGGACTTAAATAGTTACGCGGTGTAAATAATACAAAACAGATTAGTGATTTCGATAAACATAGTGGATTATAAATAAATAGGTATATTGTGGACTTTTAGAGCTGCGTGTAAATAATAATAATAAATAAGTAGTGAAATCATTGTAAATAAGTGATCCAAAATAATAAACACGCCACACGAGTTAAAATTATAAACCTTTATTCGATTACTTCATGTAAAATCTCTTTGTACGAATTCGTAATACATTTTATATAAAATAAAACTTAAATTACATGAATTAAACTAGAAATAAAATGTATTAAAATCTGTGTGACAGTCCTAAGCCTGCAAAAGTGGGAAGGTTATTTCGGATCACATAATCACATAGAATCGTATCGTAACAGTTTGTGCCAATTATTAAATAGTTACGGAGTGATCGATGTGACAAAATCACGATGATTTATCACTGTGACTTTTGAGGAACTGGAACGACAGTCACTGCGATGCAAAAATAACGTTTTCGACCATCTCTACCACAGACTAACAACTGACACAATTTATTTTTAAATGAATCAGCTAGAGTCGTACCGCGAATCGTATTTGAAGTATGTAGTGATGCATATTTAATCGTGTAGAATGACGAAAATCGATTTTGGAACACGAGTTAATCAGAAATCAATAGATTGGCAGGAGCGCATCGCGCCGTCGATAAAAAGGGACTATGGTCCCTTGTGCGCGTGCAACCGAAATTGAAAAAAGGGACTGTAGTCCCTTTGTGCATTCGGGCTGTAGTACTGTGGAGGAGTTACTAGTGGAAGTCCCTGCACTCCGAAATGAAATAACTATATTGCAGCAGGAAATGAACGATAAGGATCAATGGGCTCGAGCAAACAACGTAGAAGTTAGAGGAATCCCCTTGAAAAAACATGAAAACTTATACGAAATCGCCAACAAAATTAGCCAAACATGTAATTTTCCTATAAAAAGGGAGGATATAAATTACATAGCTCGCATTCCAACCCGTGTAGCGGACAACATAAAACCAATTCTAATAGCCTTCAACAATCCCTGCTCACGTGTTTCCTTCTTCCTACAGTCCCGGGTCCTTTAAGCGGGGCGTGAAAAGGTATCTAATGAGGCTGTCAAGCTGAGTGCCACCACTTTTAACATGGTAAATGTTTACGATGGTGACCCTCTTTCCGAGAATTTGCCTTTAGCTTAACATCAAGCGAGGTGAAGTCAAATTGACGTGTCCTGTATAAAAAAAAATCGATATACCAAAGAAGAATTAATAGCCTCATCACGCAAATGCAGCACACTTACCTTGTTTAACTTGGGATACCCCGAAGATGGTTCCATTTTTATCACAGACCACTTGACTCAACGAGCCTCTGAAATGAAATCTCTGAAATGCTGCTTGAAACTCATGGAGTTTCAAGCAGCATTTCAGGTGTTCAATACTCATACCAATAAACTATTCCTATAAAAGATTATTGTTTGAATTTTTCAATACTATAAATATCGTGAAAATTTCGACTGTCTAGCCATCACGGTTCATGACAGACCTTAGTGATAGGGTCCCGTTTTTTTTCTTTGGGTGTGCTTTGAGTAAGGTATTGTTCAGGATATGTATCTTGGACCTAAAATGTGGCCAGCACCGGTGGACGAGCTCTAAGTCACCAAGCATAGATTATTATACAAAACATTTGATTATTACAAATCAAGAAACATAAAAATATGGAGTCCAGTGATATGAAACATGCAACCTTACTTTTCGGCGCGGTGAAAGAATATGGTGAAACGAGTGTTTAATGTTGAATGTGTGGTTTGTGGGTGAATGTAGAACTATCTACCGCACGGATTAGACGACGTGACGGCGGACGTGCAGTGTGTGATCTAGTCAGTCTGTGATCACGGCTGGTTAATCTGGTCGAAACTTCATGCAATTCAACCGTACCATAATCGTGTTAACTTCTGTTAACATTATTTTCGGTTCCATATACCTATTAATAATACCTAAATAAAAGTAAAAAAAAATTACTGCCGTGATACATTTTTCACTTTCATTTATTTATTATCTTTATAGGTATGTACTATATTTAACTTTATACCATAAAAAAACAACAGATCAAGACTGTTCAGTTGAAGTATGACAGGGATATAACGCAAATTCTCCATCTTGCTTTCCAACGTAGTAGGGATGTAGTAGCACCTGATTGGTCAAATAAAATTGCTAGTGATGCGGTAATAGAATTTTGATTATCGATATTTTCCCAAATATTTAAAGAACGAAGACCACTTTCCATACATAGTGAATGACTTTTGAAATGCCGTTAACTTTTTATTATTCTATCGCATAATGGTACTGGTATTACTGATGAATAGATACTAAAACATTTTTTACATCTATAAAACTACAAAATCAATATGATATAACTAGTTGAACAAGAAATTACTTCCATTTTAAAATTAAAAGTATGATTTTATACAAATCTCCTAGATTTTGATTTAATTCCGAAACCCTCGCGCGACCTTTGTACGGTACAGTAAGAACATAGGACTGAAATGGCGGATTACATAACTTTTCATTCGGGTACTTACTAGGCAAGTCGAGCACTTCTATTTTGAAGTAAATATCTTTTATAACAAAGGTAGTACAAATGTATATATATATACTGGGTGTAAGGGGGGCTCACGAAGCCGAAAACCCCTAGTAGTACTCCAGGTACATAACAAATTGGCATAAAAATAAAATCGATACAGGCAAATAAAATGCTTCGATTTTTTTTTGGATTCTTTCTATTTTTTATTTTGCATTACTTACTCTCCATCTTGTTATTTTTTTTATGAACTTACCGTTTCATTTAGCTTTACTAACACGATGGAGAGCAAATAATGCAAAAAAAAAACTAAGTAAAAATTCGTTCTTTTTGTCCAAATCGATTTTATTTTTAAAGATATATATATATCTATATATATATATATATATATATATATATATATATATATATATATATATATATTTATCGTTACTCAAAGACTGTAAAGAATCTTTGTAGATTTTACGTCCTTCTGGACGAATTATTCGAAACACCGGCTATCACAAGGAAAGTCTGACAGAAAGCCCTAAGCACACTGCAACCTGAGAATACATATAATCGGCATCCACTTAAGCTAACCACTTAATTTTTTCTTTTAAATGTATAAATTTTTAGTCTGTGCCCTTTTTATATCGATAAGTAGTTATCGACAGTTTACTGGATTCCCTACTAGGCCGCCATACTGCTTTCCATTCATTCATAAAATCCAAGTTTAGGTAGGCAGTTTATTTTTCGTAGGTATGGCAGCTCTTGATACTCTAAGGTTTTCCCTTATATTATTTTATGAATGAATTTCGTAGTAGCTTCTAGTCTTTATTTTTTTTTGTTCTTCTATGGCGTTCCCATTGATTCCGCCAACGACTCAGTTTATATATACTGATCGAAATAACGCGTGAAAGTACAAGTGTAAAATTCTTCCATACAAACGGTTGATTTTGAAGGGAGGCCAAAAGGGTTATGGTGTGTTGAAGTACCTGTACAGAAGAGACAACATTAAAGCAAACATAAAGTTATGTGGTAGTGCAAACGAAACGAATAAAATTTTAAAGGTTAATATTGTTAAGATCTATAAAATGACATAACATATAAATTAGTGGGGAATTCACATAAGTCAGGAGGGTGTTAAAGTTGGCTGGAAGAGAGATATTGTTAGGAGGTAGGAAATCATACAGGGATCCGTTCAACCTAGTACATGAGAAGAAAATGTGGTCAGGAGTTCCTGTCTTTATATTTACTATGTCTATGGTAAAATGACAAGTGCAACTGTCACTGATAAAGAAAAGGGTGACCCACTACAATAGTGATGTTCGACAATCAATAGACTATGACATTTTAGACATACTTTATTATAATAGGAATGAAAGCGTTTTTATTGATATGTAATAGGTATGTATTAGACAATATTATTGGAGAAATATGGATCTTACCATCTTATTATAAAAGCTGGGAATAAACAGGACACGGTCACAGAATACGGACACTTATTGTTGTTTTGATGATGCTCTCGATAAAGTTTTGCTATTCAGTTTGCAGCGAACATCCATATCGAGGATATTGAGGTTATCCTGTAGTGGCAGAGGCGTGCTCTGAAGAGTGGACTGGGAAATTAAAGGAGATACCTTTGCTGTGAACGCACATGCCTGCGTCTAAAAAAAGGAGTGTTAGGTTATTACAATAACAATGTGAAGGGTTTAAATACCATGGCGACGCAATTACGGTTCATGTATGGATTGGTGGTTATAGAAAAATAGCCACGAAGGCTCCGCTTAAGCCTTCTAATCTATAACTATCGATGTCGAGGCGCGCAGTGTTCTCTCATATCTATCATAATGCCTAATTTATCACTTGGTCCATAATATAACGTTACATCGCATCGATAGCTTCCGTTGCGTGGCGGTAGTGAATGTGACTGCTACGTAGGAGACGTGGGTTTCAATATTTATATGTATGAACATGGCTATTTGGTTGGTTACTTTTGAAAATCTGAAACAAATACAAGCTGGATAAATACAGCTGTATTTATACCCCGAGTATTTTTTAATTAGTTTGGGCCTAAGTGGTTAGTACAAATTACCTAGATCAAGAATGTTCAAAAACGTCAAAGTGTAAGTAATACTTTGAAACACAAAATATTCACTTAAAATTACATAATTTTTAATAGATTACACGTTCCATACCTTGTTTAACATTAAATTATATGTACAGTAAGCTGCAAAAATGCATGGATAGCTTAAGATCGATAATCCTATGAACTGTCAAACCCCAGTTTATAAAAAAAAAACTAGATGGCGCCAGTGGTTTTACTAGCTATGAGCGTATTTAGAGAGCGACATTAAATCGGTTGTTATTATTATGCTAACTACCGTTTCATTCTTAATAGTAATATTGTATACCTACCTCCGCAAATATGTTTGTCATCTTAATAAAAAAGTAGTTATACTCCATTTGTTTAGGTACTTAAAAAAAGGTAAACAAGAAAAATGGTGGATTTCAGAGATAGTCAACCGTCAATGACAATAGTATTTTTGTGCATGTTTATGGGGAACATAAAGACTATATTTACCTTATTAAATAATTTTAAAATTTATAATATTAAACTGACACGTTCAACACATTCACAAAATTATAATAACAATCAAAGTGATTTCAAATTCAATCACTAAATAAAATTTTAGTCTGAGTCCGAAGAACTATCACTAACACTAATTACAAAGCGATCATAGGTGTCGTCAATATCTTATCTAGGGATGACATCTTCTCCACTTCTTTCAGTACATGCTCTTCGCAGCTCTTTACGGTACCGAATAATAACAATAAATACAAATTACAAACTGCGAATTGACTTTGACAGTCACGCACGTATGGCGCGATCTGGAAAAAACTGTTTTGAATATCTGTCTTTTTAGTTTCTTTATGGTAGGCACAGTGCAATAGTTTTTAAAAATCATTCTAAATAATATAGTTATTATAGTTTTTCAGCTTAGGAAATAATAATTGCAACTTAATATTAAACCGAGTAGTTAAATATAGAAAAATATAAGACAGAAATGGATTTTAAGTTCTAAAATGATTTTATTTTGGTTTCTTTTTATTTCGGAACGAAAAATGCCCCTATAGAAGAACCCTTTTTATGATTTGTTTACCTTTTTTTAAATACCTAAACAAATGGAGTATAGGTTTATTTTGGACCAGTGTATTATATTCGTAACTTGCGGCGGTAGTGCATGCGACTGCTACGCACGGGGCGCGGGTTCGATCCCCGCTCAGTGCAAAAAAGTTGTATGCATTAATATGGCTGTTTGCACTGGTCTGGTCGTGCCTCGGAGAGCACGTTAAGTCGTCGGTCCCGGTTGCCATACAAACTTCTATGACAGTCGTTACGGGTAGTTGGAGCCCTCAAAAGTCCAACTAGTCTAACTTGAAACTTTGATATCGCCATTGGTCATTGGACCATTGGTTGTGGAGGTCAGATGGCAGTCGCTTCACGGCAAATATCGAAGTTGCGGAAAGCCGACCCCAACTGAGTTGGGAAAAAGGTTCAGAGAATGATGATTATATTCGTAACTTAGAAATAATACAACAATTTAATCAAAAATATTTATTTCTTATTTATAAACGCTTTATTCTTTCTTTCATAAGTTTACACAGTTTTTCCA
Organism: Eilema sororculum; assembly: GCA_914829495.1. Classification (NCBI taxonomy): domain Eukaryota; kingdom Metazoa; phylum Arthropoda; class Insecta; order Lepidoptera; family Erebidae; genus Eilema; species Eilema sororculum. The sequence goes on from OU618559.1 coordinate 11,197,704, forward strand.
TATATATTAATAATTTTCATTTCTTAGTGGTAGTATAATATTAATAATTTTTATTGAGAACATAGCTTAATTTTTCGTTTCCGATATCAGAAAGAAGATTGAAGCTTTTTGCAAACTCAATAAAAATAAACTGGAGACCGAAATACTATAAATCGTTAGTTTCCTGTGATTTAATTTGATAGGTATTTTGATTATGTTACCTTCTGACATTTTATTTTATTTTTGACATTAATTTATATAGACATTGAAGAAAACCTAATTTTATTTTAAATTATATTTTAATTTTATTTTAAATTCACAAATTGTTGGACATCAAATATTATTTCTTTATTTTTTTAATTAGTTTCATTCATATATTATGTTTTGCATGTGACTAATAAATTCATTTACGATACATTTGCACGCCTATATGAAACTAACCTTGCATGCCTATGTGTGTATACTCATGTTTAAGCGAATAAATTATTATCTTATCTTATCTTAGGTATAGCAAGTTTAACTTGACTACACATAAAATGTAAACAAAAGTAAATCTAGCCACAAAAAAAGTGAAGTCTGAGATATTTTTTTTTCAACTGCATCGTTTTCAATGAAACATTGTTATTTAAATAAACACTGATCAATTAATTATTATTACTCACGCTCTACAAACATATAGTTAAACTTATAATAAATTGTATAACAATTTACTATTCATAGAATATCACGTTTCGGTCAGCACTTATAAAATACTACCACTAAATAAACTAAACAATTATGTTAATACTTCGTATAACCACCGTTCTGATCAATAACAGCTTGCAAGCGGGAACGCATTGAGCTAATTAGGTTCTTACATATATCAGAACCACGTATTTCGTCCCATACTTTTAAGCAATGCTTCTCTAAGGCATCTGGGGTCCGCTCGTTTTGATTTTCCCATCGTTGGACAATAATACCCCACAGGTTTTCAATGGGATTTAAATCCGGCGATCTAGCAGGCCATGGAATAACAGAAATGTTATCATGCCGTCCAAACCACTCTTGCACACTACGCGAACGGTGTATGGGGACAATTATCCTGCACAAATTTTACTATAGGAACTTCTTCCTCAGGAAACACGTTTCGAACTGTGGGCAACATAGTCTGGAGGAGACATCTATATAATGGCCACTATTTGCTCGACTAGGCACTCGAATCAGTTCTCCTGGGTCAGTAGCACTCATCCACCCCCACATGTTCACTGTTATACGACCAGACTCCATATTGGGCACTACGTGATCTCTGCTGTGTCTGGTATTGTCACGACGCCATAAATGTAAACGCTCATGTTGACTCGACTTAAAGGATTTTTCATCAGTAAAGATGACGTTACCCCAGTCGTAATTGGAGTACTCCAACGCGAACTCAAGTCTGGCTCTTTTATGGGTGTCCGTCAGGAATGGTTTTACAGCATGCCTCCTAAAATGCAAACCTTCACTGTGCAAGACGTGACGAACATTATCCACACTTGTGTCAAACAAACCGGCGTAATGCTTTGTCGGCATAAATCCATTTTCCTCATAGTCCCTTATCATTGCATGCCTTTGCGTTGTGTCTATTAATTGTGGTCTGCCACTTCTTTGACGGTGTTTCAAAGAACCCTCTTCTTCGAATCGTCGCACCCATAAGACCACTGTTTTTCGCTATAACAAAGAAATAGAAATAGTAAAATAACAATATTGAAGTGGCTTTTACATTGAAATAAAAAAATTGGATTATTTATATAGAAGTTATATAATAGGACACACTTACGTTTATGCCAATCTCTCGTGCTATTTCAGACATGTTTTGCCTTGATCATGCAGAGCAATTATTTTTGCATGATTGATGAATTGCATGATGTTAGCGAACGAACAAACTAGCAAGTCACTGAGTTTAAGCAGCTATTAAATAAACTGAACTACCCACGTAATTGATTTAAGTATAAATTAAGTTCACCCTCTAAGATTAAAACATTAAGTTAAACTACAAAAATCTAGTAGTATTCTATTTCAACGCAATAATCATGTGCAATGTTAGCCTATTGATGTGTCTATGCGATATATCGTGAAACCAAGTTTTAGAGTTTCGAGTTCGAACCCTGCCGAGAGCATTCTGTTTTGTAATTATATTATTTTGATTCATTTGTGTTTGTATAAATTAATGTAATGAAAATATTGATAATATACAAAAAGAGGTAAAAATGATGTTTCGTATATTTATTAAACTACTTTAATAGTGTTTTTTTTCACATTTGAAAGATAGCGCGGCGCCATCTAGTTAGATATTTATGAACCATTTTTTTTCGTCAACAGATGGCGTTGAATACCGGCGCAAACGATTTAGTATTGTAATGGCCATGAACTTTTGCAGCTCGCTGTACGTACTGGTTAATTTAGCATCTAGGCCATCAAAATCGTCAAATTCGGAAAGCAGCTTGCCGGCTTGAACTTCTGCCGTGTTTCATACTATATCCCTGAAATACTTTGAATACGACACGTTTCGCACAACTATTATTCACATATCAATTCATTTTTACACTCAAAACTGTTATCCGGTGAACAGTAATTAAATACACGTAACTATTATAATACGAAAAATCTCCGACGTAGCAAGGAATTGACAACTGATTACTCAGTTTGGCAGTTATCGAGTGTTGTAAGTACAAGGAAAAATTTTAGTTCCTCCAACATTAATTTCACGACTTTCTTGACGCACTATACAATGGTAGGCCAGCCTTAGAGTACTTAAAGTATTATACCACAGTCTATCGATTCATACTACATACAGTTTGTCGACGAAGCGGTCTTGCCAGAGAAATCGTGCGGGGAGAGGGGAGTGGTGGGGACGGGGTGTTATTCGGTACAGCCATACATTTCACTCGGTACTAAGGATTCAGGACTGTCTCATTTGTAATCACGTTTTTTAAATAATATTTTTTTGTGACTCCACCGCAGCTCCGCTCACGTGGATGTCGGTTATCGTGACTAAACAGCCTATGTGTTAATCCAGGGAGTCAGCTAACTAAAATCCATTCAGTACTTTTTACGTGAAAGAGTAACATACATACATCCACCCATCCTTCAATACTTGCAAACTTTCACGTTTATAATATAAGTAGGATAATAATATTGCCTGGTGATAGAGCTATTAAATTGATAAATATAAATTTAGATAATAAGAAATTACTTCCATTTTTAAATTAAAAGTATGGTTTTATACAATTCTCCTTGATTTTAATTCCGAAGCCCTAAGCACACTGCAACCTGAGAACACAAAAATAATCGGCATCCACTTAAGCTATCCACGTAAAATTATGTAATTTTTCTTTCTAATGTATAAATTTTTAGTCTGTGCCATTTTTATATCGATAAGTAGTTATCGACAGTTTACTGGATTCCCTACTAGGGCGCCATATTGCGTTCAGTTCATATCTTCTAATCTGTGGTTCAGTTCATTCATAAAATCGAAATTTAGGTAGGCCGTAGACAGAGAAGAACATAGACGAATTGATAGCTTCCATCGCATTCACACAAGAAAAAGACAAACTAACGCCAACGTCGTGTGAAGAAATGAGACAGAGTGACTAGATTTTCTGTCTCCTCTGCCGTGTCGGTTTTTACTACGGCCAGCAAACTAGTTCGCGAAACAAACCATAAAGAAAAATATGTACGAAAGTAAACAAACTTGACAGATTTTCGGTTTACTTTTATTCGTGTATTTATAACGCAATAATTGTTCTTAGACGTGCTTAAATATACGCAATTTGGTGTTGTAACAGTTATTCAACATATATAGTAAACACAACTGAAGGAAACATGGGACGGTGCAGTGTTTTCAATTGTAAAAGCGTTAGTGAAAGGAAATTACCAGGCGTATCTTTTCACTCGTAAGTAAATACGTTTTTAAAGTTAAAGGCCCTTTCATACACATGCCACAGTGTATTATTTCATGTGAAGTACATAATGCATATAATTCCATTGATAAAATAGTCTAAAACAGCAAATAATAATTATCATAACCTACGAAAAAATTTTATTCGATGTTGCCAGGTTTTGAATGTTTATTTGTCCAATATTATGGGTACTAATATACATGTTGTAGGTACTTCTTATAAATATGATGAAATATTCTTATGTATGTAGTAATATCATAATTGTATTACAGTTTCCCGGAAAATACAAATATACAACAAAAATTGATAAAGTTACAGGACGTACAAATTGGTTGCCAAAAAAGTCATCAAAAATATGTAGCAAACAAAATAAGTAAAAATCGAGTAATTATGGAATATGAGTACCGTCGTGGCAGCAACGCGACACAAGCGGCATGCAACATCAACGATGTTTACGGAGCTAACACTACAAACCAAATCAACGCTGGAAGCTCTCCGTCATCCGCCCTACTCACCAGACCTTGCGCCTACAGACTACCTACTACTTTTTCCAGAATTCGGGTAACTTTTTGACGGGAAAAAAATTCAATACCCGAGAGACAGTACAATGCCTTTGAAGAATTTGTTGCCTCCCGGCCAGCTGATTAATTTAATACAAATAAACAATACATGAAAAAAATCGTTTAATTTTTTTCATACAAAATGGCAATTTCGTTGGTAATGACCTTGGTAGGACGTGTAAATAGTCCGACCACTGGTGTGTTTGCACACAGAGCGTATAAGAACCTGTGACCTGAAGTTTGGTTGTAATAGAAAGAAAATACACATGTGACCGCTTCTATGAATGAAAACGCAAGAGAACCGGCACCGACCTGAGTTCCACCTCGTGAGGATTCAGCTGCAGACAGGCGTGGTTCCTGGCACGTGCTGGTGGGTAGGTAGTTGTCGACCGGCCGGTGACTTTCTTGAGTTAGTCGTTTTCTTCCGATACACTTCACTTATACTGACTTGAGAATGTGGCCAAAGGAACTTATAGAATTACACAGAAAAAGAAACGAGGAGTTGAAGTACTCAACTTCCGTTCGGTGCGGTAGCGGGTTGAGAGACAAGTAAAAATGTGCGGGGAGATCGTCCGCCGTGACGCTTGAGAGTGTCGCTCGTAGGAACTTCCGTCTCAAGTATAGTTCGAAAAATCTGTGCACAGCGCCATCTATTGGCCTTCTTCAACACTAAGTGGTCAACAAATGAGCGCCAATACTCAAACATTATTCTATCACAGAAGCGGTTTTTTAAATTACAAAAATTGAAATACAATTAAATTATGTGGGAAATATTTGAAGGAATTTTTACAGCATTAAGTATGCTAACTATACAAATCAAATACATAGGGAAAAAGAATCTTCTCGGGCGGGACTCGAACCCGCAGTCTTTCCCTTACAGGGGGAATGCCTGACCAATTCGGCTACCGAGACACGCCCGATATGATTCAAATTTCCCATCTTATACGTCTTTAAGGCGACGTGGCGTCATCTACCGATTTTCTTACGAACTATCGGAATCAATGAATGATGTTACAATCATTTTTACGCCACGTCGCCTTAAAGACGTATAAGATGGGAAATTTGAATCATATCGGGCGTGTCTCGGTAGCCGAATTGGTCAGGCATTCCCCCTGTAAGGGAAAGACTGCGGGTTCGAGTCCCGCCCGAGAAGATTCTTTTTCCCTATGTATTTGATTTGTATAGTTAGCATACTTAATGCTGTAAAAATTCCTTCAATTGTTTGGGCGCAGTTATCAAAAATCAATGTTTAAAAATGATTGTAACATCATTCATTGATTCCGATAGTTCGTAAGAAAATCGGTAGATGACGCCACGTCGCCTTAAAGACGTATAAGATGGGAAATTTGAATCATATCGGGCGTGTGTCGGTAGCCGAATTGGTCAGGCATTCCCCCTTTAAGGGAAAGACTGCGGGTTCGAGTCCCGCCCGAGAAGATTCTTTTTCCCTATGTATTTGATATGTGGGAAATAATTAAGAAAGTACATAAGCGCTCCACCATGCACCCGGCTTTGGAACGTCGCAAGATGTTACGAAACAAACAAGCGAACACTGGCTGATTAGAGCCCATAGTGAATTTGTATAACATAATAATACACATAGCTAAAATAACAACTTAGACTAACAATATTCTATCTAAAGTATGTTTAAAGTTTGAGTTAAAAAATTAAAGTTTAAGATTCTATTTAGCGTTGTAAGTTATTGCGTTGGGATAGGATACAATTTGGTTACAGCGCGTTTGTAAGTACCAGTACGCGTTTTAACCATTGCTACGCGAACCACGTCATCAGAGCCTCTGAACACGTCAGTAATGACTCCTAACGGCCAATTCAACGGAGCAGAATTTTCCTGCTCTAGAAGAACAACGGTGCCGATTTCTACTGGTTTGTCGGGAGTAGCCCATTTTTGTCTGACTTGCAACGTGTGCAAATACTCTACGTGCCACTTTTTCCAAAAGGAGTGGATCATGTTGTCGAGTAATTTTTTTCGATCTACCAAACTAATTCGTTGATCTGATAGATCAGCCGAGGGTAAGTATTGCAAAGGTGTAGTCATTAAGTAATGTGCGGGAGAGAATGACTTAATAGGCCATTCATCAGGGGGGACGCGGATCCATGCTGGACCGTTCCACCACAAATCATGAGTCAAAGGTTGCGAGGGGAGCATGCCGCGTGATAGACAATCACTCGGGTTAATGGCTCCGGCGACGTGATAAAAATGTTTAGCGTTCAAGTTTTCTTGACACTGAGCAACCCGGTTGCTAACAAAAATCGACCACCGATGTGGTGACGAGTGAACCCATGATAAGGCAATCGTGGAATCAGAAAAGGCGTAAATGTCAGTAACGGGAATGCGTAATGCATACGAATCACGTACAGTTCTTATTAACTTTGACATAAGCAAAATAGCACATAACTCTAATCGAGCAAGCGTAGTAATCTTTGTCGGAGTGATCTTTGATTTTGCACACAAAATGCGAGTTTGAATGCTAGATGGGTAGGTACAATGTGCATAAATAACACATCCCATGCCAGTCAGGCTGGCATCACAAAATGCGACAAGACGTAATTCGCAATCAACTTCGACACCTATATATCGCGGAATTTTTAATGTGTCAAGCAATTTTAATTCTTGAACGAGAGCGGAAAAGCGTGAGCGTATATGCTCTGGAGCAGGGTCATCCCAATCACTCTTACTAAGCCAAAGTTCCTTAATTAACAACTTGGCGTAGAGTATCACAGGTGCCACCAACCCGAGCACGTCAAATAGTCGCGCAACTATAGAGAGTATATTTCTCTTAGTGCACTTCTCATCTACCAAGGTGGATGTGAAATAAAAATTATCTCCACACGGCTCCCACGAGAGACCTAAAACCTTTGCGACATGACTGCCAACATCAAACTCAAGCGATTTGCGGTGAGTATCAGGAAGTGAGTCTAGCAGCACAGAAGAATTGCTAGACCACTTCACTAAGTCAAAGTCGCCAGCCTTGAACAGTTTTATCAAGTTGCGAGCTAAGTGTACAGCAGTGTCCTCATCAGGTGCGGAATGAACTAAATCGTCAGTATACAGACAGGTCTCTGCCACTTTCGCGGCGTCAGGGAAGTGCGGACTCATGTCAGTAGCCAGCTGACGCACAGTACGTATAGCTATATACGGACTTGACTCAGACCAAACGCCTGTCGATTAAACACATAGGTCTGAATTTCATCCGATTCCTTGAACCTGAATAAGATGCGCAGGTATTTACGATGGTCAACAGGTACGCCAATACGTAAATAATGTTGTTTTATGTCAGCGTTCATTGCGATAGGAAATAGCCTAAAATTTAATAATAATAAAAACAGGTCTGCCTGTAAATTGGGACCAATATGTAAAATATCATTGAGCGAAAGACCAGTGTACCTTCAAGAACATAAATACGAGATTCAATGTCCAAATACACATAGCCTACTATCGGGTGCGAAGTGGAACCAACACCTTTGACAACAGAATTACTCATTGGTATTATTGGTAAATTTAATAAACGACAACAGGACAATGTTATTAAGTTATTCTGTGAGCCATTATCAATTAGACATCTGACTACAGATTTATTTCCAGTGCTACCTTTAGGGCGAGCATATACCTGAGCGGTTGCCAAGAGAATATCACACTTATGGCTAGAGGCATACGAATGCACAGTGCTTGAAGCGAGCGGTGACTCAGGAGTGAGACTAACATGGTCGCACTGGGGCGGCGGGGAAGCGACAACAGTCGTCGCATGCGAGTGTGAATTATTAACATTATTATCAAAATGCAATAATTTATGATGTTTTTTCTGACAGAAACAAACTGACGTACTTTTACATTGCGGGAGATTATGTAATGTGCTTAGACAATTCACGCAACCACGCTTAGATTTAATAAACTCATATCTAGCCTTTGCATTTTGCATATTTTTAAACTGAGCGCAGTCATACAGGTGTCGGTGGTCGCTGCCGCCACATAAACAACAGGACGCGTTAACTGCGGCGGGCGCATTCGACTTATTATTAATCGGCTCACTGACAACAAACGACTTAGAATTACGCTGTACACGCCTATCACTAGACTGTGGCGTCCCAGCAGTGGACGACTTCGCATATGACGAAGACCGCGGGTTTGACCGTTCAATCATCTTAGCATGATCTTGTACAAAGTCGATCAGCTGTTGCGTCGTAGGTATATCGACACCTCGAACAGAAAGTTCGAAGGCTTGGATGGTTAGAGTGTCCATTTTCCTCAAGGCACATTGTAGAAACATGAAGTCCGTTAAATCATTTATACCTAACTCTTTAAGCGCGGCGATAGAGGAAGAATATATACCTATAAATGAATCAAGTGAGTTCACACTAGGTGAACAATTCTTTAAGTCTAATATATTATTAAGATAATATGAACCTAATGAACGTTTATCTTGGTATTTCTTGACCAAGGCGTCCCAAACTATACTGTAGGTCTCACTTGACGGAACAATACCGGCAGTGAACTTTAATGCGTCATTGGTTAGTTTTGAGAATAGGTATTGCACACGTTGCGAATCAGATAATTGTTTGTTTGAATGAATATTGGCCTTAAAGGACTGATAAAATGTATTCCAGTTTTCAGGGCGTCCGTCAAAACTCGGAATAACAAGCATTTCCAATTTCACTACAGACGCGTTCGAATTACTCGACCCGTGTGAGGCGACCTCCTTGACCTTGGGAGTAGATAATTTATTTCTAATGCGTTTTATTCTCGAATACAATTCATCAAATGAGTCAAGGCAAGAATAGTCGGATTCCACAGGGGATTCTAATGATAAATTTGAGCTATTTATTTGATCTACAATCGACTCGAACTTATCGCGAACATCATCGATGGTCTCGGTCTCAGCCAAAAAATCCTCATAAGATGGCGTCGTTATGTCAAAACAAACAATGGATTTCGACGATTTATACCAACGAGTAATGCGTGCAAACAATAATTCCTTTTTTTGATTCAACATAATAAGCTTCGTTTCGAGATCTGACGACATGTTTGCAAATTAACGATAGGTAGGACCTACCTATTGAAATATAACAAGAAGATTATCTAACACAAACAGTTTAGATATACTTTTTATTGAAAATTGTACTACGGCTTATTATATAATAGCGCAAGTAGCACGGCGGAGCGGGAATGTAACTACCTACGTACCTAGATAGGTACCTACAAAGTTACGCGTATGTGAATAGAATGATGAGTATTTACCAATTAATACGTAAATCACCAACTATTATAAATATCTACCAATTATTACGTAAATTTTGCGTTTTAAATGCAGAATTTACCAAATAATTTTCGTAAATCTGTTAGCGAATGAAAGTAATGAAACTAAGATGGCGGAAAGAATTCACCAAAATTACGTGAATCTTTTAATTAAATGAATAGGAAAGAAATATTATTCACCAATAATTACGTGAATATGTTATTTACTGGCCTATCCGACTCGTAAGGACCATAAATTATGGTAGGACGTGTAAATAGTCCGACCACTGGTGTGTTTGCACACAGAGTGTATAAGAACCTGTGACCTGAAGTTTGGTTGTAATAGAAAGAAAATACACATGTGACCGCTTCTATGAATGAAAACGCAAGAGAACCGGCACCGACCTGAGTTCCACCTCGTGAGGATTCAGCTGCAGACAGGCGTGGTTCCTGGCACGTGCTGGTGGGTAGGTAGTTGTCGACCGGCCGGTGACTTTCTTGAGTTAGTCGTTTTCTTCCGATACACTTCACTTATACTGACTTGAGAATGTGGCCAAAGGAACTTATAGAATTACACAGAAAAAGAAACGAGGAGTTGAAGTACTCAACTTCCGTTCGGTGCGGTAGCGGGTTGAGAGACAAGTAAAAATGTGCGGGGAGATCGTCCGCCGTGACGCTTGAGAGTGTCGCTCGTAGGAACTTCCGTCTCAAGTATAGTTCGAAAAATCTGTGCACAGCGCCATCTATTGGCCTTCTTCAACACTAAGTGGTCAACAAATGAGCGCCAATACTCAAACATTATTCGTTCACAGAAGCGGTTTTTTTAAATTACAAAAATTGAAATACATTTAAATTATGTGGGAAATAATTAAGAAAGTACATAAGCGCTCCACCAGACCTAATCCATACTAATATTATAAATGCGAAAGTAACTCTGTCTGTCTGTCTTTCTCTATGTCTGTCTGTATGTTACGCTTTCACGCCTAAACCACTGAACCGATTTTGATGAAATTTGGTATAGGAGTAAATTAGACCATGAGAAAGGACATAGGCTATGTTTGGTCGCGATAACCGACATCCACGCGGGCGGAGCCGCGGGCAAAAGCTAGTATATATATAAAAGTACTATTGTTATCACACATTTTTAAAATACCTAAAGATATCTTGTTTTGAACTATTAAACGTTTTGAAAATTTATGTTTTTTACTATTACCTATATATTACAACTCACTGTAAAGAATTTTATCCAGAAATAGAGATCACGATCTCCCGAACTTAAAAACGGAGACAAATTTTATCACGAATCAGGCTTCAAATAAGGGGTTCACAAATAAATTAATATTTTGCTGGCAGTGGTACACGCAAATTTACTTTTCACTAAACATTTTTTGTCTCTCATAACTCATAAGGCGATTGGCACACTGCAACGCTTGACGCCGCGCCGCGTCGAGCGTTGTTGCGCCGACGCGGCGTCGCTCGCATCGCCTCTACGGAGCTCATTTTGTATAGAAAACGCGGGGACCCACACACTGACAACGCAATCACGCGCGTTGCTGCAGAATACACAGGCGAGGTGAAGTCAAATTGACGTGTCCAGTATAAAAAAAATAAAGTACAAGCAGAAAACGGGCGTGATGGCGCGTAAAACGCGAGGTATGGTACACTGAAATCTGCCATCACGTGCGTGATTTTCGAGGGATTTTTAGTCCGAGAGCTGTTAGAAATTTCCGTGTAGGTGTTTGAGGCGAATTCAAAATATATATTATTGCAATGCAACATGTATTTAACGTCAAATTTAGAGCGTTTTCACATCAACCGACGTCCAATATCCGATATCAGACATCCGAGATCGGAGGAAGTCAAATATCGATGCCCAATATCGGGTATTGGAGCCGACACCACTGCTTTGGCTCGATATCGAAACACGCAGAGACTGCAAGCGACTTTCAACCTAAATGGCATTTTCTTAGTTACGGTCGGATGGCTTTATTATTCAATATTGTACTTCACTTTTCTCAAAACTTACTTCACACACCTACCTACCAAAAAAAATCTAATATCTCTCGGACTATACTAAAAACGCCGCTCCACGTGTGACAGTAGAAAATCTGCGCGCGGATTTCGATCTGCTCTCCCGCGTCCACGCGCGACGCGGCGTCGGGCGTTGCAGTGTGCCAATCGCCTAAGACATACCTACAATTTCATCACTGATTGCAGATACAAAGAGAAAAGAAAAACAATTTTATTGTCTGTTTGCGAGCGAATTTATCCAAAAACTAGGGTAATTTATCTTTCAAAGTCGTCACACTTGTGTTACATGGCGCCATAGATAATATTACTATTTATAGCATAAACTTAACGATTTTAAGCATTAAAAAATATTCTCTGTCTCATGCCTGGTCACGCTGAGCCTGTGTCTATTAAACGTAGTGTATTCAAAGTCTTTGAGGTAGGCAGTTTTTTTCGTAGGTAAAGGCATAGACATAGTAAATATAAAGACGTGAAGCTACTACGAAATTCATTCTTAAAATCATATGAGGAAAACGCCAATTCTCCATCTTGCTTTCCAACGTAGTGGGGATGTAGTAGCACCTGATTGGTCAAATAAAATTGCTAGTGATGCGGTGATAGAATTTTAATTATCGATATTTTCCCAAATATTTAAAGAACGAAGACCACTTTCCATACATAGTGAATGACTTTTGAAATGCCGTTGACTTTTTATTATTCAATCGCATAATGGTACTGGTATTACTGATGAATAGATACAAAAACATTTTTTACATGTATAAAACTATAAAATCAATATGATATAACTAGTTGAACAAGAAATTACTTCCATTTTAAAATTAAAAGTATGATTTTATACAAATCTCCTTGATTTTGATTTAATTCCGAAACCCTCGCGCGACCTTTGTACGGTACAGTAAGAACATAGGACTGAAATGGCGGATTACATAACTTTTCATTCGGGTACCTATTAGGCAAGTCGAGCACTACTATTTTTAAGTAAATATCTTTCATAACAAAGGTAGTACAAATGTATATATATATATATATACTGGGTGTAAGGGGAACGCTCACGAAGCCGAAAACCCCTAGTAGTACTCCAGGTACATAACAAATTGGCATAAAAATAAAATCGATATGGGCAAAAAAAAAATTGAGACCATAGACTAACTTTTATTCTCTATTATCACAAACCATTATGTAGGTTTCATAGAAAGGTATAATTTATAATTCACCACACTTCTGGGCGAATTATTCGAAACTCCGGCTATCACAAGGAAAGTCTGACAGAAAGCCCTAAGCACACTGCAACCTGAGAATACAAATAATCGGCATCCACTTAAGCTAACCACTTAATTTTTTCTTTCAAGTGTATAAAGTTTTAGTCTGTGCCCTTTTTATATCGATAAGTGGTTATCGACAGTTTACTGGATTCCCTACTAGGCCGCCATACTGCTTTCCATTCATTCATAAAATCCAAGTTTAGGTAGGCAGTTTTTTTTCGTAGGTATGGCAGCTCTTGATACTCGAAGCATTTTACTGACTCGAATTAAAAATTAAAGTATTTTTTTAGTATATCATAAATATTTTCTTGTGCAGAAACCAATAATAGAAGTTGTGCATTGTATTATCATTTATTCATGTAATTCATTGCTCATTGCACGTGTGACTTAAGAACAGTTCAGGATACTATACAGTTCAAAGTACCTACTCAGTAAAAGGGTCTTTAATTACTATTAATCCAAGCAATATAAACAGCGTTATTGATTTGATATGAACTCAACCATGGAGAAGCTGTCGATGTGTAGAAATTGGTCTCTCGGACGTCCCGCCGTTGTGTTCGATTGTGAACACACATCTACACGACATCTACGAGGCTTTCACCAAAATGCCGGTAAGTGATCCGTCCATTAGACAGTCACAAGCTTGACACTAGCATCTGTAGCGTCCTCACAGTAACATAGCAATAAAACACCTCATATCAAAGCCAACCAACCAATGCCAATGTAATTAAAGTAAGTTTCATTCGCAGAGAATGGCACTTTCATTGATGTTGTGGTCTAAGATGTAACATGTTTACCTAGAAGGAACAGTATTCATACTGAAGATTTGATGACACCCAGGTTATAGCTTTCTGGAACCCAGATTCAAGCACAAGATTCACTCACATGAGTGTGATGATTATAATTATGTGCTGAATTTTTATTAATTCTGGCTGATGGGTATGATTGGTAATATGATTATGTTCCACAGTTTGTTACAGAAGACTGTAGACCAATACGGGTCTGTGACCTCTGTCGTGCAAGCCTCAAGAACAGCTACGAGCTGTGGAGGCGATGTCTCCAGAGTGAGGAGCTGTTCAGCCAGTTGCTGAGAAGTAATGTGGTGAGCGGTCTTATATTGACTCATACATGCAGCAAAAGTATTTTAACAAGGAGAGAGTCCATTAATAATGTGGTATTATTCTTACAGCAAGTGAACCTACAAATATTGTCCAATAAACACTTGGACTTTGGAGATGTTGTCCAGATGACTCCAATTGAATGTGACAATGTTGAAGTGAAACAAGAAGACTTTGAAGGTAACATTGATACTTGTGTACATAGTAGTTGTGACTATAGAAGGAGGCTATTGCCAAATATGTATGAACAGAGAGTTTCTGTGCCATCAGTGCACAGGACAAGCCTTCGGTCTTCACGTTTGGAAGTTCTCAAACGAGCACCCCGCAGTTAAAACCATTTTATGTATTTTTACTTGCTCCGGGCATCCATGATGATGGTTTAGTTGTTTATTGTCTTATCGAGTGTAGATACACCAGGCTACCATATAGGTTCAAAACAAATTGCACAAATAATCACTGTCTAAACACAATCACTATTGTATTGCTGATATAATCGCAGTCCATACCCAGAGCTAAGACAACATCAAACTTGGCAGCAGTTGAGTTTTTGGTATTAAATCATTATTATTAAATTTACAGATGAACGAGATGACAACAGCTCATCTCCAGATTCAGTAGATTTTACTGCAACATGCAGCTTCCTAAAAGAGGAAACAAAAACAGACTATGAAATGCTCGGTGAGTGTGTGGCGTTCGAATGAGTTTGTATCTTCTGACAGCGAAGTATTTACACGACCATATGTTTCGCTTCTTGAGATGTAGGTATTACGTAGGTATGTGTGTATCAGGTGCAAAGTTAATCATCCGAGTGGTGACAGAAAAAGAAAACAAATATCACTGCCCCGTCTCATCGCATGGGTGTCTTAAGAAGCGACTGATGGAAACGGGTGTCTCGCCATCAAGTGGGCACTATATCATCGGCATGTATGTTTACTTTCTGATGAAGGATCCTATCCCTCAAAAATACATGTATATCGGCGCTTCCCCGTCTACATCAGGATCAGCCATAGCGTCTCACGTGGATATTTGGGCGACTTAGTAATAGAACAACAACTCAACTACAATTAATGTCGTTTAATTCTACACACTGAACTAATTTCACAAATCAACACTGTTACACTTTGTAAAGGTCTAATTACACAAGTTACAATTATAATTTGATACGTGTTTGCACGGAACAGAGACGATTCGTCGGATCATGCGCGGCATGCGTTCAACACGAACACCCCGAGCCTCCACATGCCGCCCTTTTTCATGACGTTCCGTCAGAATGACATCTGTCGACATATGTCATTCTCGTTCCGCTGACGCTGTCAAAGCGCCGTCACGGCCGGACTGACCTGCGGCCGTCCTCGGGCGCTTCATCTTGCAATCCTGTAATAACACACACACATATCTATAGCTAAGCTTGACAAGCATTCCGCTCGCCTAATCCTGACATCCATGTATTGAAGCTGATAGGCAATCACGACAGAGCAATTCAAATCCTCTCACAGACAGGATAGAATCGAAGCTGTGCGACCCTTCGACCAAGCAAGGACCGTACAGCACTTTTCTCACAAATCATCGCATACAGATTTACACTAGTATGTCCCTTCGACAAACCACTCGGGTCTGGACTGGACGATACTGTTATCTGGGTACAATCAACAAACATCGCATACAGATTTACACTAGTATGTCCCTTCGACCAACCACTCGGGTCTGGACCGGACGATACTGTTATCTGCGTACAACCAACAATCATCGCTTCAGATTTACACTAGTATGTCCCTTCAACCAACCACTCGGGTCTGGCCCGGACGATACTGTTATCTGGGTACGATCAACCTGACTGGACCGGTCCTTTCGACCAGCGTAACTTATCAACAACCTGACTGGACCGGACGGGTGTGTCCTTTCGACCAGCCGCAAGTGCATGGCCCGGACGACACTGTCCTTTCGACCAGCGTAACTTACCAACAACCTGACTGGACCGGACGGGTGTGTCCTTTCGACCAGCCGCAAGTGCATGGCCCGGACGACACTGTCCTTTCGACCAGCGTAACTTACCAACAACCTGACTGGACCGGACGGGTGTGTCCTTTCGACCAGCCGCAAGTGCATGGCCCGGACGACACTGTCCTTTCGACCAGCTTGAGACAAATCCAATACACACAGAAGTTAAATTTAAATCAGCATGCACATGTACATGTAATTCAATCATGCCACTAATAGTGCCTACATGACACTTCCGGTCAAACTACAAAGTCTCACATACCTATCAATAATTATAGACTGTTCTGCTCAGCGTGAAATTGAACTTCGTGTTCAATGGTTTCATGGTCAGAGTTAATACTAAGAGTATCTGATCCTACTGTGATTGTATCAGATGCTACTGAAATAGTGTCAGAGTCAGCAGTCATTTTTGCGCTGCTATCGAATCTGTCAGGGCAACCTTCATCGAGTTCTACATCAATCGGCGCCGTCACGGCCTCCTCTTCGTTCAATAAACTGGTACTAATTTGGTACAAACCATCATAACCAACCGGTACTGGACGTAAGTTCTCATGTGCGTATTTAAGAGTACGACGTGAACCAGATATGCTTTTTAACTCATAACGATCGTTATCTAGCACCGCGGTTATCACAAAGGGGCCTTTGAATTTTCGATCTAATTTTGTTTGATTGCGTTCGCTACTTTTTATAAAGACGTAATCACCCATTGAGAATGACTTTATGACCGCACGACCTTGGTTAAATCGTTTTGCATCCGATGCAGCTGCTTTTTGTATGTTACTAGAGGCATTACTTCGAACCGAGTTCAAATCAAGTCTCTGTTCACTTTCAGAAGTAGCGGAGCTAATTTTTGACATACCCAAAGATTGCGACCTGATACCGAACATCAGCTCTGTTGGCGTGTACTTAGTGACACGTGATCTGGTACTGTTAAGTGCTAATTGAATGTTTCCCAGGTCATCACGCCATGTTTTGTTGGGGTTATTTTCTATAATCGTGAGCAGACTCTTTAGAGTACGCATAACGCGTTCGACCTGGCCGTTTGCCCTGCTGGAGCCCGTTGCTATAAAATGTAACTGAATATTATGTTCCGCGCAAAACTCTTTAAAGTCTGAGCTGATATAACATCTGCCCTGATCGGCAATAATACGCTTGGGTGCTCCAAAAAGGTAAACAGCATTTTTAAGGGTCCGAATTGCACTTGTAGCGTCTATGGAAGTGGTGTGCTCTAACAGCACGTATTTCGTAAATGCGTCAATAATAACGGAACAGTATTCCTTATGGTCGCTTTTCCCGCTCAATTTGCCGGAAAAATCTATATGAATCGTGTGCCAAGGCACAGATACTTTGGGAATAGGATGAAGTTGAATGGGTTGAGGGCCGGAGGGGCCTTTCGATACCTTGCATACTATACAAGATTCAATGAACTTCTTGACACACTTGGACATCTGTGGGAACCAGTACTGTTCATACAATTTGTCCAAGGTCTTCTCGGTGCCTAAGTGTTGTATTTCATTATGAACATGACTGATAAGGGTCCATATCAATGACCGAGGGACTACAGGGAGCCATGAAACAATTTTGTTCCGTGAAATCTTTCTGTAAAGAATACTATCTCTAACATCGTATGTTTGCCTAACTGTATCGGGAAAATCATTATTTAAATGTTTGTTGACTAGGTCCTGGATTTCTGAGTCACGTTTCTGTTCCACAATAAGCCAGCCTTGGTGCAATTCTACAAAATGAACAGGTTTGGGGGCATGGTCAGCAGGAACTTGGGACTCGGATGTATCCGCTGCAATGGGGTCTGGCAACGGGTTTCTAGATAGGTAATCCGCATGTTCCATACCTCTACCTTCACGATAAACGATATCAAAGTCATAGGCCTGCAGAAAAGCCCACCAGCGATGCACACGAGGGGTCAAATCCGTTTTAGATTTTGATGCCTTAAGGGAATTGCAATCTGTATAGACTCTGAAACGACGACCGTACAAGTAATGTCGGAAATGTTCCACCGCCCGTACGACCGCAAGTGTTTCCAATTCGTACGAGTGATAACGTGACTCAGTTTCGGTCGTACGTCGGCTAAAATACTCTACAACATGAGGAAGGTCACCTTTCTTTTGTATAAGGATAGCTCCATATCCCTCAGAACTGGCATCGCAATGCAATTCCACAGGCGACTCTGGGTCAAATATTACTAGGACGGGTTCTGAGGTAAGTATATCTATAATAGTATTACGAATTTCCTCATGCTTCTTGGTCCATTGGATAGGACCCTTCTGTTTCGTTAAGGGATACAGTGGGCCAACGATATTCGTGAACCTAGGAATGAACCGTCGGAAGTAAGAGGCTAGGCCCAAGAACTGACGGACATGTGTAGCTGTTCCAGGTTGAGGAGCATTAACCAATGCCTGTATTTTTCGAGGGTTAGGTCTAACTTGTCCGTTCTGGATACAGTATCCCAAGAAATCAACTTTTTGCTTCAAGAATTTGCATTTCTTTATGTTAAGTGAAAATCCGGCTACAAATAGCGCGCCTAAAACTTCATCAAGGCGTTTAAGCCCTTCAGATATGCTGGTCGAGTAGCATAATACGTCATCCATGTAAATTAAGGGTTTGTCCGTCAGTTGATGAACGGCTTTATTGATGCAACGCTGGTATACGGAAGGTGCGTTGCGCAATCCGAAGGGCATGGCTAGGTACTCGTACTGCCCTTCAGGTGTCACGAATGCCGTCTTCTCTACTGAGTTCGGGTGGACCAAGATTTGATGGAAACCTGAAGCCATATCAAGACATGAAAAGAATTGTGACCCGCTTAGCTGATCTATTTGTTCCTCTATTCGGGGAAGGGGGTAATGCTCGGGTCGTGTGTTGCTGTTGAGGTCCCTGTAATCTACAACCATTCTCTTAGTTCCATCCTTTTTATCTACTAAAAGAATGGCGCTCGAAAAGGGTGACGTACTTTCCTGTATAACTCGCGCTTCCAAGAGTTCCTGAACCTTTTCCCTAACAATTTGCTTTTCTACCGGGGCTAACCTATAAGGACGCCTTTGAACTATTTTAAGGGGATCTACTAACTCGATCTCTAACTCTCCTGTCGTTACGCGCTTACTAGGCACACCTACTACGAAACAGTCAGCGTGTCTACATAACACATCAAAGAGCGCCTTCTTGTCGTCACCTGTTAAATCTGTATCTACTTGAGAAAAATCTGGCTTAGCTACGTTTGCTTCACAGAAATTTGACTGTTCTTTTAAGGAGAATAGAATATTATTATTATTAATTTGTACGCTTACGCCATTTTCTAAAATATCTCGGCCTATGATAACAGGTTCGCTAAGGCATGTGTCTGGTACTACGTGAAACGTCAAGGTTTGTGAGATTTCTCCTATATTTACTTCACATATTATTTGTGATGTGCATTTTATTTCGTCACCTCCTATACCAGAAAGATAAACGAGCTCATTACGTACAGTACCCGGAAATTTATCTGAAAAACTTTTCTTTATCAAGGAACAAGATGATCCACTATCGAACAAGAAGGAGACTGACTCACCGAATGATGTCCTCAAGGTGCCCCTCGACACTCGTTGTTCGCACAGATTAACCTCCCTGCTTGCTCCAGCTTCATTGCCACTCTTCTTATTCCAATCTGGGCATTGAGGTGAGATGTGGCCTGATTTACCACACGTATAACAGGTCCTTTCAGGTTTACGAGTAGAACTAGAAGCATCTTGCTGTTTTGATGAGGTTGCAGTACTCGTATTTGAATCCTCTCGACGTTTTCTGCATTCAGCCTGTCTGTGCCCTGGTATTCCACACCAGTGACATTTTCCAGAATATCTGGTATCTGTCCCTGCCGCCCGAGATCGCTTAGAGTCAGGTTCTTGAACTTCAGAACCTTCAAACCTTCGCTTCAGTGAAACACCACCAAGGATTCTAAATAATTGGGCTTTGGTAGTGATAGTATTAGCGTTTATTTCACGACGAATAAGCCCATCCTTTTGACATAAAACTGAAATCACAAAACCAGTCATAACTTCTTCCGGCATTTGGGCCTTCGGTATACGCTCAATTATGTTCCATAATCGGAGGCCAGCTTCCGAAGCAGTTTCCTTCGTCCAGACTTGAAACCGTAACACTTCATCAAAATAATCTTGAATAAGCTTGGGTTGACAAAATCTAGCCATCAAGCTTTGCTTTACTGTCTCCCATGTCAATTCATTCAAATTTAATTTGGTCAAGCACGAAGCTGCACGTCCTTTTAGGGCATCTGAGAGTGCCACAAGCAATTCGACACCCTCTAGGTGCTTACTTTTCACAATAAGTTCTGTAACCTTACACCAACCTTCTATATCTGCATCAGTTTCATCTGGGTTAAACTGCATCAGCTTCACACGATTTGACTGCGCGCCAGCATCGAACGTTGATGCCGGAGATGCCGCCAACACTCGTGTAAGTAAAGCTTCCATGGTACTCAACAGCTTCAAGGTACTAACTTCATCTGGTTGCCGCTTCTTCTCTTGTCGATTCTGCCCATGGAATCCCGCTTCTGATATCGGCGCTTCCCCGTCTACATCAGGATCAGCCATAGCGTCTCACGTGGATATTTGGGCGACTTAGTAATAAAACAACAACTCAACTACAATTAATGTCGTTTAATTCTACACACTGAACTAATTTCACAAATCAACACTGTTACACTTTGTAAAGGTCTAATTACACAAGTTACAATTATAATTTGATACGTGTTTGCACGGAACAGAGACGATTCGTCGGATCATGCGCGGCATGCGTTCAACACGAACACCCCGAGCCTCCACATGCCGCCCTTTTTCATGACGTTCCGTCAGAATGACATCTGTCGACATATGTCATTCTCGTTCCGCTGACGCTGTCAAAGCGCCGTCATGTAAATAAAGTAAGACTAAGAAGGTATATCCTAGTAATATTGTATGATATAGACCTTAACAGTACGAGAGTCATCGGCGCCCTTCGTGGGGTCACCCCTACGCATTCGGAGCATTCCCGTTTGTGTCTGTAACCTTTAATTACATTACAGCAGTTTATGAAGAAGATCCTTTAAAAGGAGATAATCACTTCCAACCATCCGGTTCAAAAGCAAGTCTGGCGGTTCTAAAGAAAGATCTGAGTGACGTCACAGCAGGTAAGTGTACTGGTATGTCAATTTCATACATTGATTGTGTACAGTAGATGGTGTATGGGACATTTGTATAAGTAGTGTGTATAGATAAAACATGTATGATACTAACAATATTAATCAATCTTTCAATTCCCTGCCAATTCCTAAACTGGACATTGTTAACATATTTCGTTTGGGTAAACCCAATCAAAATAATAACTCAAAACCGCGCCCACTAAAAGTAGTTCTTGCCAATAAAAACAGTGTTGCCAGTGTTCTGAAAAACAAAAGTAAATTACCGAAAGAAATAAGAGTGTATTCTGACATGACCGTGTACCAGCGTGAACAGCTAAAGAAGCTTCGCGAGGAACTGGCAGAAAGAACTGAGAAGGGTGAGCAAGACCTGACTATAAAATATATTAACAGAATACCAAAAATAGTGACGATGACAAAAAACTGACATCGTCACATTTAACCGAACTTCTTATATTTTACACGAACCTGGCTTCCTTAACGGCTAAATTTGATTTATTCCTGATTGAAATTAAATCTTTTAAACCAGCATTTATACTAATTACCGAAACGCAACTTAATAGTGAAATGGGAGATAGCATTATAAACATACATGGATATACACTCTACAGAAAGGATAGAGAAGGCGGTGTGTTAATATACACAGCTCAAGAGGTTAACAACATCCCAATTATTGCAAAAGTAAATGACTCCTACCAGGACCCATCATTGGAAGCACTGTGGCTCGATATTCAATTCAAAGGCCTAAAATTCACCCTGGCTTGTGTTTTTCGTTCACCTTCAGACGCCCTGCAGGACTCGGACAGGTTACTCTTCGACATCATTGGTAGGGCATCCTCAGAGACGACAGTAGCGATATGTGGTGATTTTAACCTACCCAAGATAAATTGGTCAAGTAACCAGGTGAACGGTAACCATCCCCTTAGTGAATATTTTATGAACATGTATGCAAATAGTAATATGACACAACTGGTTACACAAATTACCAGAGTAAGGAATGACCAACGGTCTTTGTTGGATCTTGTTTTATGCAATGATGAAACACTGATAAGTGATATGGAATACCATCCACCGGTAGGAAAAAGTGATCATATTGTTATAACAGCATTAATACAAATTACTGAATCTAGCCACAGCAAAGTAACGGGAGGGTTAAAATATGAATTTTATAACACAGACTATAATATAATAAATGGGCATCTCTCAGAATGTTTAAAACTCACCGGTTGTAAGTCTAATAGACTACAGGCCCATGTTGAAAAAATGATGGGCCATTTGAACCACCAGGTGACCTATCTAGAACGATATAAGAGCATAAAATAATAAGATTCAGCTCTATGCCGTCACTTGTAAGCTGTCCAACTGAGTGCAGGGAAGAATTCGAAAGTACAGGTAGAGTGGGTACATTTTGGTCACATATTTTTGTACGGCAATCTTACCACCGATAGATTCATGTAAAATAATAAGAAAGCGCACAGTGCCGTAAAAAAATGGTGCGCCACAAAGTCGGAATTTCTTTTTATTTTCCGACAATTACCAGGGTAAATTTGGTCATTTTATTTTGTACGGCATCTGTGTCATACTATTTCAATACTGATTCTAAACCATTATTCCGCAACGCCGTACAAAAATCATGCGACAAGGGAAAAAAATCGAGGGTTACAATCCCCTCTCTTTCCATAGTCCAGGGGGTGATTTGACACAACATGAAATAAATTTATTTTGAAAGTATTTTATGCATAGATAATATTTTTTCATATGCCGTACATTTTCGTTGGTCCAAAGGGGAAAAAAGAAATAAAAAAGAAAAATCAAAAAGAAAAAATCCATATAACGAAATGTAACGGAACCGGATGAGGAATCAGGCGAAGAAGATGATGACGACATAGGTAAATAAATAAATTAATCTTTACATCTTTAATTTGTACGTAAGACTTTGATTTTGACGAATACATATTTATGTTTCAGAAAATAATAGAGAAGATAATTCGGACGTCGATAAAGACGTTGATTCCGATAACAACTCAGCAACTGATTCTGATACTGAATAATTTGCAGAAAATCCATATTTTTTATTATCATCATTAAATGTATCAAATTTTTCTAAAAAATGACCATTTGTTTTATTATTATCATTCAATATATCGATTTTTTCTAAAAAATGATTCTTTTATTTATTCACATCATTACAATGAAACAAATCAATTATATGTATGTATCAATAATGTTTGAAGTATATATTAAATCAAAAAGTATATAAAACTGTTGATACTGGGATTGATAGTTTCAATTCTTGGACATAATATACACACCGTTTCAGTTCAGTTAGACGTCATAGTGATTTTATCATATTGTAAATTGTTCTCTTCAAAAATATGTTAATGCCGTACTGTATCAGATGGCCATAAAGCACCCTTAAAACTGTAGCGTCACTTTCATCAGCCTAAAAGATATGGTCTGCATAAAAATGTACGGCACCATTTTTTCCTAATTTATCTATGTTAATACTATTTAAAACAAGGGATAAATCGTAGAAAACTGCTATATTTCATTTATCTATGATATTTAAATTTTTACAATAATTTGCAAAATTGCAGTTGTGGTATTTCTCTATAATTTTTTTACAACGGTTTCTTTTGAACGGCAATAGTATATAACAATTGTATTTTACAATATCATGTTAAAAAAAAAGTTCCCGTACAGGATCAAATGATTTTACAGCTCTATAAATCAAGGATACAATGAAATTAAGATAATTATTGATATACATTCAAATGAACAATAATTTTTTGACGGCATTATTTTTAATAGTACTTTTGAGTGCTAGATAATGTTTTATAACTAAAGCCGTACTTTTTCAAATCACCCCGTGGACTACGGAAAGAGAGGGGATGGCAACCCTCGATTTTTTCCCCTTGTCGCATGATTTTTGTACGGCGTTGCGGAATAATGGATTAGAATCAGTATTGAAATAGTATGACACAGATGCCGTACAAAATAAAATGACCAAATTTACCCTGATGATTGTCGGAAAATAAAAAGAAATTCCGACTTTGTGGCGCACCATTTTTTTACGGCACTGTGCGTTTTCTTACTATTTTACATGAATCTATCGGTGGTAAGATTGCCGTACAAAAATATGTGACCAAAATATACCCACTCTACCTGTACTTTCGAATTCTTCCCTGCACTCAGTTGGACAGCTTACAAGTGACGGCATAGAGCTGAATCTTATTATTTTATGCTCTTATATCGTTCTAGATAGGTCACCTGGTGGTTCAAATGGCCCATCATTTTTTCAACATGGGCCTGTAGTATATAATGAAATGTGGTCTAACTTCAAAAACCAAATTCATCAAACCATTGAAAAATTCATAGACAAGAAACAAAAAAGCACTAATAATCATTTATATAAACCATGGATAAATAAAGAAATACTTGAACTAACGAAACAAAAGAAAAAGCTGTGGAGTATATACAGAATTGATAAAAGTAATGATTCATATCATGCATACAGAACAATCAATAACAAAATTGTACAACTAAGTAGAACAAGGAGAATGCATTTCGAATCTAATATCATAGAGATGGGACCAAAACCATTTTATGGATATATTAGGAAACAGTTGAACAGCAAAATCAGCATTCCCTCAGTCTTAAAAAATTGTTCAAATAATTTAATAGTGGAACCGAAGGAAATAGCAGAACTATTCGCAGATCAATTCCAACTGAATTACACTAGGGAACCCCCCAGTCCCTTACCCGTGGTTGATATGCCCCGAGTTGAAAATTCATTCAGTAATGTCAATATCACTGCTGAGCTAGTACAAAAGTATCTTTCTACCTTCAACGATGATACAGCCACGGGCCCCGATGAAATCCCGTCTGTTCTATTGAAGAATTGTTCTCATGTATTAGCTGGAAACATAGCAATGATTATGAACACTTCCCTAGAAACTGGAGTCTTGCCTGCTGATTGGAAGAATGCCACTGTTGTTCCAATATATAAAAAGGGTAACAAGTTATTACCAGTAAACTACAGACCTATTAGTCTAACAAGTATTATATGCAAGTGCATGGAAAAGATTGTGGCTGAACAACTTAGATTATTCTTAAACCAAGAACACATAATCCTTGACGAGCAGCACGGTTTTGTTCCAAGGCGGTCAGTGACAACAAACTTGTTAACTTGTGTTAATGAATGGGTGAAGAACCATGACAAAGGGCTTCCTACTGATGTAGTATACCTTGATTATGAGAAAGCTTTTGATCGTGTCCCACTACAACGTCTCATACACAAATTGGAACATTTTGGTATCCGTGGCAAAGTGCTAGCCTGGATAAGTGACTTCCTGTCACAAAGAACATTCTGTGTACGCATAGGAAACACGATGTCAGAAGCGCATGCGGTGCTTAGCGGCGTGCCCCAGGGGTCAGTCCTTGGGCCCTTGATTTTCGTACTGCATCTGACTGACCTAAAGAACACGCTACAGTTACCTTTCTCATTGTTTGCCGATGACACAAATTTTTTTGGAAATCCTCTATTCCAATCGCAAGATATCCAGAGAGATTTGGACGCCATATTTGGTTGGACTAAACGCTGGTTATTGTCCCTTAATGCTACAAAATGTACCATACTACACATAGGTAAAAAGAACCCCTGTAAACCATACTATCTTGGACAGCATCAACTGACGCCAGTGAATACACAGAAAGATTTGGGTGTTACAATAAGCAACGACTTGAAATGGGAAACACACATCAACATAATTGTGAAAAGAGCGAACTCCATGATATATTTAGTGAGAAAATCCTTCAGATGTCTCACACCAAAAACATTTGTGAAATTGTACAAAACATACATAAGACCACTGCTGGAATATGCATATGTTGTTTGGGATCCCTACTTTAAGAAGGATATATCACTCCTCGAAAGTGTACAGAGGAGAGCTACTAAAATGGTTGGCGTATTGAAAAACAAACCCTATGATCAACGCTTGAAGTGCCTTAGCCTCACATCACTTGAAAACCGTAGGCAGAGAGGAAGTCTCATCGAAACCTACAAAATACTGAACGACCATTATGATATCAATACCATCCAAGACATGTATAGCCTCAATGAAAACTATCACCTGAGAGGACACCCCCTAAAGCTATGTACAATGAGATCCAGACTCGAACCCCGGAAACACTTTCTACCTAACCGTGTTCCTTTGCGCTATGTATGTCTAATACGCAGTTCACCTAGCTCGCGTTATGACTAGTCAAAAGGATAAGTAGGCATAACGCTAGTTAGACCTACTGCGATATAGGTTAGAACAGAGGAAGACAAAAAGAGTCATAGACCTACTGCATTATAGTTCAACAGCGAGGAAAGGAAGGCGATCGGAAAGTAAAACACTACTTCAACACCATTTGAATAAAAAATACTTCAAATTTGTAAATGGTCAGATCAGATAAGAACTACTAAAAAGTTTTTACTTCCTATATCAACCTGTATAATGTTAGGCATAAAGCGATGTTGATCAAGGAAGATTTAGGCATTTGTCGAAAAAGTCCTTATGCGAAATTGGCAAACAGCGCTATAGGTATACGTCCACTTAGGCTAAAAGCTATTGAAAATGACATTTAGACATAACGCGAGCTAGGTGAACTGCGTACTAGACATGCCTAGCGCAAAGGACCGTGTTGTTAGAGAGTGGAACAGACTACCGGAAGACGTTGTTTTGGCGCCCAGTGTGAATGCTTTTAAAAACAAACTCGACAAAATCTCCAGATCACCCGACACACACGCATCAGCTCAATAGCTGTTAGTGTGTTTTACATAAATAATAATAATAAAATAATAATAAAATAATAATGTATTGTACTCATTCGCAGATGATACAGCGGTGGAGCAAGATGACACAGATCTATATCATAACGCTCTAGCTTTACACACGGAGTGTGACTTACCGCTGGACATCGTGAAGGAAGAATCAAACGCTGGCGATGGTAAGTGTTCTTCATAAACGTGATTGACTCACCACCGGAGCCGGTAGGGACTGTGCTGGTACTGGGCAACAGATCTAACGAATTTGTATCACTGAAGTACTCACAGCTAAGGACATTTACAGACGCACGAGATGACTCAGGTTCAGTAGACGACACTGAAACAAATGACATAACACAAACTGAAGCAGACGATGTACTACCAAGTAAGTGTTCCTGCGACTTGTTTCAGTTTTATTCGCGTTTGTTGGGAATTTACAATCCTACTACTCTATACTATTATCACAGTTTAACGATTCATGCTACATACACATACAGTCTGTCAACGAAGCCGTCTAGACAGAGCAATCGTGCGGGGGCAGGGGAGTGGTGGGGAACGGGGTATTACTCGGTACGCCCATACATTTTACTCGGTACTAAGGATTCAGGGCTGTCTCACTCTCATTTGTAATAACACTAATCACGTGTTAATTTTTTTTCATGACTCGTTTTATTTGTTAAAATTGTTTTATTTTTCTGGACTCGGAATTTTACCATTTACCTTTTTTCTCTCGCTTCATTGGCTTTATTTTAGAAGTATGTCTATCTACGTTGTAGATCCAATAACCCGGGCTTATGAAGCTATGCTTGCCTTGAGTCTACACAGAGCTACGTTTAATACCGAATCTAATCCAAAATCAATATTCATTTATTATCAATCAACCAATACTAGCCTGTTGCAGTCCCCTGGTAGACCCAGACCTGTTCCTATGTGCACCTTTGCACCCGATCCTCCGCCGTATTTCTCCACAGTTGCTCTTTTTCAAGTCGTCTGTCGATCTTTTTATTTTATTCTAAATACTTATTTTCTGTACAAATATAGATTAATAAATCCATGTGGTTTCATTTTCAGGTGCTCCTGTTTTTGAAAAGCCTCGACTAACCACGCAGATGAACTATGAAGATACGCCTGCAAACAACCTTACGAGAAGTGACCAAACAAAGGACAACGTAGACGAACCGAAAAGTGATACTAAACGAGTTGTGGAAGACAAACAAGTGCAGAAGAATCAGATAGTGGGAACACGCGACCAAATAGATATCAGATTACGTAACAATAAACAAAATGATGGCACAGCCGATCATAATGACGTTCACAAAAAAACACCTGAAAAGAAAATCAGTGCAGACCAAAGTGTTATTAGTAACTCAAGCAACAAACTTAAACAGTTGTTATGCGACACTTGTCATAAATGTTTTAGTCGTAAATATAATTTAATTTTACACATGCGTACACACACTGGCGAGAAGCCTTATGACTGTAATGTTTGGAAGAAATGTTTTGATCGAAAGGGTAATTTAAATCATCATATGCGTACACACACTGGCGAGAAGCCTTATAAATGTAATGAATGTAAGAAATGTTTCAGTCTAAAGGGTAATTTAGATTATCATATGTGTACACACACTGGTCAGAGGCCTTTTCAGTGTCATATATGTAAGAAATGTTTTAATCATAAGGGTACTTTGAATAGACATACTCGTACGCACACTGGCGAGAAGCCTTATAAATGTAATGAATGTAAGAAATGTTTCACTGAAAAGGATGCCTTAGATAAGCATACTCGTATACACACTGGCGAGAAGCCTTATAAGTGTAATGAATGTAAGAAATGTTTCACTAAAAAGTGTAGTTTAGATAAGCATACTCGTACACACACTGGCGAGAAGCCTTATGAATGTAATGAATGTAAGAAATGTTTTAATCGAAAGGATAATTTAAATGTTCATATGCGTACACACACTGGCGAGAAGCCTTATAAGTGTAATGAATGTAAGAAATGTTTCACTATAAAGTGTAGTTTAGATAAGCATACTCGTACACACACTGGCGAGAAGCCTTATGAATGTAATGTATGTAAGAAATGTTTTTATCAAAAGTTTAATTTGAATAATCATATGCGTTCACACACTGGTGAGAAGCCTTATGAGTGTAATATATGTAAGAAATGTTTCGGTGCTAAGATCAGCTTAGAAAGACATATACGATTACACACTTATTAAAAACTACAGTCGCTCACTTGTTAGAGAACCCTGCGAGTACTTTAGGTGTGCTAGAGTTAAGTGTGGCGTGAAATTAGTGTGTTATAACATTAATACTAATATGTGTTCTGCGCCATTACTACATTACTGTGGCGCAGTGGTAGAGCGTTCGGCTGCTAAGTCAAAGGTCGCGAGTTTAATTCTTGGCCAGTACAAATATTTTAAACATGAATATTGTTCGGTCACCGGATCGGGCTATGTATGGTATGGTATGGTATCGAGGCGGGAGCTAGTGGCGGCCCTGGGAGTGAGAGTTCTCACCCTCGCCACCCTGCTCACAGCAATGGTCCGCTGCGCGGACGCGTGGGCGGCCGGCGTCTCCTTCAGCGAGCAGGTAATGGTCGTGAAGGAGACGGCGGAGCGGGAGAGGCGGCGCGAGCGAGAAAGACTCGCGGATCGCGCCGCCCGCGCGCGCAGGCAACTCGGGCGTCGGAGGGCACTGACTGACCTCCGTCCCCCATGAGCGCGGGCCTGGGGGTGACGGGTGGAGCCGCCTGTCACCCCAGCAGAAGCAGGCCACGGCGGCGGCGCGCTGAATAGCGCGCCTCCCCATTCCGGGGGCGAGTTGGGGACACCGTTGTCCCCCCTCCTGAGGAGGGCCAGACCGTAAGGGATGGCCCTGGGTCAGCCGGGGTGCGAGGGATATGTCTTTGACAACCTCACCTCCGGCCTAGCACCAAGACCCACAGTCGGCGTGCGGTTTTAGTCGGTTCGAGTCCGACATAACCTCCCCTTCCGGCTCCGGCGGGGGGGGGGGTATCCGTGGGGATTTCCGCACGGAAAAAAAAAAAAAAAGGTATGGTATAACGGGCTATTATCCGCAACTCCACGACAAGGCGCGGTTTTTGCGTGAGGGTGGGCATTTTATTCGTTCCACCCCAACTCTTTGAAGAACGCCAGCAGGCTATTCACACTGCTGGTGATCTCCCGGAGCGTACCTGTGTTTCCGAAGTACTTAGCCCTGTATGTGGCGGTTTCAGGACAGTGTAGAAGCACGTGTGCCGCAGTTTCTTCCTCGTTCATGCAGGCTCTGCAGAGAGGGCTGTCGGTGATACCTAAAATATAAAGGTGTTTATTGAAGGAACCGTGCCCCGTGATGGCAGCCGTAGCCGTGCGTAGTTGCCGTTTGTCCAGTTGTCGAAGTCGCCTGGTCAGTCTGTTATCAAGCACAGGGAGTGCCTTTCTGGCCTTACTTATACTTCCAGGTTCATCCAGTCTCTGTTGTGTTGATCTCTCGTTCGTTTGTTCACTATGGTTCATAGGTATGCAAAGGGGATCGGTATTATGGGTTCAGGTCCCATTGCAACCATGTCTGATCCTCTCCTGGCAAGCTCGTCCGCGGCATCGTTACCACGCGAGCCGCTGTGGCCTTTGATCCATTGCAGGGTTATGTTGTTGGTGTGACCTATTTGATTTAATTTGAGGTGGCACTCTAGCATCAATCCTGAGTTAATAGTATGGCATTTTAAAGCTTGTAGTACAGCCATGCTGTCTGACAGTATGCGTATTGAGTGACCTTTCAGTTTCCTGGCCATTACCGCTGAGGCTGCTCGGGCTATGTAAATAAATAAGTGCGTGTTCTTTTATTAATTACTATGTCGGTTAATGCGACTGTGCTCATCTCTCATGTACTGAACCGATTGCGAATCCTATGAAATGTAATTTATTTGTAGGAGATATGATTAGGATAAGATGGTATTTTTTTATTTATTTTGCAGTATATCTCGCATTCATTAGGCAGATTGAATCTTCTACATAAATAATATTATTATTTAAATACTTACTGTTTTTTTTATACAGTAGGTACACGTCAATTTATCTTCACCTCGCCTGATGTTAAGCTAAAGGCAAAGTCTCGGAAAGAGGGTACCGCGCCTGGGTGCGGGCGCGTGCCACGCGCGAACCCAACGTGGGTCACTTAAAGGCGGCGTACAACAGAGCCACAAAGGTCTGCAAGAGGGCATGCGTCAGAGCGGATGCCCAGCGCATAGCACGGCTGGGCCAAGAGCTAGTGGCGCATCCCACGGGTAGCCGTGGCTACTGGCAACTGGCCAAAGCCGTGCAAGCCAACTTCTGCCAGCCCTCGCTGCCCCCGCTGAGCAATCCCGATGGATCTCTGGCCCATGAGCCGCAAGAGAAAGCAAATTTGCTGGTCAATCTCTTCGCGGCCAACTCCCGAGTCGATGATTGTGGTATGCAACCACGGACTTAAGAGTCCGTACTACCTCAAATGACATAGAATAAACGTGTATAATATCAAAAGTTCTAAAGCATGGACTTTTTAATTCATTTGTGGTAAAGTTGAGGATATATACTAATGTTTATGTGTGGCAAAAACATGATTACGTAAAATTTTCTTGATAGAAAACCATTGCAAAGTTACCTCTAAACCGTACAAATAAAACGATATTATGGATTAATTACGCAAAATAGGATCACTAAACTTACACAATAATTGCAGTTTAGTGGTTAAGATACATTATGTGTTTCAAATTTTACAAATATACATTGGTTTCTGCGTAACTAGCAAATATCTAAATTTTTACTCAAGCGATACCATTAAACTTAGAACCGCCCTGCCGCCCGGCCTCCTCCTCAGTGTTGCTTCGGCTATCATACGGGGAGCTTGTGTCGCACGCGCTCTGCGCAGACGATTACGATAGACGATACGAAAGTATTCAAGTACCTATCTTTTGGCAGGCGAAATGGGTAATAAAGTAAACTGAAAGAGGAAAAGTGTATGTTGGCGTAAAAAAACATTAAAACATATGTATTATGTAGGCAGCCTCTGTGGCGTGGTGGTAGTGCACGCGACTGCCACGCAAGAGGCGCGGGTTCGATTCCCGCTCAGTGCAAATATTTGTATGCATGAATATGGCTATTTGCATTGATCTGGGTGTTTCTATGTATAATATGTATGTATTGATGATGATTCCGTGATGGTGGTATCCGTGGGGATTTTTCGCACGATAAAAAAAAATGGCGTCAGTGAACGCGACTGCTACGCAGGAGGCGCGGTTTCGATCCCCGCTCAGTGCAAATATTTGTATGCATGAATATGTCTATTTGCATTGGTCTGAGTGTTTCTATGTATAATATTTATGTACATACAAAAAAGTATCTAAGTATGTTTATCCGCATTCTAGATTCCATAACACAAGCTAATTAAGCTTACCATGGGTCTAGATAGCGCTGTGTAGAATGTTGTGGAATATTTATTTATTTATTATTATAGTAAGTATCTAATCTACCTACCTAAGTAGCTTATACTGTACATAACAATTTGCAATAGGTACTATATTAGTAGAAAGTAATAAATAGGTCAGTAAAAACCTACCTATTTCAAAAATTTGGATTGAAATAGGCATACCTGCCTATGTATCGACAAAAATAATCTTGCAGTAGCAGCCCAAGTCTTTCAGGCAGGTCCTGCCTACTACATGTCGCTCACTGCGACGACGCGACGGACGACGCGGTTGGGCGACTCAGAGCCGAAAGTCGAAGTGTTGTAACTCCAACTTCTGTAGGTTAGGTTAGAACTGTGACCCCAACGCATGAGCCGAGCGAGCGTAGCGAGCGTGCCGCAGCAGCGGACGGCGAAGTGCCAGATCGGGTTATGATAGGAACGAGACCGTCGGGTCAGGTTAGGAAGAGGGTTACGTTCGGAACAAATTTTTGAAGTTTCTACCTAACCCGCGACCGGGTCAAGTTTTCGGGTCAGTTTCGGAATAAACGGAATATTTCTGTAAATACATGAGTACCTACCAACCCGAATGATCATAATATAAATATAGCAGTAGTTAGGTACTACTACCATACGTATTCCTATATTTATTATAGACAGTACGTAATTATGAATTTCCATTCATCTGTTTCTATTGAAGGGTCATCGCCCTCTGTGGGCTCAGCAATCTAGCCACATTACTGGCCGTCAGATTCTCTGCCCATACGGGGGCCCCGTATAGGGCCATACTTCGCACGATCCCCAGGTACAGTCTCCTGCAGGGAGCGTTGGGTCTCCTGATGTTGGGCATCAGCCGCGCGAGTGTGGCTGATGCCCCCCTCAGTTTTGGGACCAAACTTCGGAAGTGATGTCCGAAGTTCCACCGGCCATCGAGCCCCAGATACTTCATCGAGGGCTCGATGCCGATGCTGACACCCCCTATCTGTAGGCTGGATCCCGCAGGTGGCTCCATCCGAGGTCCGTGGAAGCACCGAGCCTCGGACTTGTGAAGAGCGACCTCGAGACCCAGCCGCCGTGTCTGACCCACGACTTGAGCAACCCCTGCCGTGGCCTTTAGTGCTGCGTCTCGGTGCGCTGCTCCCCGCGCCGTAATTATGGTGTCATGCGAACCGGACGTCGGAGGTCGCAGAACGACCTCCGTCCTCTATGAGCGCTGGCCTGAGGGTGACCGGTGGAGCCGCCTGTCACCCTAGCAGAAGCAGGCCGCGGCGGCGGCGCAAGGTGCGCCTCCCCGTAACCGGGGCTAGATGGGGACACTGTGGTCCCCCCAACCCGAAGGAGGCCATCTCGAAAGGGATGGTCGTCCTGGGTCTGCCGGGGTGCGAGAGATTTGCTTTTGGCAATCTCACCTCCGGCAACCAAGGACTTGGGACGGCGTGCGTTTTAGTTCGAGTTCGACATAACCACCTCCACCGGCTCCGTGGGGATTTATCGCACGATAAAAAAAACGAGGATGTCATCGGCGGAACACGTTACGCTGACCCCTCTGAGCAACGTACCACGCAGCACCCAATCGTAGCCGATGTTCCTCACCCTCCGTAACTACGGGCACGTCGTTCTTCACCACCTCCCCTAGGTGCCGTCTTCTTAGGGGCGGAGGCCTTGGCTTGGGACCAGTAGCACCACTGGGTGCAGCCGTCGTCGCTCAAGACGCGACGATGGGTGCCGCCAGCGGTGGGCGGTATGCCCGGTCCTCGAGGACGCCAAGGCGTCGCTCGATGACCTCCAGCAGCTGGACCACCATTGGTGTCACCTTAGATGGAGCACGGAGAGCGGGGGTTTTCACACCCCGAGCCTCCCCGGCCCCCTGGACCAGCTGCGTCAGCTGACCGATCTTCTCCCGCATCAGCCGTTGCTGCTTGTGGGAGTCAGCAATCTCCGTCTCCAGGCTCGCAACCCGAGCCCGGAGTTTCTCCTCCTTACTGGAGACGCTCCTTTCCAGGAGCTCCTCCAGCGCTTTGGCGGCACCTTTTATCGCGTCCGCCACGACCCTCTTCTTTCCCGTAATATTTTTCTGGCCTTTTGGCGGCAGAAATGCGGGAAAGAGCCGCCAGGATGTTCTGCACCGCCGGCACCTCCGTGACCTCCCTTGGTAGCGGGGACACAATCGCTGGCGGCTCTGCTACTCTCTCTTTCGCTCTGTAGAGGTCGGCTTTCGTCCTCTACCCGCGCCTAGCCGTCTAGCGTAGCCTTACTAGGAAGGTCCTACTCGCTGTTCGATGATTCAGACCCACGATGAACATGGGCGGGTGTCGCCATGGCTAGTCACCGAATGGGTGTCCATTCGATCACCAGTCACAGCTAGGGATTCCCCAGACGGAGTCCGGGTACCCTCATGGGTAGATTTATCCGTTATCGTTTCCATAACCATATTTTATTTTACGGTTAATGTCCACCGACATTGAGGTGGAAGTAGAGAGGTTGTATGTGAGGATAGGAAAGGTGGGAGTGAGTGAGTGACGCCCTAGGCACTGAGTTCCCCCCAGTGATGCATCCCATTGCCAGGCGTGGGGTTCGGGGTGATTTTTTATAGAGGTTTTCTTCCTCGCAACTCCTAAGAGCTACCATGCCCCTCTGTTGCCAGACGGCGGTACGGCTCGGCCGATCGATGGTCCCCATGGGACCGTGTATTTCACCACTGATCGCTCAGTGGCAAAGTACTCGTCGCCCTTAAAGTTCTCCGCTAGGCTTAGCAGAGCGCGTGCGGAGAACTCGAAACCGACCATAAAGGCCCCCCTCCTTGGTGGACTATTCTGCCGTATTACGGAGAAAAGGCTTAACCAACATTTTTTTCAAAATTGAGTTATATACATATTCGGAATCAGGAGAAAAAGGTGCATCTACCCAATTTTTTGTGTAATTTTAACTCTAGAATCTACGGAAATACATTAAGCCCGAAAGGCACATCTAACGGCTAAATTGTTATTGAATAAATTGAAAAGGCTTATTTGACACCGATTAAGAAGAAACAACATAAATACGTACTTATGTCTTGAAAGTGTTATAAAGAGAAGTCACAAGTGACCAGCTGTGCCTTTTCTTTAAGACGCCACTAAGGAAGCTAAGGAATGTGGGGGTGTCCTTGCGCTCATCATTGTGCCAATGTTTTCAATTCAAGGTAAACGCAAGCTGATTTATTCGTAAGCAATGTTGTTTCTTTCATTGTAAAATCTTAAATTAAGTTATGATTATGTAATCAGATGTTTTTGCTTAGATAATCATAACTTTTCAAATTCGTTCTGATAACTCAAATAGGTAAACATATAACAGTAGTATGAACAGAGGGTAGGCTAATTAACTTGCCAAAAAAATGATAATATTTTAAATCATGTCATCCAATTTTTGGAAAATGGAGTAATATTTTCAACCTACCCTCTACGCACGACGCACACCCTTGTAAAGTGCCTACCCGCGCGCGCTTAAGACGTATATTATAATTAAACAGTCACTAAAGCTACAGACTCTAGTTTTTATGCCGGATATCTGAAGTTGTGTTTCTAAATCTATTTGAACGAAATGGACGAAAAGTCTTATTATATTAAAAAATTATAACTCAAAGAAATAAACAATTATTGACAATGGAGTTGTTTAGCATTTTAATTAGTTTATTTTTAAATTCATGTTTGCTTTGAATTATTCAGGTGCCGTACCTAATGGGTAAAAATGGGACTATATTACTAAGATTCGCTATCTGTCTTTCACCAGGTTTTGGTATTATTACATGAACCGTTATAGCTAGATAATTGAACTGAAACACTTCGTGCGTGAGTCCGGCCCCGTAGAATTAGATTTTGTTCCAAAATCAGAGATAATACGGTGGTTTAAAAAGTGTAACGTCAAATTTATCACTTTATTTGAAATAAAGAGTTTTGATTACCAACTTTTTGTTATTTGTTCAATGTTCATAATTAAAAAGTAAGTGAAAAAGTCAATCATTTTAAAAGTAACAATTTTATGTAAAATTTGCACTCTTTTAAACTCGAAATGAACCTATATGATTACGTTACAAAGACATAATTACATAAATTATGTGTCCTTTCATTTTAATATTGAATTGTTTTTAAAAAGAAAAGACTTATCTGGTTAGTTGTGCCTTTAAAACGATAAAAAGATATTTTATTTGAAATTATTTTGTTAAGATGAAAGGGAAAATTGGGATTATCTGTATAAAAAAATAATAAATAAATATATTCCTATACATGGTTGGATAGGTATTTCGATTGTGTACCTCAATTAATAACTTGTTTCTCCCAATAATACACAAAGGATTATTTTTGCTAAAAAAACCTTGAAAAATTTCAAACTCGATTATCTTACATTTTTGTTTTTGTTAGTTATGCCTTTTTACAATAAGGCGGCAGTATTGGCCACCAAGGTACCTTCAGGTGAGAGAGCAGTGCCCAGCAGTGAGACATTGAAAGGGCTGCTATTATTATATTATACTAGCTGCTGCCCGTAGCTTCGCCCGCGTGAAGTTTTGTTCCCGTTCCCGCAACCCATGGGAACCTTAACCCGGAATAAAAAGCAACCTATGTGTTATTCCAGGTTCTAATCTACCCCTGTATAAAATTTCAGCCAGATCCATTTAGTAGTTTTTGCGTGAAAGAGTAACAAACATCCATACATACAGCGATACATACTCACAAACTTTCGCATTTATAATATTAATAGGATAAGTATAAATATATTATAAGTTTTATGTAAATTATCATTACAATATGCACACTTTTCTCAAAAGTTTGTTTATTGCCATAACTTTCTTGATGTTTAATTACTAGCTACTTTACCCTATCGATTGATACACGCGTGAACTTGGCGGCCGAGCCTCGCGTCGGCCGGCCCGGGGTCATCGCGGGAGTGAGATAGATGCATCTGCGCGCGAGTAGTACCGGTGCGAGAGCGTTGTTGAGGCGCGCGGGGGTAAAATTTGAATTCGAGCTGGAGTAGTACGGACCCTTAAGAACACGAAATACGAACACGAATTAAGAAAGTACCTAAGCGCTCCACCATGCACCCGGCTTTGGAACGTCGCAAGACGTTACGAAACAAACAAGCGAACACTGGCTGATTAGAGCCCATAGTGAATTTGTATAACATAATAATACACATAGCCAAAATAACAACTTAGACTAACAATATTCTATCTAAAGTATGTTTAAAGCTTGAGTTAAAAATTAAAGTTTAAGATTCTATTTAGCGTTGTAAGTTATTGCGTTGGGATAGGATACAATTTGGTTACAGCGCGTTTGTAAGTACCAGTACGCGTTTTATATATTATGATAGATATGAGGAGTCCAGGTCCAGTATGACAATTGACAACGTGAAAATGCTGAATTATTAGATCAACAACGTGATCGCGTTTAGGGAGAAGGACAGGATGTAATCCTGATACAGAATGAGGTTCGATCTTAAATTTAAATCGTGCGAATTTTAAAACGTATGTAATGATACGTAGTAGTTTATGCCAAGAAGAAACACGTTGTGCTAATGTTCATAACAATGGCGACTCTGTGTGTTTTGATGTCACACTCAACACATTTGCCTTATGCTCAGGTAAGTCAGAACAGTTGGCGGGAGAGAATGACTTAATAGGCCATTCATCAGGGGGGCCACGGATCCATGCTGGACCGTTCCACCACAAATCATAAGTCAAAAGTTGCGAGGGGAGCATGCCGCGTGATAGACAATCACTCGGGTTAATGTCTCCGGCGACGTGATAAAAATGTTTAGCGTTCAAGTTTTCTTGACACTGAGCGACCCGGTTGCTAACAAAAATCGACCACCGATGTGGTGACGAGTGAACCCATGATAAGGCAATCGTGGAATCAGAAAAGGCGTAAATGTCAGTAACGGGAATGCGTAATGCATAAGAATCACGTACAGTTCTTATTAACTTTGACATAAGCAAAATAGCACATAACTCTAATCGAGCAAGCGTAGTAATCTTTGTCGGAGTGACCTTTGATTTCGCACACAAAATGCGAGTTTGAATGCCAGATGGGTAGGTACAATGTGCATAAATAACACATCCCATGCCATTCAGGCTGGCATCACAAAATGCGACAAGACGTAATTCGCAATCAACTTCGACACCTATATATCGCTGAATTTTTAATGTGTCAAGCAATTTTAATTCTTGAACGAGAGAGGAAAAGCTTGAGCGTATATGCTCTGGAGCAGGGTCATCCCAATCACTCTTACTAAGCCAAAGTTCCTTGAACCTGAATAAGATGCGCAGGCATTTACGATGGTCAACAGGTACGCCAATACGTAAATAATGTTGTTTTATGTCAGCGTTCATTGCGATAGGAAATAGCCTAAAATTTAATAATAATAAAAACAGGTCTGCCTGTAAATTGGGACCAATATGTAAAATATCATTGAGCGAACGACAAGTGTGGGTTTTAGCGCTCGCGTCTAACACAATACGCGGCATCGGTTTGTCATGTCGAACTACTGCGTGATGTGGTATGTAATAACCATCCATAGACAAATTAGAGTCATCAACGAGACCAAGACAACCGTTATCCAAACAATCCCGAATAACCTTATTGTAATTTTCGCGTACGGTTGGTGATTGACGAAGTTTACGCTCGAGCGACAAAAACCGGCGGTGAGCGACGCCGCGCGAGTTCCCTAGTTCAGGGGGATCCTTGCAGAACGGCAGCGCAACCGTATAACGACCTACGTCATCGCGAGTCACAGTAGATGTGAAAATATTCTCGCACTCGGTTTCTTCTGGAGACAATAGGCGCTTCACAGGAACTTCCTCAGGTTCCCAAAATTTTTGCACTAAATCATTTAGCGCAGAAAAGGATGCGGTTGTAGGCACAACAACTTTACGTGGGTAATCACCCATAAGTACATACCCAAACGCGGTTGATAGTACACAAGGGGCACTGGGACCACACTCGACTCTATTTCCTAAGTAAATATACGGGAAGAGCTGTGCACCTAATACTATATCAATGTTTCCTGGAATGTTC
The DNA here is from genome assembly GCA_914829495.1 of Eilema sororculum. Taxonomy (NCBI): domain Eukaryota; kingdom Metazoa; phylum Arthropoda; class Insecta; order Lepidoptera; family Erebidae; genus Eilema; species Eilema sororculum. The sequence goes on from OU618559.1 coordinate 11,237,302, forward strand.
CAGCTTAAGTCAGCAAGCGGTAAATCGCGAAGATTTAACTCGCGATCACACTTAATTAATTGCGAGGGCAATTGATCCGTAAGGCTATTCATAACTAACGCATGTATAGTATACTTATGATCTGCATAAATACGAGATTCAATGTCCAAATACACATAGCCTATTATCGTGTGCGAAATGGAGCCAACACCTTTGACAACAGAATTACTCATTGGTATTATTGGTAAATTTAATAAACGACAACAGGACCATGTTATTAAGTTATTCTGTGAGCCATTATCAATTAGACATCTGACTACAGATTTATTTCCAGTGCTACCTTTAGGGCGAGCATACACCTGAGCGGTTGCCAAGAGAATATCACCATTATGGCTAGAGGCATACGAATGCACAGTGCTTGAAGCGAGCGATGACTCAGGAGTGGGACCGTCAAGGTCGTACTGGGGCGGCGGGGATGCGGCAACAGTCGTCGCATGCGAGTGCGAATTATTAATATTATTCTCAAAATGCAATAATTTATGATGTTTTTTCTGACAGAAACAAACTGACGTACTTTTACATTGCGGGAGATTATGTAATGTGCTTAGACAATTCACGCAACCACGCTTAGATTTAATAAACTCATATCTAGCCTTTGCATTTTGCATATTTTTAAACTGAGCGCAGTTATACAGGTGTCGGTAGTCGCGGCCGCCACATAAACAACATGACGCGTCAACTGCGGCGGGCGCATTCGACTTATTATTAATCGGCACACTGACAACAAACGACTTAGAATTACGCTGTACACGCCTATCATTAGACTGTGGCGTCCCAGCAGTGGACGACTTCGCATATGACGAAGACCGCGGGTTTGACCGTTCAATCATCTTAGCATAATCTTGTACAAAGTCGATCAGCTGTTGCGTCGTAGGTATATCGACACCTCGAACAGAAAGTTCGAAGGCTTGGATGGTTAGCGTGTCCATTTTCCTCAAGGCACATTGTAGAAACATGAAGTCCATTAAATCATTTATACCTAACTCTTTAAGCGCGGCGATAGAGGAGGAATATATACCTATAAATGAATCAAGTGAGTTCACACTAGGTGAACAATTCTTTAAGTCTAATATATTATTAAGATAATATGAACCTAATGAGCGTTTATCTTGGTATTTCTTGACCAAGGCGTCCCACACTATACTGTAGGTCTCACTTGACGGAACAATACCGGCAGTGAACTTTAATGCGTCTTTGGTTAATTTTGAGAATAGGTATTGCACACGTTGCGAATCAGACAATTGTGTGTTTGAATGAATATTGGCCTTAAAGGACTGATAAAATGTATTCCAGTTTTCAGGGCGTCCGTCAAAACTCGGAATAACAAGCATTTCCAATTTCACTACAGACGCGCTTGAATTACTCGGCCCGTGTGATGCGACCTCCTTGACCTTGAGCGTAGATAATTTATTTCTAATGCATTTTATTCTCGAATACAATTCATCGAATGAGTCAAGGCAAGAATAGTCGGGCTCCACAGGGGGTTCTAATGATAAATTTAAGCTATTTATTTGATCTACAATCGACTCGAACTTATCGCGAACGACATCGATGTTCTCGGTCTCAGACAGAAAATCTTCATCCGCTCGCGTCGTTATGTCAAAACACACAACTGATTTCGACGATTTATACCAACGATTAATGCGTGCAAACAATAATTCCTTTTTTTGATTCAACAGAATAAGCTTCGATTCGAGATCTGACGACATGTTTGCAAATTAACGATAGGTAAGACCTACCTATTGAAATATAACAAGAAGATTATCTGTAAGGTACCTACTATAATATAATAGTAATTCAACACAAACAGTTTAGATATACCTACTTTTTTATTGAAAATTGTACTACGGCTTATTATATAATAGCGCAAGTAGCACAGCGGAGCGGGAATGTAATTAACTACGTAACTAGATAGGTACTTACCTACAAAGTTACGCGTATGCGAATAGAATGATGATTATTTACCAATTAATACGTAAATCACCAACTATTATAAATATCTACCAATTATTACGTAGATTTAGCGTTTTAAATGCAGAATTTACCAAATAATTTACGTAAATCTGTTAGCGAAAGAAAGTAATGAAACTAAGATGGCGGAAAGAATTCACCAAAATTACGTGAATCTTTTAATTAAATGAATAGGAAAGAAATATTATTCACCAATAATTACGTGAATATGTTATTTACTGGCCTATCCGACTCGTAAGGACCATAAATTGTGGTAGGACGTGTAAAATAGTCCTACCAAACTGGTGTGTTTGCACACAAAGCGTATAAGAACCTAATATGACCTGGCGTTTGGTTGTAATAGAAAGGAAATACTCATGTGACCGCTTCTATGAATGAAAACGTAAGAGAACCGGCACTGACCTGTGTTCCACCTCGTGAGGATTCAGCTGCAGACAGGCGTGGTTCCTGGCACGTGTTGGTGGGTAGGTATATTTCGACCGGCCGTTTATTTTCTTGAATTTGTCGTTTTCTTCCGATACACTTCACTTATACTGACTTGAGAATGTGGCCAAAGGAACTTATAGAATTACACAGAAAAAGAAACGAGGAGTTGGATTACTCAAACTTCCGTTTGGTGCGGAGCGCGTGAGTCAAAGACATCTTTCGATGCTGGGTGCGGGTTAGTGACTGATTAAAAAATGAATGAGTTGAACGTCAGCCCTGAAGCTTGAGAGTCCCGCTCATAGAAACCTCGTTCTCAAAATATAGTTCGAACAGATCCATTCACAGCGCCATTCATTGGCCTTCTTCAACACTAAGTGGTCAACAAATGAGCGCCAATATTCAAACATTTTTCGATACATAGAAGCGGTCTATTAAATTACATAAATTGAAATACAATTAAATTATGTGGGAAACAATTAAGAAAGTACCTAAGCGCTCCACCAGACCCTCTTTCCGAGATTTTGCCTTTAGCTTAACATCAGGCGAGGTGAAGTCAAATTGAGGTGTCCTGTATAAAAAAAAAATCGATATACCAAAGAAGAATTAATAGCCTCATCACGCAAATGCAGCACACTTACCTTGTCTAACTTGGGATACCCCGAAGATGGTTCCATTTTTATCACAGACCACTTGACTCAACGAGCCTCCTGAAATGAAATCTCTGAAATGCTGCTTGAAACTCATGGAGTTTCAAGCAGCATTTCAGGTGTTCAATACTCATACCAATAAACTATTCCTATAAAAGATTATTGTTTGAATTTTTTAATACTATAAATATCGTGAAAATTTCGACTGTCTAGCCATCACGGTTCATGACAGACCTTAGTGATAAGGTCCTGTTTTTTTTCTTTGGGTGTGCTTTGACTAAGGTATTGCTCAGGATATGTATCTTGGACCTAAAATGTGGCCAGCACCGGTGGACGAGCTCTAAGTCACCAAGCATAGATTTATTATACAAAACATTTGATTATTACAAATCAAGAAACATAAAAATATGGAGTCCAGTGATATGAAACATGCAACCTTACTTTTCGGCGCGGTCAAAGAATATGGTGAAACGAGTATTTAATGTTGAATGTGTGGTTTGTGGGTGAATGTAGAACTATCTACCGCACGGATTAGACGACGTGACAGCGGACGTGCAGTGTGTGATCTAGTCAGTCTGTGATCACGGCTGGTTAATCTGGTCGAAACTTCATGCAATTCAACCGTACCATAATCGTGTTAACTTCTGTTAACATTATTTTCGGTTCCATATACCTACCTATTAATAATACCTAAATAAAAGTAAAAAAAAATTACTGCCGTGATAAATTTTTCACTTTCATTTATTTATTATCTTTATAGGTATGTACTATATTTAACTTTATACCATAAAAAAACAACAGGTCAAGCTCAGAAGCGCCACCCTCAATTTTCACGACTTTCTGACGGGCTATAGAAGGTGATTGGAATATCACATTTTCTTGTTCAACTATTTAATTTTATATCATATTGATTTTGTAGTTTTATAGATGTAGAAAATGTTTTTGTATCTATTAACCAGTAATACCAGTACCATTATGCGATAGAATAATAAAAAGTCAATGGCATTTCCAAAGTCATTCACGATGTATGGAAAGTGGTCTTCGTTCTTTAAATACCTATTTAATAAAATATCGATAATTAAAATTCTATCACCACATCACTAGCAATTTTATTTGACCAATCAGGTGCTACTACATCCCCACTACGTTAGAACGCAATATGGAGATTGGCGTTTTCCCCATAGACATAGTAAATATAAAGACGTGAAGCTACTACGAAATTCATTCATAAAATCATATTAGGAAAACGCCAATTCTCCATCTTGCTTTCCAACGTAGTGGGGATGTAGTAGCACCTGATTGGTCAAATAAAATTGCTAGTGATGCGGTGATAGATTTTAATTATCGATATTTTCCCAAATATTTAAAGAACGAAGACCACTTTCCATACATAGTGAATGACTTTTGAAATGCCGTTAACTTTTTATTATTCTATCGCATAATGGTACTGGTATTACTGATGAATAGATACTAAAACATTTTTTACATCTATAAAACTACAAAATCAATATGATATAACTAGTTGAACAAGAAATTATAGCTCGTGCGCATTAACATGGCACCTGCCTCGAGAACACCCACCTCCCGCTTCCCCGCGCGCGACCCCGCTCTCGCCGTGCGAGGCTAGTAGCGTCAGCATACACCCCTCCCGCTCACCCGCGCAAAGCCCCGAGCCAGGTGCCATGTTCACTCGCACGAGTTGTACTTCCATTTTAAAATTAAAAGTATGATTTTATACAAATCTCCTAGATTTTGATTTAATTCCGAAACCCTCGCGCGACCTTTGTACGGTACAGTAAGAACATAGGACTGAAATGGCGGATTACATAACTTTTCATTCGGGTACTTACTAGGCAAGTCGAGCACTTCTATTTTGAAGTAAATATCTTTTATAACAAAGGTAGTACAAATGTATATATATATACTGGGTGTAAGGGGGGCTCACGAAGCCGAAAACCCCTAGTAGTACTCCAGGTACATAACAAATTGGCATAAAAATAAAATCGATACGGGCAAAAAAAAAAAAGCTTCGATTTTTTTTGGATTCTTTTCTATTTTTTATTTTGCATTACTTACTCTCCATTTTGTTTGTAAAGCTAAATAAAACGGTAATTTTATTAAAAAACACCACTACAAAAGAGCACGCGCTTGGCGCTCTAGTTGTTTTTTCTTTGTAGTGATGTTCTTTTTATAAACTTACCGTTTCATTTAGCTTTACTAACACGATGGAGAGCAAATAATGCAAAAAAAAAAATACTAAATAAAAATTCGAATTTTTTTTTGTCCAAATCGATTTTATTTTTAAATATATTTATATATATCGTTACTCAAAGACTGTAAAGAATCTTTGTAGATTTTACGTCCTTCTGGGCGAATTATTCGAAACACCGGCTATCACAAGGAAAGTCTGACAGAAAGCCCTAAGCACACTGCAACCTGAGAATACATATAATCGGCATCCACTTAAGCTAACCACTTAATTTTTTCTTTTAAATGTATAAATTTTTAGTCTGTGCCCTTTTTATATCGATAAGTAGTTATCGACAGTTTACTGGATTCCCTACTAGGCCGCCATACTGCTTTCCATTCATTCATAAAATCCAAGTTTAGGTGGCAGTTTTTTTTCGTAGGTATGGCAGCTCTTGATACTCTAAGGTTTTCCCTTATATTATTTTATGAATGAATTTCGTAGTAGCTTCTAGTCTTTATTTTTTTTGTTCTTCTATGGCGTTCCCATTGATTCCGCCAACGACTCAGTTTATATATACTGATCGAAATAACGCGTGAAAGTACAAGTGTAAAATTCTTCCATACAAACGGTTGATTTTGAAGGGAGGCCAAAAGGGTTATGGTGTGTTGAAGTACCTGTACAGAAGAGACAACATTACAGCAAACATAAAGTTATGTGGTAGTGCAAACGAAACGAACAAAATTTTAAAGGTTAATATTGTTAAGATCTATAAAATGACATAACATATAAATTAGTGGGGAATTCACATAAGTCAGGAGGGTGTTAAAGTTGGCTGGAAGAGAGATATTGTTAGGAGGTAGGAAATCATACAGGGATCCGTTCAACCTAGTACATGAGAAGAAAATGTGGTCAGGAGTTCCTGTCTTTATATTTACTATGTCTATGGTAAAATGACAAGTGCAACTGTCACTGATAAAGAAAAGGGTGACCATAAACCTATAAACTAACTGGACTGCGCACTATGAACAGAAAAACGAGCCGAAAGAGAGGTGCCAAAGTAGTAGTGCGTCTCTTTCTAATAGTTTTTATCATGTTTTGATTGGTCTTTATTACAAACAATGTTGCCGCATAAGAATTTTGAAAGGCTACCAATGTCACTCTCATAACATTTTAAATAAAAGTATTACTTTGTACAACTTCATAATACTTTGTACAACTTCATAAAAGATGGTCAAACCATTGTATATTTATAGTTTAAGTATTTTTATGCAAAATTTCATCACAAAAACATACGCACAAATATATGCAAAATTAAAAAAAAATTACCATTACAACCAAAAAGAATTTACATTTACTATGGCAAGTTGTTAGACAGGGACAGACTACTACTTTTTGGCTGTCTCGCTCGGCTCGATTTTTCTACTTTCACCGAGACGATGAAAAATGTACCTTATGTCATTACAGTTGGGTGTAAATTTGTAATTATTGTATTTTACAGTACGCAAATAAGCTCGGTGAATGATGATCCCTATGACAGTTCGTTAGCGCTTAACATTGTACTGACGTTCTATCACATCAAATCCTTTAGAGGTCCATTTAAAAGACGAAAAAATCATAATTGTGTACAATTGTAAATTATAAAAATGAATATTAAGAAATTATTACGTAATGTTCGGAAATAATAGAAAAAAACTCAATGCAAATGTACATGGTACGTGCTGCAAAAGTTACGTCGTCAAGCTGTTATCGACTAAGAAGGGACACATCGATAAACAAAATATCGATAATTTGTTGGAAATATAAAACAAATGCTTTGAGTTTGTATTTTATTTATATCAATCTGAATCTGATACAGGGTCAATCGGATCTTCAAAATCTGAGTCTGAACTGCAGCTATCCGTGACGTTTATTATTAACGGTTGGTCAATGATATTGTCGTATTGTACATCTCGATCCCAGTCTTGTAAGCAAATTTTCTTCGTTCTTTCGACCACTTTTCGCCAATCGTCAGCTGTCACTTGAGCGCAAGCTTCTTCCAATAAAACCATCATTTTATTTGCCGTGAATGGCGGAGTTGTGTTATGCCTAGCTGCATGACCTGAAATATTTGTACATTCAGTAATTATTTTAAGAAATATATGCATATACATAATATTATATAAATAAAAAATATAGATACCTTTGATCTGCGCCCATATCAACTCGATTGCATTATATTGGCAGTGATAGGGCGGTAACCGAATTACCGTGTGTCCATTTGATTTGGCCAATTCATCCAAAAAATATGATGGGTGCGTCTGTTGTTTGTGAAAGTTCAACAGTCTAACCAACTCTTTTTTTAACATCTGACTGTCAGTTTCCACACCATTGCCGTGTAACCACTCTATAATTTCAGCTTTTTTGTTATTGCTGCTGGGGGGTTTGTTAATTTGAACTGAGTGATATGAAGCATTGTCCATTAAAATATAGTGAGGCTCATTCAAATTTTCTAATAGTTTTATAAACCATGTCTTAAAGTTATCGAAATTCATTTCCTCGTGGTACTCCGTTGTTTTCACTGACTTAAAAGCCCACAGGCAATTCGGCACAAAACTTGTAGCTGTGCCAGCGTGGCAAATGATTAAGCGCTGGCCCTTTCCTTCAGGAGTTTTTGTGCTGGATTTCGCTGTGTCATCCGTCCATGCCTTACCTACAGTATGATTGGCGTTCAGCCATGTCTCATCAAGGTATACTACCTTCTCCCAGTTATCAATTTGTTTGATTTTGCGAAGAAAATCACATCGTAGTAAAGCTATGTCAGTACGCTCCATTAATATTTTTCTCTTGTCACATTTTTTATAGCGGAATCCACATTTTTTCAAAACAATTCTAAGGGAAGTAGCACCGCCTTTGAAGAGTTCTGCAGCTTTTAATGAAGATAATAACTTCTGGCAGGTCGGTAGTTCACCTCGTAGGTAGTAACCATAAATATGATTGCGTATAGCATCTAAATCAAATTCATCAGGTTCTGTTATATGACATAACCTTTTCTTTTTCTTTGGTGTTAATAGTTTATTGTCCTCCATGGACGACTCCCCAATTGCAAGCTAATTATGAATTCTTTAAAATTCAATTCAAAAAGAATTTTAAATTCTTTAAATTATGCAATTTGAATAAAAATTAAAGTATAGTAAAATAAAATATAATAAGGCTGTTACTTTTTTATCTAGTGTTTTATGTCCATCAAGGCGCGTAGTCTTTTTTTCAAAATAAATAAATATTGCTTTAATTAAATGTTGAATGACCTGGCTGAATGACATGACATTTGCCTGAAAAAACAGTATTTTATCGAAATTGTTTCGCATCACTAATACAACTGTCAGTTGAAACGTCATAGGGATCATCATATAACGCTCGTAGTATAGTATACAGATTCATGAGGGTGACCCACTACAATAGTGATGTTCGACAATCAATAGACTATGACATTTTAGACATACTTTATTATAATAGGAATGAAAGCGTTTTTATTGATATGTAATAGGTATGTATTAAACAATATTATTGGAGAAATATGGATCTTACCATCTTATTATAAAAGCTGGGAATAAACAGGACACGGTCACAGAATACGGACACTTAGTGTTGTTTTGATGATGCTCTCGATAAAGTTTTGCTATTCAGTTTGCAGCGAACATCCATATCGAGGATATTGAGGTTATCCTGCAGTGGCAGAGGCGTGCTCTGAAGAGTGGACTGGGAAATTAAAGGAGATACCTTTGCTGTGAACGCACATGCCTGCGTCTAAAAAAAGGAGTGTTAGGTTATTACAATAATAATGTGAAGGGTTTAAATACCATGGCGACGCAATTACGGTTCATGTATGGATTGGTGGTTATAAAAAAATAGCCACGAAGGCTCCGCTTAAGCCTTCTAATCTATAACTATCGATGTCGAGGCGCGCAGTGTTCTCTCATATTTATCATAATGCCTAATTTATCACTTGGTCCATAATATAACGTTACATCGCATCGATAGCTTCCGTTGCGTGGCGGTAGTGAATGTGACTGCTACGTAGGAGACGTGGGTTTCAATATTTATATGTATTCAATGAACATGGCTATTTGGTTGGTTACTTTTGAAAATCTGAAACAAATACAAGCTGGATAAATACAGCTGTATTTATACCCCGAGTATTTTTTAATTAGTTTGGGCCTAAGTGGTTAGTACAAATTACCTAGATCAAGAATCTTCAAAAACGTCAAAGTGTAAGTAATGCTTTGAAACACAAAATATTCACTTAAAATTACATAATTTTTAATGGGTGTGTAACGGTTGATATAATAACAAAAAATCTAACGTTCACTTGACATAATATCACTTAATATAATTTTATTTAATATAACGATCAAATAATATTTAATATATTGATCAGTTGTCATATTGAACTGTAGATATAATTTCATTTTATCTAATTTCTTTTGATATAATGAACACTTTTTATAATGCACATTTGACATAAAATTCGTTTAGTATTATTATTTATTTACTATAATATTCATAATCTCTAAGTAACTTTTAATATAATTTAGAATATTCGATACGATTTTAAACGCCTGCTAACCTGGTGAAATAAGATGTTATATTTATAATTGATGTGTTAAGATTAAATAACTAATATAGCTATTGTATTAAGTTTTTGTTCTTCCCTTTATACCCTATACATCACCCAACTATTGTTACCAGGAGGATCTGGATGCAATCTGGACTTTAGGGCACCCCGACTCGGATAGGTTAGGTTAGAAGGGGATGGCGGGGTCTACGACCCCGCCATCCCCTTCGTGGTTTTTTTTTTAAATCAACCAGAAGTAGGAGCCCCGCGAAGCGGGGCTCCGTCGACCAAGTCCGACCTCGACCAGAAAATTAGGTCAAAAGAACATTAGGTTAAATGAAAGTTATATTAAAAGAATATTATGCATTTTGAAAATTATATCATATGAACTTTATACAAAATGTTATTATATCAAAGGAAGATTATATCATATAAAACATTATATCATATGAAATTAGGTTATTTGATATTATAGCATATGAAAATTATAACATATGAACGTTATTTCAAGTAAAATTAGACCATTTGTTATTATATCAAACATTACACACCCATTTTTAATAGAGTACACTTTCCATACCTTGTTTAACATTAAAGTATATGTACAGTAAGCTGCAAAAATGCATGGATAGCTTAAGATCGATAATCCTATGAACTGTCAAACCCCGGTTTATAAAAAAAAACTAGATGGCGCCAGTGGTTTTACTAGCTATGAGCGTATTTAGAGAGCGACATTAATACGGTTGTTATTATTATGCTAACTACCGTTTCATTCTTAATAGTAATATTGTATACCTACCTCCGCAAATATATTTGTCATCTTAATAAAAAAGTAGTTAGGTTTATTTTGGACCAGTGTATTATATTCGTAACTTGCGGTGGTAGTGCATGCGACTGCTACGCACGGGGCGCGGGTTCGATCCCCGCTCAGTGCAAAAAACGTTGTATGCATGAATATGGCTGTTTGCACTGGTCTGGTCGTGCCTCGGAGAGCACGTTAAGTCGTTGGTCCCGGTTGCCATACAAACTTCTATGACAGTCGTTACGGGTAGTTGGAGCCCTCAAAAGTCCAACTAGTCTAACTTGAAACTTTGATATCGCCATTGGTCATTGGACCATTGGATGTGGAGGTCAGATGGCTGTCGCTTCACGGCAAATATCGAATTTGCGGAAAGCCGACCCCAACTGAGTTGGGAAAAAGGTTCAGAGAATGATGATTATATTCGTAACTTAGAAATCATACAAATAATTTAATTGTATTTCAATTTTTGTAATTTAAAAGAACCGCTTCTGTGAGGGAATAATGTTTGAATATTGGCGCTCATTTGTTGACCACTTAGTGTTGAAGAAGGCCAATGAATGGCGCTGCGCACGGATTTTTCGAACTATATTTTGAGAATGAAGTTTCTACGAGCGAGACTCTCAAGCACCACGGCGGATCATCTACCCGCTCGCATTTTTTAGTCAGTCAGTAACACGCCGCCAACACCGAAAGGTGTCCTTTTTTGACTCCGCTAACGCATAAAACGGAAGTTTGATTAATTCAACTCCTCGTTTCTTTCTGTGTAATTCTATAAGTTCCTTTGGCCACATTCTCAAGTCAGTATAAGTGAAGTGGATCGGAAGAAAACGACAAATTCAAGAAAGTCACCGGCCGGTCGAAATATACCTACCCACCAACACGTGCCAGGAACCACGCCTGTCTGCAGCTGAATCCTCACGAGGTGGAACACAGGTCAGTGCCGATTTTCTTACGTTTTCATTCATAGAAGCGGTCACATGAGTATTTCCTTTCTTACAACCAAACGCCAGGTCAGAGGTTCTTAAACGCTTTGTGTGCAAACACACCACGTGGTAGGACTATATACACGTCCTACCACTTTCTTTCATAAGTTTACACAGTTTTTCCATATATATTAATAATTTTCATTTCTTAGTGGTAGTATAATTTTAATAATTTTATTGAGAACATAGCTTAATTTTTCGTTTCCGATATCAGAAAGAAGATTGAAGCTTTTTGCAAACTCAATAAAAATAAACTGGAGGCCGAAATACTATAAATCGTTAGTTTCCTGTGATGTAATTTGATAGGTATAGCAAGTTTAACTTGACTACACATAAAATGTAAACAAAAGTAAATCTAGCCACAAAAAAAGTGAAGTCTGAGATATTTTTTTTTCAACTGCATCGTTTTCAATGAAACATTGTTATTTAAATAAACACTGATCAATTAATTTATTATTACTCACGCACTACAAACATATAGTTAAACTTATAATAAATTGTATAACAATTTACTATTCATAGAATATCACATTTCGGTCAGCACTTATAAAATACTACCACTAAATAAACTAAACAATTATGTTAATATTGAAATAAAACCACTTTTTACGGATTCTATCGCGATATATTTGTTATGTGACAACTACCATCGTGAGTCACACCGCGAAAATGGCTGCTGCAAAGCAGCCGAAACGTCGGGTTTAAAAGTAATAATAACAAATATATCGCGATAGAATCCGTAAAAAGTGGTTTTATTTCAATGAGTGACATTCGCGTAAACTTCAGAAAATTATGTTAATACTTCGTATAACCACCGTTCTGATAGATAACAGCTTGCAAGCGGGAACGCATTGAGCTAATTAGGTTCTTACATATATATCAGAACCACGTATTACGTCCCATACTTTTAAGCAATGCTTCTCTAAGGCATCTGGGGTCCGCTCGTTTTGATTTTCCCATCGTTGGACAATAATACCCCACAGGTTTTCAATGGGATTTAAATCCGGCGATCTAGCAGGTCGATCGGCGATCGACTGTCTCATTTGTAATCACGTTTTTTAAATAATATTTTTTTGTGACTCCACCGCAGCTCCGCTCGCGTGGATGTCGGTTATCGTGACTAAACAGCCTATGTGTTAATCCAGGGAGTCAGCTAACTCCATACCAAATTTCATTAAAATCCATTCAGTACTTTTTACGTGAAAGAGTAACATACATACATCCACCCATCCTTCAATACTTGCAAACTTTCACGTTTATAATATATAAGTAGGATAATAATATTGCCTGGTGATAGAGCTATTAAATTGATAAATATAAATATAGATAATAGAACTGTTTTACATAAAATAAAACAGATATTATATGCCGAAAGAAAGACAGTATTAAGTTGAAGAAGCTGTCTGTGATTTTTACCATATTTTACAGTGAATATATTTACAACTCACCTTTTTTAATCTGTCTTTCGTTTTTGTTACCTTACAATCACCACTGGGGGGCGCTGTTTCTTCTTACTAACAATGAAGCGCATCCCTATTGTCATAGTGTCTTCTCGCCAGCAAGGACCTTGCTCGAATACTGTCTTTCTTTCGGCATATAATATCTGTTTTATTTTATGTAAAACAGTTCTATTATTTGCCTACCAGAAAGACAGTATTAAGTTGAAGACCTGTTTGTTTTCTGCTGGTGATGGTAACTATAACGCTATGTGATAACTGTTAATATACAAAACAGTATTATTAAGCATATGATGTAAAAAGGATTAGTTATTAAGTATAACAATTAATCACAATAGAAATTTTAAACCAAACAACAACAAAGATGTCGTATGCTATGTCATATTCATAACATTAAATTGAGTTACCTAATTGAGACTTCCAGTTTTATCGACAAAAGATCGATGCTATAGGCATGTTTATAAACCAACCTTTGAAGGCCACTGCGGTTTGGAAGCTATTTAAAGCCGCATCAATGTGTACTGCATTTAAAATATATTTAATCATTCACCAAACTGTGTCCTGGTAGCAGCCCTTACAGCACCTCAATCTGAAGTAAAACGACTATTTACATTAGTACTATCCGCTTCTACTAGAAGCATAATTATTGCAAGTATAACAAAGGAGAACTGCTTTATGGTAGGTATACTGAACCTAATCAGTCAAATATTATTTGGGCATCCCATATCTTCTCATCGTATGGGTTACTAAGGGATACAGTTGTTATCCATCCAATAGTATCAGCCCATGAGTATCCTCGAAAGCAACAGGCTGGCCTCACCTGTTATGTGGGCCTAAAAACCTGGCATAAGTGTCAAATAATACACTTCTATATAATATATCCCATTTTGGGGAGTTTATGGCCTGGGCTTTAACTAAAGTGGTAGCTTTTAGGATATGTTGAATGAACATGTCTTTAGAACAATTGTCTACACTTGTAGCACAAGCACAATATACTGCAGATTTCAATACAAAAAGCTGCAGATCTTACTTGTTAAATCAATAACATAAAGAATGCCATAATAATGTCATATACTATCATGGGTACCCTGAATGCTTAGATTATACATTAACTATTTAGACACAGTAAAGGTCACTACAACACAGAGTAAAAATGGCTACTACTTGAATGAAGTTAGAGATATTTTTATAGATTTCATAACATGCACACAATGACAGTTAATGGGCAATATTAAACCGTCTTTTGTGCGATGAATTTTGTTAAAATATATAGTCAAAGTAATTATAATTCCCACATACACCTACCAGTCTTAACTGTTACGAATATTTATATTTACTTCTACTTCTACTTATATATTGTGAGATGCACTGTAAGGAACGTGAACAAAATATTTTGCTTTCCTTCATACTAGCATATACGTCTAGAGAGTGGTTGTCCGGTAACTACCAACTACAACTCAATGACTCCCTTCACTTGTGAAGGGCCATGTATCTGTTGAGGATCTTCCGCAGATCCTTTATTGGTAGTCAATTAGGGCTCTCAATCTGAGATCGACTAGCCCAATGTACTTATTATTTGTTTGACCCCCCCCCCCCCCTTTTTCAAGCAGGATAACCTCTTCATTTGTGAAGGGCATGTCCCTATTGAGGGGTTAGAATCTTCCGCAGATCCTGTATTGGTAAGGGTCTATTAGGGCTCTCAATCTGAGATCGACGGGCCCAAGTACTGATCCCACTGTGGGACTTATTTAGAATGTGTGTTCCCTTATGAGCTATTAAATAGGGTGGGGAAAATCTCCCTCCCAACTGATACTTCCAATTTGACTGAAAGCCTTGCAAGAGGTTGCTGTACCACGTGGACGTGGACGATGGGTGAGTACCTTGATGTGAAGGGGTTTATGTTGCGTGTCTAAGAATCCATTTAACCTCTCTGGGAGGTAGCATGCTCGGCTAATTGGGAAAGTCTACTGGACACCTCTAGACAGCTTAAGGGCGAGTGCAACCCTAGTTCCAATTGGCTATCTGACTGAACCAGTAACACATTCAATACCTAAGCGAAACTGCTGCATACACTGCAAACAATTCCTTCGCATTGGAGGTGAGTCACGTTACCTGTGTATCTCGTGTGCGCTGTGGTTCTCAATCCTGAGCAACCACTGTAATTCGCACCTCACTAGGGGAAGCAGAGCCTTTTTTCCTCTATTGGACTAACTCCATTTGTTTGACAAGATACAGTGTTGTTCACTGCAGTTCCCCAGCCCGCGTCCGCCGCGTCTGTAGTGAGAAGGTGAGTTACTTTTGTCTATGTATCTCGTGTGCTGTGGTTCTCAATCCAGAGCAACCACTGTAATTTGCACCTCACTAGGGGAATGCAGAGCCTTTCTTCATCTCCGATTGCTCTATTTGTAGTAATTTAGAAAAACAAAAACAAAAATGCATCCTGAGACAATAAAGTTGATCATCTTAGTCATCAGGTTAACCTTAAGTGCCTTGTAACTATCGTACAGTCAAGAGCTTGACTTACTTGACTTAAGGTCCTTTGGCCCCTAGCTGGGGCAGAGGGCGTCCACAGTGAGTTTCCATCCCGTACGGTCTTGAGCCTCGCGTTTGACTTCGCTCCAGGTTTTTCCAATGGCTTTCGCTTCGCCAATGATAGTCCGCCGCCAGGTCTGTTTTGGACGACCTGGGATTCCAGTCTAGGGCTTGCCTCGGTATGTGGTTTGGATCCCTTCGGAGGGTGTGGCCTATCCAACTCCATTTACGGCGTTTGATCTGCTGGTCGATCCGGACTTCATCACAACGTTCCCAGAGTTGCTCGTTGGAAATTTTCTCTGGCCAGTAAATACCCAGGATTCTGCGAAGACATCGGTTAACGAAGACCTGGAGCTTGTGCGAGATGTCCTTTGTGACCTTCCACGTTTCGCACCCGTACAGCAATACGGATTTCACGTTGGACCGGAAGATTTTGAGCTTAACTCTACGAGTCAGTTTCCGTGATTTCCATACCGGTCTAAGCTGCGCAAAAGTTGCTCGTGCCTTGGTTATCCGCGAAGCGATATCATCTTCAGTTCCACCAGTCTCCGACACGCAACTTCCGAGGTAGGTAAATTTAAGGACACGTTCCACTCCCTCTGTGCCGATGACCAACGGGAATGAACTCGTTGCCCCGCACCTCATTTCTTTGGTCTTCCCGGTGTTGATTTTAAGCCCTGTCTTTTCGGCTTCTCCCCGAAGGTCGTCCAGTTTGGCCTGCATGTCTGCGCGAGTGTGGCTTAAGAGGCATATATCATCTGCATAGTCCAAATCCTCGAGGATGTTGGTTAAACCCCACTCTATGCCGCGGCGCTTGTTTTCTGTGGTCTTATGCAGAACACCATCCAAGACAACAAGAAAGAGGAGTGGCGATAGAAGACAGCCCTGGCGAACACCTGCATGAACTTTTATGTCCTCCGATACGAGCCCATTATGTGTCACTTGACAGGAATAGTTCCTGTACATGGCTTTGACGATGCTAATTATCTTGTCGGGAACTCCAATTTTGTGCAGGCGGGACCAGATAGCATTCCATCTCAAGGTGTCAAAAGCTTTTTCGAAGTCCACAAAGGTAAGGTAGATCTCTCTTTGCCATTCTGATGCTTGTTCTAGTATGATACGTAGAGTGTTGATTTTGCAAAGCACCTTGGAAGGAATCGAAAGCAAAGTGATGCCTCTCCAGTTGCTGCATTGACTGAGATCTCCCTTTTTTGGCACAGTAATAAGAAGGCCTTTATTCCAGTCGTCCGGTAGTTCTTCCTCGTTCCAAATACGTTGTAGTAGTGGTGTTAGGACGTTTGCAGCTGTAGCTACATCAGCCTTCAGCATTTCTGCAGCTATGAGGTCGACACCTGGGGCCCTGCCATTTTTGAGCGAGCGAATGGCATGAATTACTTCATCTCCAGTCGGTGGGGAGCAATCAATGTCAAGGCTTTGCAATGGCAAGCATTCTTCTAGTGTGCTGTCGGGAAAGTCGCCAGGGACTAGGAAGATTTCCTGAAAGTATTCCTGCCAGCGTCGTAGTTGGCCCTCCGATGTCACAATAAGTTGGCCCTCTTTGTTCTTTAGTGGCCTCTTCTTCGCACTTCGTTTACCTGCCAGTAGATTGGTAGCCTTGTACATCTCCTTCAGATTACCGGTGTCCGCTGCTCTTTGAGCTCCATCAGCAATGCCATCAGCCCACACTCTTTTGTCCCGACGGGTACTGCGATAGATAGCCTTTCGGATTTGCCGGTATTGTAGGTTGAGATCTTCCTGTACATGATCGACGTTCTGCGCTACAAGTCTGAGGTGAAGTTCTCGCCTTTGGCCGATGAGATCCCAAGTTTCTTGTGACATCCATTCTTCTCTCGTGTGTGTTTTATGTCCGAGAACGACGGAGCTGGTTTCTTTATAGACCATTTTGATGCGATTCCACTCCGCGTCGACACTGGTAGCGTTCGAGGTGTTATGGTCAAGGGTGGAGAAACGGTTTCGGAGTTCCAGTTTAAAATCACTAGTGCCTTGGTTTTTCAGCTTACTGACATCGAAACGTGGGCTAATTTTAGGTGCCTTGATCGTGCGAGATGTCGATACTTTCAGCCGTACTTCTGCAACTACAAGGTGGTGGTCGCTATCGATATCGGCGCCTCGACGATTACGCACATCCAGCAGTGACGTTCGCCAAGTTGAGCTGATAGCCAGTCAAGAGCAAAAGTAGGATAATCAGTAGTTTAATTTATCGGATACCTATCTTATCTCTCAAACGTTTCATATAATACTGAACATTATTAAATACATCAAATTGTTCTCTAAGATTATAAAACTACATAAACATCCAAAAAACATTGATACATTATTAGGTAATCCAATGTAGGTTTATTATTAAAGGACAACCCCGACTCTCATACAATCTTGGGCCCGCATGTACACGGTTGAAAATTAAGCAATATTTAGACCATCTAAGGACATTTTGTTTGCCTAATTTTCACGACGATTCACAATGGCCAAGTTTGTTAAATCGAGCATTATTCATAGGTTTTTAGGTTATGTTATATGTATCGCTTTTATTTGTAAGTAGGTTAGCAGGTTTTATTAGTATAGAAAAGGGCAGGTCATTAATATTTTTAGTCATTAATGTGGAATGGTCAACTATATGCTAAATAATAAAACTGATATGTCGAAGCAAAGACATGCTTTAGCTACTTTTTTGTTGCACAATATTAAACCTTATAGTTTTATGATATGCAACTGACATTTACTCTAAAGGTGGTAAAGCAATACCTTCACTTCAGACGGCAACATCTGAATGACATCCTTTTGCTACGGTTACCACTTTCCACAAGGCTGTATACATACTTGTTTGCTGTAGTAATATAGAATTAATTATATAAGTAGGTAATAAAATAAAACAACATTATTTTAAAGATTATTTTATTTTAAAAAAGTACTGTAATCTCTATCCCGGGTATCTTCCTATTTGGTTGTAGAAATGCTTACACTAGGGCTTAGGTCTTTCCTCCCCTTTTTAAGCATCATCATAGTTTATTAAAATATTGTCAAGAAACTGTGCAGGAGGTGTTATATTGTCTTTGAACCGTGCCCAACCGAGATACCATATTACACTCATTATGTGGGCACAGCACCCGACTGTTCTCTTACCTACAAAACAATTACAGCAATGCTGTAATATAGCATTCCTCCCGCTCAAAGAACTGTTAACTAATATATATACGTAATAAGTTCTACTACTTATATGCCTGGACAAGGCCTGGACTTTATTTTTCCTCTTAACAACCAAGTCGTTTGAGATATTGACAGTTCTTGTAGGAGGTCTCTATCCACCTCTCTGCACACTTCAATGACATACAGAATACACACTTTTCTGTGCCCCACTGGTGATTGTGCTGGTCTGTTCTCATCCAAACATGCACATTGAGCTTGAATCCAGCAAGATTCGCAAATGATGTCATTTGCATTCACCTTAAACAGAGATCATGTTATAATATAAGCACTGAATATTCCATTAGTCATATAGGCTAGTTCTTCATGAACGTTACACATATCAGTCAAAATACATTGTCATATACAAAAGTTGGCATAATTATCTACGGGATTAGGTAGACTCGTAGTTATTTCTATTCTATAGCAGCTATCACACATCTTGTTAACGTTAATTATAATAACAATTTCAAAAGAGCGAGAAATAACGAATAGGTACTTACTATTTGTGGTGCGACCCATTGACGTATACAAGCTAGTATCCCTGCATCGTTCAATAAATGTCTGCCTATAATATTGCACCGATCGGTAGCGATTCCACAATTCACACAGAGACTCATTGTGATAGCTTTCAACCGATGTGGTAAAGTCTAGTCCAGTTTAAAGCCAAGGTCAACAAATGTAGCAAATAACGGTGTCCGGTAATCAAGCAAGGGTCAATTAGTTCGAAGATCATATACAATTCACAAGGCGCCTAAGAGCGTCACCAATCAAACTATATTTTAAGCACATTAGACTTTCTGTTTAGTTAACTAGAGTAAAAGCAGCAAAACACATGATCTCAGGGAGCGATATACTCTAAGCAGGGAGCCGAAGGAAGGAAAGCGTATGCGACATTTTCAATGACAGGAGTGAAAATGACATATGATGTTACAGATTATTATGAATTCTATATGATCGATTATTTACATAGACTTTGAATACACTACGATTATTTACAATCGATATTTTGACTTCCATTATGAAAGAGACAGGTGTCTTTCTGATTAGTAAACTGAATAACGAAAATAAAGATGCTACATAGATATTTTGAAATCATTTAATAAAGCCACGAATTTTAAATTCATAGTTATTAGTTATCGATTTGATTTCATAATCGAATCGATAAAGCAAGCATAATCATAGTGCATTTACGAAGATCGGATTAAGTATTACATTCAACGTTTACGAAGCTTGTTGATTAATGAAAATCACATTTTTAAACTTTTGTCGCACTTGGCCATTGCTGATTGTAATGAAGTCTAAACAAAATTATAACACAAAATAGACGAATTTTTTGAGGTAGCTTTGATGTCTGTACACTCAGGCCCAAAGTGGGGTATCTCCTTTTAATATTTTTGGATTAACGGACTTTTGATGTTGACTGTACCGCATGGAGGCAAGTCATATCCGGTAAACAATTGGTAAATATTTCTCTTATATATCTGTGTTACATTTTTAGTGATTTAAGGTGAATTCACTTATCAATCCAACCTCCACTAAATGTCATTAATATATTTAAGGACAAAAACTGTGTTATGACACCAATAAGATTGCATTAAAGATTTATTTAACAAAAGGACCATAACCATGACTTGTCTCCAGAGGATTTCTGCAATCCATCTAGTTGCAGCTCCAATGGTATGAGCTGGTGATGAGAGGCTGAAAGGGTGGCTCTTAGCGGGAAAAAATATTTTCCATATAGGTTTTACTCGCAGGAGCCTTAATCTCACAGAGATTATTTTATGCATAAATGTAGAAATGCCTGGGGCAATTCTTGTCATCCGTCTTCCTTTTATAGGAACTGACCTCACCTATTTGGGAGATCAACTGATATGTTAAGTTTGAATGTATTAATCTCAGTGTCTGAGGTTGAAAATGGGATATAATGTCTCACCTGACCCTTTTCATTAAACATGATTTTGAATGAGAAATAGCTGTTTCTCGAATTTAATTTAATTCCTATTGTTCTCTAATTTAATGTAATAAAAATTTGTTTATTGAATTAATTCCTATTTGAGTTATTTAGGCAAGGTAATCAGGTCTTAGGCCTGGCGGGTTGCCATCCCTATGTAAAATATAATAGTCATAAAAAATAATGTTAAAATCTTTGCATGTTAAGATATCATACATTAATGTTTTCAGTACTCATTTACCGGACTATTCCGAATATCTGATTACCGATTTATTATTAAAGTCAAATTAGTACAATAAAATTTAAACTATATATTAATATCAATTTTAAATACAATGTTTAAGAAATACATTTAAATTTTAAAGGAGATACCCCACTTTGGGCCTGAGTGTACAGACATCAAAGCTACCTCAAAAAATTCGTCTATTTTGTGTTATAATTTTGTTTAGACTTCATTACAATCAGCAATGGCCAAGTGCGACAAAAGTTTAAAAATGTGATTTTCATTAATCAACAAGCTTCGTAAACGTTGAATGTAATACTTAATCCGATCTTCGTAAATGCACTATGATTATGCTTGCTTTATCGATTCGATTATGAAATCAAATCGATAACTAATAACTATGAATTTAAAATTCGTGGCTTTATTAAATGATTTCAAAATATCTATGTAGCATCTTTATTTTCGTTATTCAGTTTACTAATCAGAAAGACACCTGTCTCTTTCATAATGGAAGTCAAAATATCGATTGTAAATAATCGTAGTGTATTCAAAGTCTATGTAAATAATCGATCATATAGAATTCATAATAATCTGTAACATCATATGTCATTTTCACTCCTGTCATTGAAAATGTCGCATACGCTTTCCTTCCTTCGGCTCCCTGCTTAGAGTATATCGCTCCCTGAGATCATGTGTTTTGCTGCTTTTACTCTAGTTAACTAAACAGAAAGTCTAATGTGCTTAAAATATAGTTTGATTGGTGACGCTCTTAGGCGCCTTGTGAATTGTATATGATCTTCGAACTAATTGACCCTTGCTTGATTACCGGACACCGTTATTTGCTACATTTGTTGACCTTGGCTTTAAACTGGACTAGACTTTACCACATCGGTTGAAAGCTATCACAATGAGTCTCTGTGTGAATTGTGGAATCGCTACCGATCGGTGCAATATTATAGGCAGACATTTATTGAACGATGCAGGGATACTAGCTTGTATACGTCAATGGGTCGCACCACAAATAGTAAGTACCTATTCGTTATTTCTCGCTCTTTTGAAATTGTTATTATAATTAACGTTAACAAGATGTGTGATAGCTGCTATAGAATAGAAATAACTACGAGTCTACCTAATCCCGTAGATAATTATGCCAACTTTTGTATATGACAATGTATTTTGACTGATATGTGTAACGTTCATGAAGAACTAGCCTATATGACTAATGGAATATTCAGTGCTTATATTATAACATGATCTCTGTTTAAGGTGAATGCAAATGACATCATTTGCGAATCTTGCTGGATTCAAGCTCAATGTGCATGTTTGGATGAGAACAGACCAGCACAATCACCAGTGGGGCACAGAAAAGTGTGTATTCTGTATGTCATTGAAGTGTGCAGAGAGGTGGATAGAGACCTCCTACAAGAACTGTCAATATCTCAAACGACTTGGTTGTTAAGAGGAAAAATAAAGTCCAGGCCTTGTCCAGGCATATAAGTAGTAGAACTTATTACGTATATATATTAGTTAACAGTTCTTTGAGCGGGAGGAATGCTATATTACAGCATTGCTGTAATTGTTTTGTAGGTAAGAGAACAGTCGGGTGCTGTGCCCACATAATGAGTGTAATATGGTATCTCGGTTGGGCACGGTTCAAAGACAATATAACACCTCCTGCACAGTTTCTTGACAATATTTTAATAAACTATGATGATGCTTAAAAAGGGGTGGAAAGACCTAAGCCCTAGTGTAAGCATTTCTACAACCAAATAGGAAGATACCCGGGATAGAGATTACAGTACTTTTTTAAAATAAAATAATCTTTAAAATAATGTTGTTTTATTTTATTACCTACTTATATAATTAATTCTATATTACTACAGCAAACAAGTATGTATACAGCCTTGTGGAAAGTGGTAACCGTAGCAAAAGGATGTCATTCAGATGTTGCCGTCTGAAGTGAAGGTATTGCTTTACCACCTTTAGAGTAAATGTCAGTTGCATATCATAAAACTATAAGGTTTAATATTGTGCAACAAAAAAGTAGCTAAAGCATGTCTTTGCTTCGACATATCAGTTTTATTATTTAGCATATAGTTGACCATTCCACATTAATGACTAAAAATATTAATGACCTGCCCTTTTCTATACTAATAAAACCTGCTAACCTACTTACAAATAAAAGCGATACATATAACATAACCTAAAAACCTATGAATAATGCTCGATTTAACAAACTTGGCCATTGTGAATCGTCGTGAAAATTAGGCAAACAAAATGTCCTTAGATGGTCTAAATATTGCTTAATTTTCAACCGTGTACATGCGGGCCCAAGATTGTATGAGAGTCGGGGTTGTCCTTTTAATGTTTAGTAATTTTTCTTTCAGATTTATGAGAGTCAATTTATAGAGTGATAAAACTGATAACTAGTACTATTTTTCGTTTTACAATATAGGTACCTACCTACATTAGTATTTTATTATTTATTTAGCTAATTCCGTTTACAACTTAAAACACTATGCCACCTTGGTACATCCTAAGAATTCTACAGATGGAACAGGACTGTAAAAAAGCAGTCATCGGGCACTTGAGTTTGTTGTTTATTAACATACAAGGTTTTAGAATGGCATGGATTGCTAAAGCATCTTGCAAGCAGTTTCTATAGTTAATTGGTGTTATAGACGCATGCCATCGACTGAATATTTATTTATTTATCAGTACATGCCCTAACCTTTATTGAGGTGACCAACTCTTATTTAGTTTATAGGCCGGTTTTCACCAGGCTAGTATTGCCTTGATGAATAATATAGACCCTCCAACAATTTAATCTTTTTAAACAATGAGGGGCTAGCAAACGAACGATCTTATTTTTTTTTTATTTTTTTTGTTAACCTTTATTTCATATTTACTAACAATAAGCTTGAAATACAAGCTTGTTACATCAGTAACTAAATGCAGTGGGTTATTATTAAAATTATTAAATATTCATCCTTCTAATATACCTATTGCGTTGCGGAATATAA
This sequence comes from Eilema sororculum, assembly GCA_914829495.1. Lineage (NCBI taxonomy): Eukaryota > Metazoa > Arthropoda > Insecta > Lepidoptera > Erebidae > Eilema > Eilema sororculum. The sequence continues at coordinate 11,261,342 of OU618559.1, forward strand.
GACAAAGTTCCGACCAAACTTTCGAACACGTTTCGACGTGATTCGACCGTTGAACCTCTTATTCGGGGATAATGAGGTTAAGCTATCCTGATCTTCCGAATATAAGGAACTGCTTTCGAATTTATTAGTGCTTCGCTCTCCCTCCGGAGCAACGATTTGGAGCACCATTGCTTTCCTCATTAGTATGGTACAATATCTCTACTTACCTACCGAAGCTTTCGGAAGGAAACTACACTTAAATAAGATACCTTGCACTTATTTATGTAGCACTGTACACATACAAACGGTAAAAACAATGTAATTACTATGTAATTCACTTTTTAATAACTTTCTTCTTGACTTGAAAATTTTTTCACCTTACGCGGTAAAAATCACAAAACGCTGAAAACGCTATGACAATAGGGATGCGCTTCATTGTTAGTAAGAAGAAAAAGCGCCCCCCAGTGGTGATTGTAAGGTAACAAAAACGAAAGACAGATTAAAAAGGTGAGTTGTAAATATATTCACTGTAAAATATGGTAAAAATGGTCTTTCTGGTAGGCAAATAATAAGAAATTACTTCCATTTTTAAATTAAAAGTATGGTTTTATACAATTCTCCTTGATTTTAATTCCGAAGCCCTAAGCACACTGCAACCTGAGAACACAAAAATAATCGGCATCCACTTAAGCTATCCACGTAAAATTATGTAATTTTTCTTTCTAATGTATACATTTTTAGTCTGTGCCATTTTTATATCGATAAGTAGTCATCGACAGTTTACTGGATTCCCTACTAGGGCGCCATATTGCATTCAGTTCATTCATAAAATCGAAGTTTAGGTAGGCACTTAGAGTACTATGTCTATGGGTAGGCAGTTTATTTCGAAGGTATCCACTCCGTAGATGGCCGTGGCGGAGCGGTGGGCAACAGCTAGTTTCATATATTTATTCTAATAATAGTTTAAAATTAACTTACACTTTTATTTTTCAGGAAAACATCTACTAGCAAAGATACAGCGGGTGTTTTATAGTTGTTTGGTCAACTTTTGGCTCGTTCAATGGACGTTATATAAACCAATGGACTCACGCTGTTTCAAAATGAATAACAACATAGGTAAATTAATCAATTAAATAGGTAAATACATCCAACAATATGTGTCAATCGACTGAGGTGATGATGATTAACTATAGAAGCTGCGAGCGACATCCTCTGCTTAAAAGCCATTTTATCAAAGTATTAGGTATCCCAAGGTAACACATTACCATGCTTAAAGGATCATGTTAATCCAGCCGATGGTCTATGAATTTGAAAATTGCCAATTTTCAACAAATCTTTGCAAACAGTCACTGTGCAATGCATTCAGTACATATGTACACATACTCACGCATGTAAATCTTCGATGGGGTGCGCAGAGGTGCATTAAAATCAACATTTGACCAGCCATATGATTTCGGTCCCCCATAACAAAGGACGAGGTTGTTGGCGTCAAGCGGGCACTTTGTCATGAGATAAGCTGTATGTTTACTGTCGGATGGAGAACAGCTTATCTCATGACAAACCAAAAAAACCCAATGACGAATCATTGGGTCCACTGGAAATCGACCAAAAACAATCTGTATCAATGTCGGTCGCAGCTCGCAGCGCTGTGCTCGACGCTGTATGCTTAGAGAATTATAAAGCTGACCTATATAATATATCTATGTTTTAAAAATAAATTCTTTATTTTCCAGAAAAGCCACTAGTTTCAGAGGAATGTCGTGATACAGCTGCCTTTTTTTTATCAACTTCGCCAACACAAATGGAATGAAATCCGAACATCGACCAGCTGAATGACCGCTTAGCTGAGCTACAATCCACACCCGCGCTTCAATCTCTCTACTGGAAGTGGAAACAGAATTTGTAATAAGAAGCCTATTATGTATAATTACATAGCACTTGTATACATTATACTGGGTGATTTTATAGTCGTAAATGTATGGAGGTTTAAATAAACTTTTTTTATCTTTCTCCAAATTAATACTTCCAGACGATTTTGCTTTCACAACTGTGCCCAAATTCTTTTTATCCGAAACGACAATAAAATCACCCAGTATATTATGCCAATGAAGCTTATATGGGTATAGTATCAGTAGTCCGATAATCAGAATACTGAGACTTTTTCGGCTCAGTAGTCCGATGATGCAGATGATTCTAAATCATCGGACTACTGAGTCTTTTAGCCTGATTTGACATTTCGAAATAAGAACTGGATGCAGTAGTATTAACATTTCTTTAGCATATTTATTTTTTCCAACATGCTAAAAATAAAGCAAATTCATACAAAAATAGGCACTCGTACCAATAGGTACTAACAATGTGGTCGAAGCGTGGAATTTCACAATCCCTGGACTAATTAACAATAATCCTAGTATATTTCAAACTCTAAACATTCTGGAAGATGATGACTGATGATGATGATGATTCAAAAACCGAACAGATGAAAAAAATGGAAAGTCTATTTCCAGATGAAGCAATGAGAAAATAGAAAAAGACGATTTCATTAAAGAAATTCAGATGCAGTTGACTGGTGGAAAAATAGGGAGTAGGTACCTATTTTTGTATAAAATTTCTGTATACTTAGCATGTTGGAAAAAATAAATATGCAAAACAAATGATAATGCATCAATTTCTTATCTCGGAATGTTGAATCGAACTAATAGACTAAGTAGTCCGATCATCGGGCTACTGATACTAGGCCTATTCAACATCATTTTTAAAACATGTACATGTTACTGTGAATGTTACGATGCACCAGTGTATGTAGACAATCACAAAATCGATGGTGTACGTTGAAAATGTTTTAATGTATACTTGAATCGGACATACGCTCTTGAATGTTAACATACATAGAGTAGATACAGTGAATCTTAAATTAAGCTATTTACAGTTTATGTGAATGTTAAGAAACGACAGTGTTTTGTTTTAAACTACAGATTTGTGTTCATAATAGTCACTCCTCATATTTCTTGCTACACAGCTTGCTTCATATACAAATTGATGTGGTGCATATCATTGTCGGGGCGCGAAGTGTGCCCGAGCTCGCTTCGTGTCCTTCCGCGCGTCGTAATTCCACTTATTTAGAACATTGACCAAGTCGTCATCGTGTAGGTTAACAGTCGCCTATGAATGCCCGAAATCGTCATCAAAATATAATATCGGACATTCACCAAAAATCTTGGTGGATGTTATCTGTGTATCTTAACACTGCATTTCGGACATTCACAGCAACATACATGTTGTATATAAAATTGGACTGTTATAAAAAATTGCTGTAACACTACTGAAAATAATGCAGCATCGATTTCACCTATTATATAAATGTTGGCTTGTCAATAAGTTAAACATTCAAGCAGAGCAATACACTTTAGGTGCTAGATTATTTTTGAAAGGAGTGATTTAAAGCAATATTAATAATAACAGTTGCTAGCAATATATTATGCAAACATAATGTTCATTGAACAAAATATTAATTCTAGGGAAACTGACTGGACTGGAAATAAGATGAAAATATAAAATTACTGATTACTTGTTTTAGTTCAATTTTATTATGATATTGTTTATTGTATTAGATTTTTGTATTCGATTAATAAGACTGACCGCACATGCACTGTTTTCAGATTCGGTTTAGATTAGATTCCGAAATCAGAATGCTTAGATCTTAGAATCAGAATTTAGATTATTGAAAATTTTGTATATTCCTTAATCTAAATTTGGACCGAACCGAATTCGAAATATCGAATCGAATAACCATTGCAGTGCAGCCATGCTGATAAATGCATTACTATTTGGAAACATAATTATGGATGTATTTGTATTTTTTTAAGTTATTGTTTTAATAGACATATTTTCAATAATAAAAGTGGTATTTTTAAAATCTCCATTACCCCTCTGAGAAGGGCATGATGTACGATTAGTATTTTGTAACTTAAACTTAACTTTCATATTGTGTGGCAGGCAATTCTTTTTATTCTTCCTTAAAATCTGTTTACCTGCAGTTAGCAAAGTACTAATCTACATCTTTGTGCCAGATATAATTAAAAAAAAAAGAAATATTTAAAATATGCGCCACTGTGGCTGACATAAACACCAGCACCATCTGGTTTTGAGGTTTTTATATGTCAAAATCAAAAGTAATAAAAGTGTCAAAATCAAAAGTAATAAGTGTCAAACGAGGACTTGCGCATCTATCTCTCTAAATAATAATCTATGGACAGCTCTTGATCACGGCATTGACAGCTCATAGAATGTCAAAAGCTTAGAGTATATCAAGAGGTGCCATACCTACGAAAAAAAACTGCCTACCTAAACTTGGATTTTATGAATGAATGGAAAGCAGTATGGCGGCCTAGTAGGGAATCCAGTAAACTGTCGATAACTACTTATCGATATAAAAAGGGCACAGACTAAAAATTTATACATTTGAAAGAAAAAATTAAGTGATTAGCTTAAGTGGATGCCGATTATTTGTATTCTCAGGTTGCAGTGTGCTTATGGCTTTCTGTCAGACTTTCCTTGTGATAGCCGGAGTTTCGAATAATTCGCCCAGAAGGACGTAGAATCTACAAAGATTCTTTACAGTCTTTGAGTAACGATATATATATATATATATATATATATTTAGTAGTACTCCAGGTACATAACACATTGGCACAAAAATAAAATCGATTTGGACAAAAAAATATATTCGAATTTTTATTTAATATTTTTGTTTTTTTTTTTTTTTGTAAAAAATGTTTTAGTATCTATTCATCAGTAATACCAGTACCATTATGCGATAGAATAATAAAAAGTCAACGGCATTTCAAAAGTCATTCACTATGTATGGAAAGTGGTCTTCGTTCTTTAAATATTTGGGAAAATATCGATAATTAAAATTCTATCACCGCATCACTAGCAATTTTATTTGACCAATCAGGTGCTACTACATCCCCACTACGTTGGAAAGCAAGATGGAGAATTGGCGTTTTCCTAATATGATTTTATGAATGAATTTCGTAGTAGCTTCACGTCTGTATATTTATGTCTATGTCAAAAGGCATTAGGAGTTTGGGCCTTTCGCACGAAAGCCTGCAGAGGCCGCTAGTGAGGTAGGGTGCCATCTGACATTTGACAGTAAAATTGTCACTCAGCGTTCAGTTGTCGTTCAGTATTGTTTGAATTTTATCATATATTTTCCTATTAATTTCCGTTCCGCTTATCCTCTCAATATCTCAAACTGTGCTTATACGCTCTCTAAATTGTATCTGCCTGTTTGCTCTGCAATTTTTACTTTGAAAATGCCGTTCATTGAATGTTGTGTACCGTCGTGTCGGAAGACAAAGTACGATGAAACTTTGTATCGATTACCTCGAAATGAAACATTACAACGCAAGTGGCTCAATCAGCTCGCACCATATTGCCCAGGACTTGTACAGTTGACTTAGAGAAAGGAAGATTTGTTCAAGACAATTTGAACCATTTTACATACATTTTACAATTTTTGTATTGTTGGCTTGTCACAAATTAAAGCACTGATTGTTATAATTGTTAAATTTCAGTTGAAACTGATCACACTTGTGTGAAAATGTCAACAATGTTAGACCACAAATATTGCAAGAGGCCGTCATCGAGTGATTCTTACCCACAACCTGCAAAAATTCCCAAAATAACAAATGTTTCAGAACAAGACTGTACCTTGCCCTCTACATCAGTATGTATGCTCTATTCACTTCTTGTCGTTATTATATAAATATGAATGAATTCCGAGACTTTGCCTTTAGCTTAACATCAGGCGAGGTGAAGTCAAATTGACGTGTCCAGTATAAAAAAAAAAAGTTTTTGGTAAATTTTTCGTTACGTCATTACCTCGTTAAGCTACATGCAAAGTCTGGAAAAAAGGGTCACTATCGTAAACATGTACCATGTTAACAGTGGTGACACTCAGCTTGACTGCTTGATCCATATACGGATGGCATCTTCATCTTATCAGCATATCTATGGTCAACCATAGGTAAAGTTGTTACTACTACTACCATTATACATGTTCGTATGGCGACCGGGACCGACGGCTTAACGTGCTTTCCGAGGCACGACTAGACCAATGCAAATAGTCAAATATAAGCATACAAATATTTGCACTGAGCGAGGATCGAACCCGCGCCTCCTGCGTAGCGGCCGCGTTCACTACCGCCACGTCACGGAGGCTGTAGGTAAAGTGGTTACTACAACCAAAGATTCTTGATATTTATTTATCTTCAGTTTAACAATTACGATATGGATGTATTGTAATTAAAATAACATTAAAAAGCTGAATGGAGAAATTGCTTTACATGGATATTGTAAAGCAATTTCTCCTATAACCTCCCTAAGTTAATGAGTTATCAGAAGCAGAACAATGATAGAATGTCTTGGAACATAAGTAAAATCACATAGAATAAATTGTTTATAATTTGTGCAATATTTGTACTACATTTATCAACGTACATAATATTACTGACATGAGATTGTTCATAAATTTTGATTGTTTTTATTATAACTTGTTAATCTTCTATTACATGTTATCTTCCTGCACTGCTTAAGGGTAATAATTATATATCTCTACCTACTAATCTCCGTCCCGTCCCATGTTGTGAAAGATATTCCAAGAGATTGCCTAGTGTGATAAGGCCGCCAATTGAGTCATTAAAGTGTGGTGAAATATTATATTACTAAAGCTAAACTTTTTTTCAGCTGTGAAGTTTAGAAGAGTGCGTTTGACAAGCAGTATTAAATGTTTGTCCCCAAAAGGCAGATTATTGAAAAAAATGAAAAAATGTCTGGGTTGAGCATGGTGCAGGCCCCTCCTAAATTGCTGTAATTACGGCATAGTGCTTAATTATGCACGCGAACTTCTTAGTCTCTATTTTTTGTTAAGGTTAATTATTTTGTTATTAGTTTTTTATATACTTTAACTATCTTAACACGAGACAAATGTACATTCGTCCATATTTAGTGTTAAGATATCACTTTTTGTAAATTGATGTCTGTAAAATGCTAGTGCGTTTCTTGCGCCGTTTCTTCTCCAAATATAGAATTAATAAAAAATAAACTATTGTTTCATTCTGTGTCTAGTACCAAATATAAAAATATAAATCATACAACACCCCAACATAGAATGGGCTATCGACTAACGACATCACTATTATCGATATCGTTATTAGGTAAAAATATGAATATGGCCTGCCCTACACGCAGCTCACTTTTTTTTAATCTACGTCACGTCACGTCAATATGACATGATGGACATGATGGTATGCGATGCGGACCCGCTCCATACGATTCAGATTTCAGTTTTTGTTCAGAGACTGTCTTATCTGTACGTAGTACATATCTTCTAATCTGTGCTCTTGATACTCGAAGCATTTTTACTTACTGACTCGAATTAAAAATTATAGTATTTTTTTAGTATATCATAAATATTTTCTTGTGCAGAAACCATTAATAGAAGTTGTGCATTGTATTATCATTTATTCATGTAATTCATTGCTCATTGCCATTGCACGTGTGACTTAAGAACAGTTCAGGATACTATACAGTTCAAAGTACTCAGTAAAAGGGTCTTTAATTACTATTAATCCAAGCATTCCAAGCAATATAAACAGCGTTATTGATTTGATATGAACTCAACCATGGAGAAGCTGTCGATGTGTAGAATATGTCTCTCGGACGTCCCGCCGTTGTGTTCGATTGTGAACACACATCTACACGACATCTACGAGGCTTTCACCAAAATGCCGGTAAGTGATCCGTCCATTAGACAGTCACAAGCTTGACACTAGCATCTGTAGCGTCCTCACAGTAACGTAGCAATAAAACACCTCGTATCAAAGCCAACCAACCAATGCTAATGTAACTAAAGTAAGTTTCATTGGCAGAGGATGGCACTTTCATTGATGTTGTGGTCTAAGATGTAACATGTTTACCTAGAAGGAACAGTATTCATACTGAAGACTTGATGACACCCAGGTTATAGCTTTCTGGAACCCAGATTCAAGCACAAGATTCACTCACATGAGTGTGATGATTATAATTATGTGCTGAATTTTTATTAATTCTGGCTGATGGGTATGATTGGTAATATGATTATGTTCCACAGTTTGTTACAGAAGACTGTAGACCAATACGGGTCTGTGACCTCTGTCGTGCAAGCCTCAAGAACAGCTACGAGCTGTGGAGGAGATGTCTCCAGAGTGAGGAGCTGTTCAGTCAGTTGCTGAGAAGTAATGTGGTGAGCGGTCTTATATTGACTCATACATGCAGCAAAAGTATCTTAACAAGGAGAGAGTCCACTAATAATGTGGTATTATTCTTACAGCAAGTGAACCTACAAATATTGTCCAATAAACACTTGGACTTTGGAGATGTTGTCCAGATGACTCCAATTGAATGTGACAATGTTGAAGTGAAACAAGAAGACTTTGAAGGTAACATTGATACTTGTGTACATAGTAGTTGTGACTATAGAAGGAGGCTATTGCCAAATCTGTATGAACAGAGAGTTTCTGTGCCATCAGTGCTGAAGACAAAACAGGACAAGCCTTCGGTCTTCCCACTGAAAGCACTAAAACTCTCCAGTGTGGAAGTTCTCAAACGAGCACCCCGCAGTTAAAACCATTTTATGTATTTTTACTTGCTCTGGGCATCCATGATGATGGTTTAGTTGTTTATTGTCTTATCGAGTGTAGATACATCAGGCTACCATATAGGTTCAAAACAAATTGCGTTTGGTTGTGTTTGGACAGTGATTATTCACTGTCCAAACACAACCACTATTGTATTGCTGATATAATCGCAGTCCATACCCAGAGCTAAGACAACATCAAACTTGGCAGCAGTTGAGTTTTTGGTTTTAAATCATTATTATTAAATTTACAGATGAACGAGATGACAACATCTCATCTCCAGATACAGTAGATTTTACTGCAACATGCAGCTTCCTAAAAGAGGAAACAGAAACAGACTATGAAATGCTCGGTGAGTGTGTGGCGTTCGAATGAGTTTGTATCTTCTGACAGCGAAGTATTTACACGACCATATGTTTCGCTTCTTGAGATGTAGGTATTACGTAGGTATGTGTGTATCAGGTGCAAAGTTAATCATCCGAGTGGTGACAGAAAAAGAAAACAAATATCACTGCCCCGTCTCATCGCATGGGTGTCTTAAGAAGCGACTGATGGAAACGGGTGTCTCGCCATCAAGTGGGCACTATATCATCGGCATGTATGTTTACTTTCTGATGAAGGATCCTATCCCTCAAAAATACATGTAAATAAAGTAAGACTAAGAAGGTATATCCTAGTAATATTGTATGATATAGACCTTAACAGTACGAGAGTCATCGGCGCCCTTCGTGGGGTCACCCCTACGCATTCGGAGCATTCCCGTTTGTGTCTGTAACCTTTAATTACATTACAGCAGTTAATGAAGAAGATCCTTTAAAAGGAGATAATCACTTCCAACCATCAGGTTCAAGAGCAAGTCTGGCAGTTCTAAAGAAAGATCAGAGTGACGTCACAGCAGGTAAGTGTACTGGTATGTCAATTTCATACATTCGTTGTGTACAGCAGATGGTGTATGGGACATTTGTATAAGTAGTGTGTATAGATAAAACATGTATTGTACTCATTCGCAGATGATACAGCGGTGGAGCAAGATGACACAGATCTATATCATAACGCTCTAGCTTTACACACGGAGTGTGACATACTGCTGGACATCGTGAAGGAGGAATCAAACGCTGGCGATGGTAAGTGTTCTTCATAAACGTGATTGACTCATCACCGGAGCCGGTAGGGACTGTGCTGGTACTGGGCAACTGATCTAACGAATTTGTATCACTGAAGTACTCACAGCTAAGGACATTTACAGACGCACGAGATGACTCAGGTTCAGAAGACGACACTACACAAACAAACGACATAACACAAACTGAAGCAGACGATGTACTACCAAGTAAGTGTTCCTGCGACTTGTTTGAGTTTTATTCGCGTTTGTTGGGAATTTACAATCCTACTACTCTATACTATTATCACAGTCTAACGATTCATACTACATACAGTCTGTCAACGAAGCCGTCTAGACAGAGCAATCGTGCGGGGGCAGGGGAGTGGTGGGGAACGAGGTATTACTCGGTACGCCCATACATTTTACTCGGTACTAAGGATTCAGGGCTGTCTCACTCTCATTTGTAATCACACTAATCACGTGTTAATTTTTTTTCATGACTCATTATGTTTGTTCAAATTGTTTGTTTTTCTGGACTCGGCATTTTACCATTTACCTTTTTTCTCTCGCTTCATTGGCTTTACTTTAGAAGTATGTCTATCTACGTTGTAGATCCAATAACCCGGGCTTATGAAGCTATGCTTACCTTGAGTCTACACAGAGCTACGTTTAATACCGACTCTAATCCAAATTCAATATTCATTTATTATCAATCAACCAATACTAGCCTGTTGCAGTCCCCTGGTAGACCCAGACCTGTTCCTATGTGCACCTTTGCACCCGATCCTCCGCCGTATTTCTCCACAGTTGCTCTTTTTCAAGTCGTCTGTCGATCTTTTTATTTTATTCTAAATACTTATTTTCTGTACAAATATAGGTTAATAAATCCATGTGGTTTCATTTTCAGGTGCTCCTTTTTTTGAAAAGCCTCGACTAACCACGCAGATGAACTATGAAGATACGCCTGCAAACAACCTTACGAGAAGTGACCAAACAAAGGACAACGTTGACGAACCGAAAAGTGATACTAAAAGAGTTGTGGAAGACAAACAAGTGCAGAAGAATCAGATAGTGGGAACACGCGACAAAATAGATATCAGATTACGTAACAATAAACAAAATGATGGCACAGCCGATCATAATGACGTTCACAAAAAAACACCTGAAAAGAAAATCAGTGCAGACCAAAGTGTTATTAGTAACTCAAGCAACAAACTTAAACAGTTGTTATGCGACACTTGTCATAAATGTTTTAGTCGTAAATATAATTTAATTTTACACATGCGTACACACACTGGCGAGAAGCCTTATGACTGTAATGTTTGGAAGAAATGTTTTGATCGAAAGGGTAATTTAAATCATCATATGCGTACACACACTGGCGAGAAGCCTTATAAATGTAATGAATGTAAGAAATGTTTCAGTCTAAAGGGTAATTTCGATTATCATATGTGTACACACACTGGCCAGAGGCCTTTTCAGTGTCATATTTGTAAGAAATGTTTTAATCACAAGGGTACTTTGAATAGACATACTCGTACGCACACTGGCGAGAAACCTTATAAATGTAATGAATGTAAGAAATGTTTCACTGAAAAGGATGCTTTAGTTATGCATACTCGTACACACACTGGCGAGAAGCCTTATAAGTGTAATGAATGTAAGAAATGTTTCACTAAAAAGTGTAGTTTAGATAAGCATACTCGTACACACACTGGCGAGAAGCCTTATGAATGTAATGAATGTAAGAAATGTTTTAATCGAAAGGATAATTTAAATGTTCATATGCGTACACATACTGGCGAGAAGCCCTATGAATGTAATGTTTGTAAGAAATGTTTCAGTCTGAATTGTCATTTAGATAATCATATGCGTACACACACTGGCAAGAAGCCTTATGAGTGTAATATATGTAAGAAATGTTTCAGTGCTAAGAGCAGCTTAGAAAGACATATACGATTACACACTTATTAAAAACTACAGTCGCTCACTTGTTAGAGAACCCTGCGAGTACTTTAGGTGTGCTAGAGTTAAGTGTGGCGTGAAATGTGTGTGTTATAACATTAATACTAATATGTGTTCTGCGCCATTACTACATTACTGTGCCGCAGCGGTAGAGCGTTCGGCTGCTAAGTCAAAGGTCGCGAGTTTATTCTTGTCCAGTACAAATATTTTAAATATGAATATTGTTCGGTCACCGGATCGGGCTATGTAAATTAATAAGTGCGTGTTCTTTTATTAATTACTCTGTTGCCTTCCGCCCGCGCGGATGTCGGTTAACGCGACTGTGCTCATCTCTCACGTACTGAACCGATTGCGAATCCTATGAAATGTAATTTATTTGTAGGAGATATGATTAGGATAAGATGGTATTTTTTATTTATTTTGCAGTATATCTCACATTCATTAGGCAGATTGAATCTATTATTTAAATACTTACTGTTTTTTTTGTATACAGTACACGTCAATTTGTCTTCACCTCGCCTGATGTTAAGCTAAAGGCAAAGTCTCGGATAGAGGGTCACCATCTTTCACATTAACCATGTTAACAGTGGTGGCACTCAGCTTGACGGCCTCATCAGATGTCTTTTCACGCCCCGCTTATACCGTTGTAAACGAATTTCAATGAAATAAGGACAATTTCTCCATCCGACAGTAAACATACAGCACTTAACTGAGTGCTCGCCCCTTAGTACATGGGACCGAAAATCATAGGTGGCGAAAATTGGGGGTTAATATACCTCTGCCCACCACTTCGGGAGTTTACAGGCGCGAGTATTGTATTTATGTAATATGTTTTTTTTTTAAGAATATTAGAACCGAAGTTACTAATATTCCCTCTAACCCCTCTAACTAAGCTAAAATGCTTGTGCTAGGAGTGGGTTCACGTCGGTAGTGTAAAGGCCAGGATCGAACCCGGAACCTCTCGATCGTAAGGCCGACACCTTAACCACTAAGCTACCGATGTACTATAAGGCCGCGTTTCCATTGACGAGGAGCAGAGAAAGATTAACCAATAGAATTGCTTAAAAACTCCGCTCAGCTGCAGAAGCGGAGTTTTAATATTTCTCCGTTCCGCTCCGCTCCGCGTCAATGGAAACGCAGCCTTATGATTAGTTTTCACAAAAGTTCAAGTAATTTTTATTAATTATTTACTTAAAGACAGCCTCTGTGGCGTGGCGGTAGTGCACGCGACTGCCACGCAGGAGGCGCGGGTTCGATCCCCGCTCAGTGCCAATATTTGTATGCATGAATATAGCTATTTGCATTGGTCTGGGTGTTTCAATGTATATTATATATGTATTTACAAAAAAAAGAATATAGGTATGTTTATCCGCATTCTAGATTCCTTAACACAAGCTATAAAAGCTTACCATGGATCTAGATAGCGTTGTGTAGAATGTTGTGGAATATTTATTTATTTATTATAATCACATTGTCAATTCATGCATAAATAAATAAAATCATTTATTTGCTGACCAAAGGTATATAAAGGTGTTAGGTAGTACACTTAAATACTTAGTAAATATGTTCTCTACAGCCTACCATAAAGGCATGCAAAAATTTCTTAATTTATGAAATAGTAGGTAGTATGAATTATAGTCAGCTTGTACAGTGATCATATTACTTGTAACAATTAAACATTAGAATTATTAAAACACACGGAATGTCAACTGTCTGCAAGATGTACAGATTAAGGTAAAATGTCAGATTCAGAAAGTACTTATATAAATGTCAAAATCAAATTACTATCATACTTGCTAATAACAAAATAATAACATCAACAATACAATCAATAAGTAATATAAATTCATGTCAATTGTCAACAAAATCAAAAACCTACTTGAAACAATAAATTTGATTAAAATATACAGAATGTCAAATATGTCCACAAGATTTACAGAGTATTAAATGTCAGATTATAAGAAAGTAAATTAATAACCCAGCAATTACATTAACAATACAATTATAATTTAAATTCAATGTCAAGTCAATATGAGATGTTAATATTCTTCGAGAAATTCGCTCACTGTATAGTAGCATTTTTCTGACAACAAATCGTGTAAACGTTTCTTGAATAGATTCAAATTTAATTTTTTAATTTCTTGAGGTATGGCTCTATGTAGGTATGCGAAGTCTACTGCGAGTGGTTTCCCGTCTGTTACGTGTAACCGTAGCCGCCAGAGTCTCGAAAAGTTCTGGATTACACTTCACGAAAGGAGCCGTTTCAAAAATATATAGCGATGGTAACGTTAATATACCATGTTTAAGAAAATACGGTTTACAGCTATCTATCCTATTTAAACTGAACATGGCACGAATACATGCTTTCTGGGCTTTAAAGACGGTCTCTCTATGGGTTGGATTACCCCAAAACATTATGCCGTACCTAAGACGTGACGCTGTCAATCCATGGTACGCGGTAAGTAAAGCGTCAGTATTTAACACTCGCGTAAGTTTAAACAAGGCATATGCTGAGCTGTTGAGTTTTTTGCATAATCCTTCTGTATGTGTTTGCCAATTCAGCTTATTATCTATAGTAAGTCCTAAGAATTTTATAGTGTCAACTTCCTCTATTTTATTGTTATCATATCTTATATTCAAAGGTATTGTGGCAAGTCATTGCGAGAATTGCATTATTTTTGTTTTAGATAGATTGATTTTCAGATTGTTATTATTAAGCCAATTTATTATATTTACTAGTGTGGTGTTGATTTCACTTTCATAATTTTTTCTATTTTTGCACTCAATAGCAATTGTACTATCGTTCGCAAATAATGTAACTGGATGATTGGTTACTTTAGGTAAGTCATTAATATATAAAATAAATAACAAAGGGCCCAAGACGCTGCCCTGCCCCACACCATATTTAACTGTGCGCTTATGTGAGACAAATGTTTCTTCTCGTTTATTTAAACTATTAACACGCTTAAGTTGTACATATTGCTGCCGATCCGTCAGATACGATTTTATTAAGCTTAAGATATTTCCCCTTATTCCATATTGATCAAGCTTGGCAAGCAGGATTTCAGAATCCACATAGTCGAATGCCTGAGTCATATCACAGAAAATAGCGGATACCGGCACCCTACTATCCACTCTTGTCATTACTACATTTAAGAAGTCATAAATAGCTCTGTTTATGCTCTTCTTCCGTCTGAACCCTTTTTGTTCTACAACTAAAATGTCATTATTTTCTAGATAGTTATAAATTTGGTTATAAAGATACTTTTCAAAGATTTTCGAAAAAATAGGTGTAAGGGTGATAGGTCTGTAGCACTCCATAAGTTCTCTATTTTCTTTTTTGAAGAGTGGTTTTACAACAGAAGTCTTTAGTTCATTTGGGTATATACCTGTTATAATGCTTAAATTTAGGATATGACCCAAATGCTTAGATATACATTGACTTATAGATTTAATTACCTTAGTTAAAATACCGTCAAATCCCACACTATTGGTGTTTTTTAATGAAGATATAATAATCTCTATATCTGACGGAATACAGGGAGACATAAACATGGAATTTTTTCTTCTATCAATCAGTTTTGTAACCATTGTGCCACGATTTGCTATCGGTACAATTTTATCAACAAAGTAATTATTGAAAGCATTGACCATCTCCTGTGGATCTGTGATCACAGTGTTTTCATCTATTTTTAATTTAGATATTGTATCTGGAGGACGATTTCTTTTGATCTGATTTATAATTTTCCAAGTGGTTTTTGACACATTTTTGGAGGTATTTATACTATGTACATTCTGAGATCGCTGTGTTAACCTAATTATTTTTTTGTATCTAAGCGCATACTCTTTATATTTTGCTTTATTAACATCATTTGGATTGAGTTTGTAGTCCTATAATAATTTTCTTTTAGTCTTACTACAACGTTTTATACCTCGAGATATCCACTTAACTTTATGTACTGATTTAACCTTAATCATTTTATATGGAAAACACAGGTTATAAAATATATTAAATGTATCCATAAAACGATTGTATGCTACATTTGGGTCCTCCGTAGAGTATATGTCCGAAAACGATAGACCACCAAGACATGACTTAAATTTATTAATATTCTCCAAATTATATTTTCGTTTTTTTATGTGCCAAAACTTAATTTCACCTTGGATTTTGATTGGACACTATTAATTGCGCGGTGTGATCAGATAGCCCATATTCCAAAATTTGAGTATTACATGTTTTATTGAAATTATGTATAAAATTATCTAGACATGTTTTAGCTTTGAGTCTAGTAGGGTTTCGTAAAGCTAATTCCATGCCATACTGCGATAATAATGATTCAAAATCCCTAGTAACATTGTTTTTGACTAGAACATTGATATTATAGTCACCTGCAATAATGACATTTCTGTTATGTTTACCGCAGACCATTTTTAGGAGTGTTTCCATCCTTTCAAAAAATACATTTAAGTTATTTGTGATAGGAACTCTATACAGACATATTACAATAACCCTACAATCATTCAGTTCCACTGCACAACATTCAAAAGTACCAGTTATAGCCAATTTTTGTACTTCTCTTAGTTCCTGCCATTGGTGTCCCTTTTTTATCAGAATGCATGCACCTCCTCTTCTTTTATTACTTCTGCTATAAGATGTAGCTAGATGGTAGTTGGGTAATGATAAGTAATCTTCGCATCCAGACAAAATGAAGTGCTCAGTGATACAAACAACGTCCACACTAATATTTTCGTCTCGCAGTTCCTCCAATTTGACGGCTAGTCTGTCGGTTTTGTTTAGCAGACCCGCAATATTTTGGTGAAGTACATGTGAGTGGTTATCATCGAAACAAATTAGTTTTATTTATGTTGTCATCTGTCTCGAAATCTTGATGTGTTTCCATGGTTTCGGCTGTAGAATGTTCTATTTCCCAAAGTATGCTACTAAAAATATTCGTCATTCCATTATTATTCAATCTTCCATCATAATTGGAAAACATTGTGTAGTCGTTTATTAGAAATAAATTCGAGTCGACCAACGTGGCATATTTGTGGGTGTTAAGGTCGAGATAAAGTAAATTTGCAAAGGTCTCCACTCGCCAGTTATACACTGCAGCATAATACTCGTATTTGTACGTCGGAAGGCATATTATTATGTTTGTGTGCCGTATTTTCTGAAGGTAGTTTCTCAGTTCCAAGACGAGCTCGAAATAATTGACAGTCTTATTAAAGTCCTCTTCCCCTATCATAATTACACAATAATCATTCTTTGTTAAAGTATCCACTTTTTGGTATAGATTTTAGAGAATGTCACTGATGCCACAATTCGGAAGAAGATAATGACATAGCAGAGAGTCTTCAAATGTATTCATCGCTATTTGTAGAATTTTGTTCCTCTTATTGCTACTAATAATACATATCTTATTCTTTGTGCTTTTCGGTTTGTTATTGTCTCCCTTGCACAAGGTTTTGTTTTTCATATGTCTATTATCAGTATTACTCAATGATGGCTCAGGGGCTTTTATTTTACTTTTATTGGTGTTTGAAGAGTTCAATAATATATTTTCCTGTAGGCTTATTGAAGATTTATTGGACGGCGATTTGAAGTCTAAAGTTGTGCGTGAATATTTCTCAAAGGTGTCGGTTATACGACGCCTGTTGCTTCTTGACTTAGATTTACTAATTGATGTCAAAGGACTTGTGCATAATTGTTTTAATATATCAATTTCCTGGGCTAATTTGGTAATCTGATTTTTGAGATCATTATTTTCCAGAATAGTATTGTCTAGCTCATTTTGCGTAATTTCTAAACTAGATTTTAAGACTTCAACTTCAATTTTCAGATCTTCAGCGAGAGCACAATGCTTATGCGATGGTAGGTTTAGGCTTTTATTCATTGTATCATCTGACATAGTAGAAGTATTCAACAAACTATTTTCGTATAGACTTTCGTGTGAAATGGTTCTTGATATGCATTGTTTTCTAATAGTAATATTTGTGAATTCCATATTACTTTTTATTTATAGAACACGTAATGCCCTCTGTGTTTACTTAACGGATACGTAGAAGTGATTGATAAAGTAGTTTGTCTATGAAGTTATAGATGTCGCTGTTACGAGTTAGCTATTTAAAATCTTTAGGCGATTGGCACACTGCGACGCGCGACGCGGCGTCGAGCGTAGTTGCGTGGACGTGGCGTCGCGCTCGTCCCCTCTACGGAGCTCATTTTGTATAGAAAAACGCGGGGTCCCACACACTGACAACGCAATCACGCGCGTTGCCGCAGAATACGCGCTTACAAGCAGAAAACGCGAGGTATGGCACACTGAAATCTGCATTCACGCGCGTGTTTTTCGAGGGATTTTTAGTCCAAAAGCTGTTAAAAAATTTCTGTGTAGGTAATTGAGACGAATTTTAAATTAATATTATTGCAATGCAACATGACAAATTTAGAGCGCTTTCACATCAACTCACGTCCGATATCCAATATCCGATATCCGAGATCGGAGGAAGTCAAATATCGATGCCCAATATCGGGTATTGGAGCCGACACCACTGTTTTGGCTCGTTATCGGAACACGCAGAGACTGCAAGCGACTTTCAACCTAAATGGCATTTTCTTAGTTACGTCTCTTTTCGCGTTAATAGATGACGCTGATCACGAATATAAGAAAAAAAAATAGTTACTATGTCATGTCAATAAGTCGAAAATAGCTTGCACTTCTAATCATTTTCTTTTCATCTCTAGCGTTCTTAATATAGTCTGGGCTATCGAGCTAATGGTCGGATGGCTTTACTTTACTTTTCTCAAAATTTTAGATTACTTCACACACCTACCTACAAAAAAAATTCTAATATCTCTCGGACTATACTAGCTCTCTCGCGTCGACGATCGACGCCGCGTCGAGCGTTGCAGTGTGCCAATCGCCTTACTGTCGATGTCACACAACACCTGAGTGTATTCTATTTGAATCAAGTATTTTATAAATTACAAAAAGAGGTTACGTCCCACTGAGCATCGAACTCAAGCCATATGCGCACAAGGATGGTGCTGTATCCACTGCACCACAAGATCGATAACTTCCGCTGATAAAATTTTGCTTCTATAAACAGTGTTCGCATATTTTAAATCAGCTGAGTCTGTTATGATGACTCAGTGGTATGGAATTTTTTTCCACATTCCAAATTCTTCGTCACTTGTAATAAACTTATTTGCACAGAAATTAATTGTTTTCGCACTAAGTATACTAGTAGTTTGGATGTTAATTACTGTTTTTATTTATCTGAGTTCACGTAACACTTACTTGTTTTTATCACTAACACCTTTAGAACAGTTATTTTCGATGAATTTTATTTCACTAAATACTTTGTTATTAGTGTAGTAACCGTTGGGATAACGTTTGTACTTTGGTATTAACCTATTTCACCCTGATTAACAGCACTAAAAGTTACTTTCTTATTATTTAAAGCAATTAAAATAAATAAATTTCACAGAGGACTTTTTTAACTACCTAACTGACCAGACAGCGCCATCTAGTCGATCAATTATGCATGTACATTATAATAATAATATAGAATGTCAATTATTTTATATTATTGATTGATTGTTTATTCTTATCACAGGTAGGAAGGTCTTATGGTTTAAATACATATCTCTTTAATATCGCAATTTAATTGCATGTGTTGCATTTTTCTACGGTAGCCTAGTGGTATGGGTAATGGACTGCTGAGACGAGGTCTCGGGTTCGATCTCAGGTTTACCATGGCACACACCAATGACTTTTCGATGCTTTTCGAAGTTGTGTGTATTTATCGCAGGTTTATAAGTGCCCGGTTAATGGCAATAGGCTCGCCACCTATTACATTGGGACCTAAACATAAACTGGCGAAATGTGGGTGCTAGCGCCTCTGCCTACCCCTTCGGGGAATACAAGCGTGAGTTTATTTTATGTTATGATGTTATGTTGCACTTTTCATAACTGTAATCATAATATTATCATCTCATCAGAATGTGAAGTTTTGTAAGTACTTAATACATTTTTAGACAAATAAAGATATCAAAATATTTGTTCGGAAATTTTATTTAATTGTTAATAGCTTGCCTTTAATATTTGAAAGGCAACAAGCGAATAATCGATTTGACCGAAAAATAATCGATTTGAATCGATAAAATGACAAATTTAATCGATAGTTAATTTGGTGATTAGATTATTGTAGACAATTTCTTTAGCATGTCTAGCCACCCAGCGTCGTTAAATCAGGTGAACGAGTAACGAGTGAATGACCAAATCCAGTCAGCTGAACTCGGTCCTTAGCACTGCCTTCCTATATACTTTTTTTTTTCAATAAATTTACAGAATTTTCTGAATATATTTTTCATCCCTTCTATTTGAAAAATGTCACTTTACTGTCACTGTAGCGGGGCGCAAAATAGCTCTTTTCTGTTCAAGGCCAAGCAGCGGGCCGTAAAAGTGATTTGAATTTGGAACATTATCATTCATAGAAATAGAACTCAAATTGTACGGATTACTGGCTGGTACGTGTTGGCTGCATAGCTCGGGGTGACCTGAGCTAACTAAAAAAAAAAAACAGAGCGCCAATTACCTCTCTGTTCTTGTAATTAGTACATTAGGTACCTATTTAAGTTGTATTTTGCAAAATAATATGAGTTCTACTTCGAGTTAAGGAAGTGACAATGCGTTAGCTAACAACGCCGCCGCGCGCCGTACCAAACTGGTTACGCCCGAAATCTCGGGAGAAATAAATTTTCTCATAGAAAGGGGATGAAAAGTAGAGTGTATAACTCGGGAGCAAATTATTTTTCATCCCTTCTATTCGAAAAATGTCACTTTACTGTCACGGTAGCGGGGCGCAAAATAGCTCTTTTCTGTTCAAGGCCAAGCAGCGGGCCGTAAAAGTGATTTGAATTTGGAACATTATCATTCATAGAAATCGAACTCAAATTGTACGGATTACTGGCTGGTACGTGTTGGCTGCATAGCTCGGGGTGACCTGTGCTAACTAAAAAAAAAAACAAAGAGCGCCAATTACCTCTGTGTTCTTGTAATTAGTACATTACCTATTTAAGTTGTATTTTGCAAAATAATATGAGTTCTACTTCGAGTTAAGGAAGTGACAATGCATTAACTCTTGAAACAATTAGATATTATAGAAGCTAACAACGCCGCGCCGTACAAAACTTGTTACGCCCGAAATCTCGGGAGAAATAAATTTTCTCATAGAAAGGGGATGAAAAGTAGAGTGTATAACTCGGGAGCAAATTATTTTTCCCTCGGGCTGTGTACTTTGAATCCCTCGCTGCGCTTAGGATTCTACGTTAGAATCCTTCGCTTTACTCTTGATTCAAAGTAGCGCCCTCGCCGTAAAAATACTACTTTGCTCTCTTGTAATACAATCTACTATTTCCCTCGGGCGGTGTACTTTCCTACGTACTTGCACGACTTACATTTAGCCATATTTTGTTACCGCTCCTCAAGGGAAGGGATGGCGTGGCGTATATAGTTACAACAGCGGCGGCTTAATACATTTTCAACATCGGAAACAATGAAATGCTTAAGTGAGACTTGAACTCACGACCTTTCCCTTACAGGGGGAATGCTCTTCCAACTGAGCTATTGAGCCACACCTGAATCATTTCAAATTTTCCTTCTCTTTATATCCAACTTTAAGGGCGACGGTGGAGCCATCTACCAGCATTCTTACGAACTGTTGGAAACAATGAATGATTTTTCAACCTGAAGAACAGTGTGACCACATTTAGTAGATTTCCACTTTTTGGTAGATTTTTAGGCACTGGCAACAATTTAGTATGTAATAATTATTTTATATATTTTTGTAGCATTCACGCTTTTCAGTTAATCTAGTACTTTATTGGCATATTGGATGGATACATGCGGGGTATTCCCCCTTTCATCGAATTTGTTGTAACTATAATTAACTATTGAATTTTTATTATTTTCATTATCATTAGAGTCGTGAGCATAGAGCGTGATATACTTCCACTTTAATCCGTTATTGAATATATGGGGAAAAATGAATCTTCTCGGGTGGGAGTAGAGGGGAAAAAAAGAAAGTTTAATTCGTTATATTTACTCAAAATTACTTAATTAACGAATTAATGCAAAGTTATGCTTTGTTGTAGTGTATTATTAACAATAAAGTAAAATTTGACGCTTTCTATTTCTAGTAATCTCTGTCTCATTCTCTCTCTCTTTCACTCCTCCTCTCCCTATCATTCTCTCTTTCTCTCATAAGTGTACGGGCCACGTACATTACATTATAAAATGCAAGCGTAAGCAACATTCGCGGATACGGCGCGGTCAGTGCGATTGCCATTTAAAACAGTTCAACCAAAGATCTTACGGGAATCGGGCGCGACCAAACCGTACATTCGCGGCACATAACGTCTTGTAATTACTTATTGTCCAACGCATTTGTGACTTGTGATTACACTATATTTTACCAAACTTATCTTTTATTTGTCGGGAATCGAACCCCCTACAAATTTGGTCCTTTGAGCTGGATATGAACCAGCGACCTATGGATCTACAGTCCACCAGTTGTCGGGAATCGAACCCCCTACAATAACTATGCAATACTTCACAACTAGGAAAATTCCCTTTGACACTACTGGTAGTGTGCCATGGGGAAATAATTTTACCCTTGACACTACCAGTAGTGCCATTGTGTAGTGCCAAGGGGCAGTCACCAAACTTTTATGGTGGAAAATTTTTGGAGGCAAGTCAGCCCAATCTATGGTACGAATATTATACCAAAGTATGGCAATATGTCCCGATTTGTAAAGCTAACGACGATATAATACTACCTTTAACGAATTAATATTTTCCTATTTTTTAATTTATTGATTAATGATAAATAAAAAACATGGTTTCTTTGTTATTTTTATTATTTAATCATTTAACCAAGAAAACTTTCATGTTTTCTCGTAGTAACGCGACAACCAAAAATAAATAGACTTAGTATTTTCTCGTTCTCTCTTGGTAGAATTCAGTAGATTTTAACCTCCACAAGCAGTAGATTCGTCAAATTAAATCTGGTCACATATGGGTCACATAATCTTATTAAACTCACAGATTAGAAGATATGTACTAAACTCTGTGTCATAGTCATAACCTTAGATAATATCGTATTATTTTGTATTTAAATATTATAGTATTACCTATAATACGAGATATTAATGAACTTCAGTTATTTAATTACATATTTTGTGTATAATAAATAAGAACTCTAAAGAATACTTTGTGTATATGATTGAAAGTGGCAAATAACTACAATATCATCTAAGAAACATAATAATGAAGCAATTGGTGCCTGAAACAGGACTTATCGTGATACCAGATATCAGTAGTACACCTTTGCATCTTGAATAGGTAACTCAAACAGCTTCTGTACATAAGAATGATTGTAAAGTCCGATACGAGAGCGACAGTAGCATCCGCAAGATTGGCCCATTAATGATATTATTCGTTTTCGCTACCTATTGAATCCTATTTCCGGGATTAAAAGTAGTCTATGCGTTGTTCCAGACTCTAAACTATTTCTCCGCCCAGTCAGACCCATTGAGCTATTTGAGTGTATTAGAGTAACAAAAATATTCACACACTCAAAATAAAAATCGTTGTCTACCATACCAAAGGAAGGGCACTGCTTATCATTAACATAGGTTACATGTAGCCTATCCTATTTAGCTTTTGCCCGCGGCTCCGCCCGCGTGGATGTCGGTTATCGCGACCAAACATAGTCTATGTCCTTTCTCATGGTCTAATCTACCCCTATACCAAATTTCATCAAAATCGGTTCAGTGGTTTAGGTGTGAAAGTGTAACATACAGACAGACAGACAGTTACTTCCGCATTTATAATATTAGTATGGATTTACAATAATTAGCTCACATTATCTATCTTATAGTAAAATTTCATTGCACTGTGTTTAATTTACAATAATTAGTTTATTATTGGAAAAAAATATTTTATAAAATTTTACGTGGAACAAGATTGATTAAACAACAGTGCCTGTGCTAGTGCGATCTGTGTGTGAGGACCTAGCTATAAAGGTGTATCAATCGAGTCAAGAATCAACATGGAGATGTCGACACTCTGTCGAATCTGTCTAGCAGCGGATGTACAAATGCATTCGATAGTAGCTATCGAGCTCCGAGAGATGTACGAGAGTCTGAGTATGACGTTGGTAAGTCTATCAAGTTTGTTATTCAACTAGTTTTTGCCCGCGGCTCCGCCCGTGTGGATGTCGGTTATCGCGACCAAACATAGCCTATGTCCTTTCTCAAGGTCTAACTCATCCCTATACCAAATTTCACCAAAAGGTTGTTTAGGCGTGAAAGCGTAACATACAGACAGACAGACATAGTTACTTTCGCATTTATTAATAGTATGGATTCGCAGATAATTTGTCGTGTTGGCAGAAAGATTTCTTTTATACATGAATGAAATTTTATAACATTTATTATGCTAACTATAAAATTAATACATCAGGAAAAATGAATTGTTCAGGTTGTAATAATAAAAAAATATATACACATGTGTGTTTTGTTGTTTGAGATAAAGTTAACAAGTGTGTTCTCCTGTAAATTAACAATATAAATAGGTACATTACCTTAAAGATTCGGGCGCCTTGGAGAAGCACATGCCTAAGATAGTCAATCAAGTAGGTTGAAGACTTTTAATCTGCCGGAGGTAAGCTAAATAAAACCACCGCACTGAGGTTTAAGGTTTTATTCTCTAGCGCTCCAGTGTGCTTATTATAGTAAGAATTTTATGCTAGTAGATTAAATTTAAGAACTACATGACATATTACTCTTGTCACCAATGCAATTTTTTAAGGTTTTTAAAGTTAAATTTTAATTAAAAGTAAACGAAAGCTCACGGCATCCCTCGGCGAGTGTGTGAAGGTTCACCTCAACCAGCGAAGCTTAACATTCCGCTCAACAAGCCATTATTTCAAGATATTGCACATGCTTGTTCGTATGGTTGAGAAATCCTTCAAACCATCAGAGGCAAGTTCCAAGAAAGGCCAAAAGTTAAAGTACAAGAAAAGCTAAAGTTAAAAAGAAAAAGCGGCTCCAATGGAGACCTGAAATAAAATTTTAGGTTATTAGAACAATTCCTATGAGAATACACGAAGTCCTAATTTTTGAGAAAAACGTGTGACTTACCGCCATAATTAGTTGGTTAAATGCCAAACACACGATAAATCATTGTATTTTTGAAACAAATACTGAAACAACAGAATTTAAAATATTATTTTTCAATCAGAAAAAATACGTCGAAATGAATCTTTTTAAGAAAATGTCAACTCACCAGAAATATGGAACAATTCTATATTAATATCATAGCGGGGACATTTTATAATGTCATCCGGACAAGAATAACTTCAATCCATGACAATGGATTAAGATTATTAAAATTATAACATAATATCGACCATCTTGCTCGATCGTAAGGAAGAAAGGTGACGTGCTGGCCAACGCAGTGTTGCCAGTCGCCTCCAATGTTCGGAAATTAGCGAAATTTCGACTAAAAACCGTTAAAGACCACCGATGTAACGAGATTCACAAACGCGACGTTACATTACATCCCTCCCCAAAAAAAAGAAAAAGGTATTCCTTTTTATTTTTAAAGAAAACAATGAGATTCAAAGACCAAAATCCAAAAACCTCAAAAGAAAATAAAATGTCTTGCAACATTCTACAAAAAATAAAATGCAAAAGCATCATGCAAGCATATTGCAAACACAATCCACAAAAAAAGTAAAAGAATGTGAAAACATTCAAAAATAAAACTTAAGGTCGGAAACTAACTTCCAAATACAAGGGAATTTAAAGATATTTTCCAACTCAATGGAATAAACCAAAACAAATACTCCGAAAAGAGTGAAAAGTAATCTGAAAAATAAAGTATTCAGAGAAAATGAAACAAATCCCAATTCAATTCCAATTCCAGATATCGATTAGGCAACCAACGCCATCGAATCTAATCCTAGATCTTAACCAGCCTTCCAGCATCAATACAAAAGTGCGGTTGAGCTCCTACGCCACCGACTCTATACCAGCAATTCCTAAATAAATATCAAACGAAGAAGATATCGGTTAAGCACCAACGCTGCCGAATCTGAAACAAAATTGGCAAAAACAAAGAAGTTTTCCCATTATCGGTTAGGTGTAAAACCACCGACTTCAATTCAAATCCAAACTCCAAAATCCAAACGTCAAAACAAAATCACAACAAAAGTGTGAGGTTAATATATTTATAAGCATTGTGATCGGCATAACACCACCAACTTTCCGAGCACAAGCAAAATATAAAGAAAATATGACAATTGTGACCAGTACAACACCACTGACTTTCTGAGCACAACCGCATAAAAAAAAATATGACATTTGCGACCGGCTCAACACCACCGACATTCCGTGCGCAAAGCATAAAAAATGTTACTATGTGTATAGAAACACAATAGTACAAAAAAGAAAAACGACAATTGCGACCGGTACATCACCACTGGCTTTCCGTGCGCAATGCGTAAAAAGGCGTGACTATGTGTATGAAACACAATAGCACAAAAATGTAAAGTCCAGAAAATCCCAGGTTTCCCAAAAATGGTATAACAAGGTATAAGGTAAGTGCATATAAAATGCGTCCAATCCGAGAATCCTAATATTAAGACAATAACTCAGAACTGTACAAAAAACTAAGTTCAAGAGACTTAAATTTCCATTCCAAAAGTGAGTGGAAATAAGTCAAGTGAATTTAACACAGAAAATGAATATTAGATTTCACTCCCAAAACTAGAGCAGAAACTAAATTCCCAAATTTGTACAAAATATACAATTTTACAAAAATGTAAACAAATATATATACAGGACAATAATCCTATTATACAAAAACAAATAAAAATATAAGATCTTTTGACGTGGAACAATTTGTTAGTATGGAGTAGAAAATATAAGAAACAAGACCTAAAATGACCTAAGTAATTTTTAATGTATCTAAAATTGAAATTAATAAATTGATGTGAAGTTCCTAGCATACATCTCCTTTCAAGACCCTAAAACTTTTCAAACATCACCATTCAATAGGGTCATACTTCAACCAAAGTACAAAAAAACAAAGATAGATATTGGTAAAACCAGTAAACAATTTAATATTTAATAATGTCTTTAATGTGATAACCACCTGTATAGTTTTTGTTAAGGTCTTTCAAGACATAAACATTAGGGGAAACTTTATCAATATTTCACATTTAATAAACTTAGGTGCTAACTTAGCCGAAAAGAATGCAGGAGCATTAGACTGCACAAAACTTCTCCTCCATACTGTATCTCCCACTTCAAAAGAAATGACCTTTCTCCCTATATTATAATAACGCGCATTACGCTTATAAGCTTTAAGCAATGAAGCTTGAACTTTAACAAAAATTTCACTAAGAGATTTTAGTGAAAAAGCAAAAGAAGACCTTTCAACAACATCAAGTTGATCAAGGTTATCAAAAGAATTACTAAAACGGTGCAATGAAGCATCAAAAATAAGTTCTCTACCGAACATGAGTAAATTAGGAGTGAAATCTGTGGCTAGATTCACACTATTATTCAAAGCTAATTGAACATGAGGCAAATATTTTGACCAAGTTCTATGATCATCTGTAACAAAACAAGAAATACATGTTTCGACCGTTTTGTTATATCTCTACAGGGTTATTTTGAGGGGTATATAAAGTATTATAAAATATTTTATTAATATTATAACTTTTCAGAAATTCAACGAACTGCTTCGCTGTAAACTGGCTTCCATTATCACAAACTAAAATTTTAGGCGTTCCAAACCTAAGAAATATCTCTTTTTCAAGAATCTTACAAATTACTTTAGTAGTAGCACTAATCATAGGAAATATCCAACAATATTTTGTAAAAACATCTACAATTGAAAGTATATACTTGTGTCCAGAATAAGCTTTTGGAAGAATTCCAATAATATCAATAGAAAGCATTAACATTGGTTTATCAACTTTTTTAGGATTAACCATAATTCCATGAGGTGGATTAGTAGAAGATTTATAAGCTTTACAAGTATCACAAGAAGAAATGTATTTTTGAACATCAATAAACATACCTTTCCAAAAATAATGTACTTTTAATTTATTTAAAGTTTTATGAATTCCTAAATGTCCTGAATTAACATCATCATGATTAGATCTAATTGTGTCTAAGATGTGTTCTTTAGGTATGACAATTTTCCAATTTAAAAGATTATTAGGATTATATTTATCTTTACAAAATCTATACAAAGTATCACTTTCAACTTTGAAATTTTTATATTTTCTAGGAAACTTTTGACAATTTATAAATATTTTTCTATACCAAGGATCAACGATATCCTCGTCTGGCAAAACAATATTATTATTTAAAGGAACATTAATAGCAGAAATTTCTATTCTAGATAGACAATCTGGAACTAAATGTAAAGAACCTTTTTTATATTTAACATCAAAAGTAAATTGAGAAATTCTAGCAGCCCAACGTGCAAGACGACCACTAGGATTACTAAGTTTTAGAAGCCAAGTTAAACTAGCATGATCAGTGATAACTGTAAATTTCATTCCTTCAATATAAGGTCTGAAATGTTCAATAGAATCTAATATTGACAACAACTCTCTTTCAGTTGTGCTATAATTACGTTCACATTTATTAAGCGATCTAGAATAATAAGCTACAGGATGTTGATCTCCATTATCATCATCTTGGCTCAGGACACTACCAATTCCAACGGAACTAGCATTGCAATGTAAAAAGAATGGTTTCTCAAAATTTGGGCAATGTAAAACAGGTGCAGAAATCAATGCAAGTTTTAAATTATTAAAAGCGACTTCCGCTTCTTCATTCCAGGAAAGAGATTTTTTAGAATTCTTGCTTCCAGCCGTTAATTTTGTTAATGGCGAAGCAATATCAGCAAATTTATCAATGAATCTACGGTAATAAGAACATAACCCAAGAAAACTTCTTAATTGTCTAACGCTTTCTGGGCGTGGGAAACTTTCAATTGACTCTAATTTAGCAGGGTCTGTATGTAAACCATTACTATCAACAATATAACCGAGGTAACGAAGTTTATCTTTACAAAAATTACACTTTTTTAAATTAATAGTTAACCCAGCATCTTTAAGAATTTTATAAATTTTATTTAAATAATATAGGTGATCAGAGAAACTAGAATTTACCAATATAAGATCATCTAAGTAACAGAATGCTACATTATCAAATTCAGGCCCAAACAACTTATCTACAAGCCTTTGCAACTCAGCTGGAGCATTGGTCAAACCATACACCATACGGGTAAAATGAAACAAACCTTTCCCAGGAACAACGAAAGCAGTCTTCTCTCTAGAAGATTCTTCTAAAGCGATTTGCAAAAATGCCTTAGACAAATCAATAGTAGTTATATAATTAGCACCTCGAAGGTTATCTAAAACTAGCTGTGCCCGCGACTTCGTCCGCGTGGAATAGTTATTTTGGGCATCATATTTATTTTTGCAAACAACCTCCTCAGCTTTATAAATTATAGCTGTTACCCACGACTTTGTCCGCATCAATTTCTGTTATTATTTTAGGCAATTTAGTTTTTAAGTTTTTAAAAGAACATAATTATTTTAAAGTACTTCTGCGTAAATTATATTTTTAGTTTTATTTTCTTGTGGCAGAAGAACATATTGGTTTTCTCCGCAACCCGATCTTGACAACGCGACATATAGTTGGCCGTGTGAAAAGCAGTCTTGACGTAAATCGATTCCTACGTGTTTAAATGTTTGCCCCTGTGATTTATTAATTGTAACGGCGAAAGATAGCTTAACGGGAAATTGAATTCTTTTAAAATTAAAAGGTAAATCATTTGGAATCATTGGGATGCGAGGTATAAGCACTGTTTGACCAACTGCTGGACCAGTCAAAACTATTGCAACGATCACGTTATTGCGAAGAAATTTGATTTGAAGTCGGGTCCCGTTAGATAAATTTGGTGGTTTAGATTTCTAAGTAAAATTATTGGGGCACCTATTTTTAACTTGGGGGAAGGCCACTTGGGTTCAAAGAATTAAGAAACTCCTGTGGGTAATGGACCGCATCTTTTTGATCCATTACATTATCAATAGGTGTCTCCTGGAAGTTTACTTAAAATTAGGTCGTTAATTTCGTTCACGCTACTGACTGTTTCTCGCCGCCAATATTGCCCTTTGACACATCCATTGATGATCTTTATTTTCTATTTCGCTGATTTCAGGGTAAACTTTCGATATCAAGTCCTCAATGTTACTCATTCTTTCTCCTAAATCGCGATCAATTTCAAAGTTGCCTGCGAGTTCTATTTCTTGCTGATCGTACATTTTGCTGTGCTAATCGATGGGATCGTTCAGTGCTTGATTCCCGATCGCGGTTAGCCAAAGTTCGGGAATTCTGTGAGGCTAAACGTTGAGAACGTTCAGCGCTTGATTCCTGTAGTCGGTTCACCAAAGTTCGAGAACTCTGTGAAGCTAAACGTTGAGAACGTTCAGCGCTTGATTCCCGCAGTTGGTTCACCAAAGTTCGAGAACTCTGTGAGGCTAAACGTTGAGAACGTTCAGCGCTTGATTCCTGTAGTCGGTTCACCAAAGTTCGAGAACTCTGTGAAGCTAAACGTTGAGAACGTTCGGCGCTTGATTCCTGTAGTCGGTTCACCAAAGTTCGAGAACTCTGTGAAGCTAAACGTTGAGAACGTTCAGCGCTTAATTCCCGCTGTCGGTTCACCAAAGTTCGAGAACTCTGTGAGGCTAAACGTTGAGAACGTTCAGCGCTTGATTCCCGTTCTCGGTTTATCAAAGTTCGGGAATTTTGTAAAGATAAACGTTAAGAACGTTCAGCACTTTGTTCCCTTTGTCGGTTTGCCGAAGTTCGGAAATTTTGTGAGGCTAGACGCTGCGAACGTTCAACGATCGATTCATTAGCACCGTTTTGTTCACTGATTGCTCGTTGAGTAGCCAATCTATGCATATTTTCATCCTCTGTTTCATTGCTGCGCAAATCTCGCAGCCGCTTTGCAGTAGCAGTCTGCCGAGAAAGCTGAGTTCTTTTTCTAGGCATTATAGTGACGAAGAAAGAACGTAGGAAATGAAAACTTAACCAAACCGTAACTCGTAATCAAGAAAAAAACAAACGTAAGGTTAATAATTAGGAATCTAATTATTTTTACCTGTATTTAATCGGATATAATTAATCGGATAGAATTACCGTAAAAGGAAAATAAGGTAAACTAACTGTATGCTTAAACTAAAACCTAACCTAATAAGAATAATTATGTAGATGACACCTATTTACAGGTATTATCTACAACAAAACAAAAAAAGTGTTAATTTTTGTTAAATTATTAGAAACAAAATACTATCCTTAAAACAAACAATACTATAAAGAAAACTATGACACCTACTTATAATTAATTATCTACATCAAAACTAAAAAAAAAGTGTTAATAATTGTGAAATTATTAGAACCAAAATATTATTCCTTAAAACAAAATATATTAGTATTGAAAAAGTATTATTACACGACGATATTATATCGCAAAAACAAATAACGCTGCATACAACCGTTCAGAAGGGATGGCATGGTACCTCGTAGAGCTACACCCCCCCTCCGCGTCGCCCGCAAGTAACGCCTCTCCTCGCCCGCCGGCCAGGCGCAGCGTCAGGTTTTGCACATCATGCGGCGCGTGTGAATTTTATATCGGAGTTATTTTTAAATTGTAATATCTTCTAAGATGTTCATTCAAATTAAGTAATGTCAAAGACAATTTTGTTTACAATTAAATACTCTTAATCAACAACACATTTGTTTGGATAAAGATTAATATTATTATGTTGATACAACTCTAACAAATAATTGGTAATAATGCATTAATTTCGACCAAATTTGATTACCATAAAAACGGTTCTAGTGAGTTAATCTTAAAAGATAGACATATACTGTCGCGGACATTTTTTTAGATCATTTCAAGAGGAATAATTCTTTCATACATATTTTTTTGGTATCTTGAACCGTTTTCGCAGCGCACGCAACGGAAGCCCTCAAATATGAACAATTTTCCCCGTTTTTTCCACATTTTTCATTATTTCTTCGCTCCTGTTAGTTGCAGCGTGATGTTATATAGCCTAAAGCCTTCTTCGATAAATGGTCTATTCAACACAAAAATAATTTTTCAATTCGAGCCAGTAGTTCCTGAGATTAGCGCGTTCAAACAAACAAACAAACAAACAAACTCTTCAGCTTTATAATATTAGTATAGATTCTAGAAGGATAAGGCAAAGGGTAAGAATCTTTAATAGTTACTGAATTTAATTTTCTAGAATCCAAACATAATCTTGTTCCACCATCGCGTTTTTCAACGGCTAACACTGGAGAACACCAAGGAGATTTGGAAGGTTCAATAATATTTTCCTTTAATAAAACTTCTACTTCATCATAAAGTTCTTTTTGTTTAGCAGGACTAAGTGGCCAATAACGTTGTTTAAAAGGTTCACCAGTAACATTAATTTTATGTTTAACTAAATGAGTGAGACCCAAGCCTCTCTTTTCATAAGAAATATCTTCAAAAAGTGAAATAATTTTATTAAGTTCCTGTTTCTCAGACGGAGAAAGTTCAGAAACAGAAGTAACCGCATTAACACAAGTTGTGGATTCATTTTCAAAAGTAATTTTATTTAATAAGTCTTTAGCAAGGTTAAATTTCAACCAAAAGTCGAATCCCAAAATAATGGAAGGTTTAAAAGAAGGTATTATCAAAAAATCTACATTTTTAGTTATATTATCACAAGTGATAGGTAAAACCATAGTTCCAATAACCTTGTGTGGAGAACCATCAGCAGTAACAGCATTACCTTGGTGAGGTTTAAGTTTAAATCCTAATTGTAAAAATGTTTGATGAATATTAGAACCGAGTACACAACTACAAGCTCCGCTATCTAACAAACCAGAATAAAGTTTATTATTAATATTAAATTTTAAATAGGGTCTAGTGTCTTTATTTTTAACAAACAAAACAGGGGCAGCCCTGATATTACTAAAGAAAACTTTCAAATAATCTAACCAGTCACTAAATTCTTTTTTACAAGTGGCATCATCCGGTGCATTGCTAAATTTTTTCAACATCGAGTCACCTGGGGTTTTATCAAAAACTAGGGCTCGATGGGGCCTGATACGGTTTTTTGACTGTTCAGTATTACAAACTTCGCAAGTCTTCGTAGTGACACCAGCTTTGTGACACTTAAAACAAATTATGCCAGGAAACTTAGGGCAATTTTTATAAGAATGTCCAGAGGACTTACATTTTAAACATATTAATTCATCTGCTTTAACAGCATTAACGTGAGCAGAAGGTTTTTCTTTTTTAATACTTCTATTCTCACTTAAGTTCTTTCTAGACACAAAATTTTCTAATTCTCTGCTGAGGTTAATGAACTCTTCAATAGTAGAAATAGTTTTACCAAACACAAAAGGTGTGTAAATATTTAACATATTATGTTTAATAATAGTTATGAGGGTAGCATCACAAATAGGCATAGACAAACGGCTTGCATATATCCATTATATCTGTAATAAAGTCTGGTAAGGACTCAGTTATCTTTTGTTTACGAGTGCGGAGTTCATGTTCTAAATGATAGTCAAATTCAATCCTATCAAAACGTTTCAACAACGCAGCCTTTAATTCCTGCCAAGAAGCAATACGAATACGCACACTACGAAACCATTTAAGCGCAGTGCCTGACAAAAGATCAGCAAATGAACTAACTAAAAAATGTTCATTAAAATTTTTAAACAAGAAATATTCTTCCACTTCAGTAATAAATTCCCTAACACACGATTTACCATCATACAAAAGCTTACAACGTTTCAAATCGGGTAACTTTGTAACAGAAGGCAAGTTTTTCTTCAAGTCTTCATTCAATAGAACATTCATCATATTAAACGAAGATGCAGCTCTCGGACTATAATCACCAGCTCCCCGACTATGTGAAAACGGATCAACAACTTCAGTCAGATCAGCCATGACATGGGGCATCTCGTGAGTAGATGTACCAACCGGGACAGTATTATCAATAACTGCAAACAATGGCGGGGCCTGAGTTTCCTTGTCCATTTTTGAAAACAATGTGAAATCTAAAAATAGTTGTATAAAATGCACTAAGAACTTCCAATGAATGCAATGAATGCAACTATAAAAGTTAGAAAAGTAAATAAGTTATGAATGCAACTTAATTGTTATTGTTGAAAAATGCTAACCTCAAAAGTAGGTCAAACAAAAGAAAGGAATGTTATTGTTAAGTTATTTAGGTCAAATGCCTTTAAGTAATGATAAAAAAGTGCATCAGTGATTCACAAAATAAAGTATTTATGTTTACTTGAGGTAAACATCAAAGATTCAAATATTACTATACTTTCACATATTAGTTTGAAGTTTATAAACTTTTCATTATATATTACTATGTAGATAATGTAACTTGTTATAAATTAAGGTTATACAAGATAAAACAATGATAACAATAACTGTGAATGTTATACAAATTGAAATATTCACCTGTAATTAAGAGATATAAACAACAGCGTACCAACCTGTAGTAAGATTAGTTTTGTAAAGTAAACAAACAATAATATTTACTGAAACACAGAGTTATGCAGTAATATACATGAAAGAAACATTGTTCTAAACATGTTAAATTAAATTAATAATGCAAAGGTGACAAGGATATATATATATTTGCACACTGTCAAGTCCCTGTTCGCAAGCGACAATTGTAATAATAAAAAATATATACATGTGGTTTGTTGTTTGAGATAAAGTTAACAAGTGTGTTCTCCTGTAAATTAACAATATAAATAGGTACATTACCTTAAAGATTCGGGCGCCTTGGAGAAGCACATGCCTAAGATAGTCAATCAAGTAGGTTGAAGACTTTTAATCTGCCGGAGGTAAGCTAAATAAAACCACCGCACTGAGGTTTAAGGTTTTATTCTCTAGCGCTCCAGTGTGCTTATTATAGTAAGAATTTTATGCTAGTAGATTAAATTTAAGAACTACATGACATATTACTCTTGTCACCAATGCAATTTTTTAAGGTTTTTAAAGTTAAATTTTAATTAAAAGTAAACGAAAGCTCACGGCATCCCTCGGCGAGTGTGTGAAGGTTCACCTCAATCAGCGAAGCTTAACATTCCGCTCAACAAGCCATTATTTCAAGATATTGCACATGCTTGTTCGTATGGTTGAGAAATCCTTCAAACCATCAGAGGCAAGTTCCAAGAAAGGCCAAAAGTTAAAGTACAAGAAAAGCTAAAGTTAAAAAAAGAAAAAGCGGCTCCAATGGAGACCTGAAATAAAATTTTAGGTTATTAGAACAATTCCTATGAGAATACACGAAGTCCTAATTTTTGAGAAAAACGTGTGACTTATCGCCATAATTAGTTGGTTAAATGCCAAACACACGATAAATCATTGTATTTTTGAAACAAATACTGAAACAACAGAATTTAAAATATTATTTTTCAATCAGAAAAAATACGTCGAAATGAATCTTTTTAAGAAAATGTCAACTCACCAGAAATATGGAACAATTCTATATTAATATCATAGCGGGGACATTTTATAATGTCATCCGGACAAGAATAACTTCAATCCATGACAATGGATTAAGATTATTAAAATTATAACATAATATCGACCATCTTGCTCGATCGTAAGGAAGAAAGGTGACGTGCTGGCCAACGCAGTGTTGCCAGTCGCCTCCAATGTTCGGAAATTAGCGAAATTTCGACTAAAAACCGTTAAAGACCACCGATGTAACGAGATTCACAAACGCGACGTTACACCGTATACCGGGCACAGCATCCTGAACATGATCGCGAGAAGACTGAACAGTCGCTATGTAAACCATTGCTGTGCCACGGCGGGGGGGGGGGGGGGGGGGGGTGGTGCAGGAATGGCCTTTGTAAATTTTAAAATATTTTTTGTTTATATTTTACTAACATAGACTAAGTAATACTAACAAATATTGAGCCTTTGTTGCTTGCAAATCAAGAAATTCATTCATTCATTCATTCATTGTTAACTCGAGCCATGCATTTGAGGCTGAGCCTGGGCTGTATATATATCTATCTGATGCTAAACAGCTTTATCCCTTAGTCACCTTCTACGACACCGCTTGGGAAGAGATGGGGTGGCCCAAATTCAATTCTGCCGAGAACCATGCGGCAACAAGAACAAACGAGATATATAAGTGGAATTACTAGTACGAGGGTTTACAAATCTCTGCCAGCTAATCTGTGAGAACAGAGAGTGAGGAGTAAAGAGCCTAGTGAAAATTGGGTATTGTACTGACTAGTAATTTTAGTAACTTTTTACCAAACGTCAAAACAATATTTGGCATTGCCAGCCTCTGTGGCGTGGCGGTATTGAATGCGACTGCTTCGCAGGACGGCATCGATCCCCGCTCAGTGCAAATATTTGTATGCATGAATATGGCTATTTGCATTGGTCTGGGTGTTCCTATGTATGTATTTAACAAAAAAAGCATCTAAGTATGTTTATCTGCATTCTAGATTCCATAACACAAGCTAGTTAAGCTTACTATGGGTCTAGATAGCGTTGTGTGGAATGTCGGGGAATATTTATTTATTTATTAATAAGTTATAAGGTAACTTGTATGAAAAAAGAAGTTACTATTATAGGTTGGGTGGATGATTAAAAATAAATAAAAACTATAAAATAAGAACCGACGCAAATTTTACCGCTCTTTTACCATTCTTAATTTAATAAGCTCGGTTAAATAATTCATTTTAACTATAGGATAATACCCAATTGTGTAGAGTTTCTTTATACCTCTTAAGTGCCTTTTTTATGTTTAACAGTTGGAGACACAAGATGAAAGACCGACACAAGCCTGCTACATATGCTTCTCAAGGCTCAAGAACTGCTACCGGCTGAGGCAGAGCTGTGTGCAAAGTGAGGCACTGCTCACTGAGATGCTGAGCAGTGGAGAGGTATGTCTCAGCAGCCGATAATTGCTAAAGCTTTGTTTTAAGTTTAAAATTTCGTATCTATATTGATTTAGTATTATTGAAAACAAATAAAATGCAGAGTATACCTGCTAGAACCAAGCGTTTCAGTGACTCATTCCTATGCCGCACCACTAAGACCTGGAACTCTCTGCCAGCTCACGTATTTCCTTCTTACTACAGTCCCGGGTCCTTTATGCGGGGCGTGAAAAAGCATCTAACGAGGCCGTCAAGCTGAGTGCCACCACTGTTAACATGGTACATGTTTCCGATGGTGACCCTCTTTTCGAGACTTTGCCTTTAGCTTACCATCAGGCGAGGTGAAGTGAAATAGACATGTACTTTTATTTAAAAAAAACCGTGATCATGGCGCTTGAAACAGTGCCGAAATACACAAATACCTACTTGCTACTAACAGCTATGGCAGTCGGGAGCATGATCTAACGCAGACCTGTCATTTATTTAGTTTTAATTAGTTACATAGTGAAATTAAAACCAATTTGATATAAGTAGATACATGTCAAATACATTTAAGTATGTCAGCAAAAAGTCAAATTAAATAAAAACTAATAACTAGAGACCCTACAACTTGCAGTGCCAAAACTCAGGCTTCATAAGGTTGGTAATTCGTTTGTTGGCAATTGTATAAAATTGTTTAATAAAATGTCTCAGGATCTGATAGACATGCCACTTAATTCAAGTGAAAAATTTCTTAATAAAAAAAGGTTATTATAAATTAGACGAATATTTAAATGATAAAGATCCATGGACATCCTAATCTCATCTCTTGCTCGCACTGTAAACATTTGCTATAAATAAAACCATATTTAAAAAAAAAGAAGGATAATCGAGTTCACTGAGTTTCTTGCTGGTATCTTCTCAGTAGAACCAAGCTACCGAACCAGTGAAAGAATCATTTTCCAATGATTTATTTTATTTATTTTTTCTGTGATTGACATTTCTTATAAAATTCTGACGTTCATATGTGCTCTTTATGTGCCTAAACTGAATAAATGAAATTGATTCTTTGATTGCGTCTGCGGTAGCCTAGTAGTATGGGTAATGGACTGCTGAGACGAGGTCTCGGGTTCGATCCCAGGTTTACCATGGCACACACCAATGACTTTTCGATGCTTTTCGAAGTTATGTGTGTATTTATTGCAGGTTTATAAGTGCCCGGTTAATGGCAATAGGCTCGTAGGTTTAGTAGACAAAGGACTTATTCGCAAAATGACCTGCAGTCGTTTTTGGGCCTATTCGTGAGATACCCTATTCGTAAAACACCCTTTTCGTGAAATACCCTGTTCGTAAAACACCCTTTTCGTAAAATACCCTGTTCGTAAAATACCCTATTCGTAAAATACCCTATTCGTGAAATACCCTATTCGTCAAATAC
The DNA here is from genome assembly GCA_914829495.1 of Eilema sororculum. Classification (NCBI taxonomy): domain Eukaryota; kingdom Metazoa; phylum Arthropoda; class Insecta; order Lepidoptera; family Erebidae; genus Eilema; species Eilema sororculum. The sequence goes on from OU618559.1 coordinate 11,299,582, forward strand.
CCTATTCTCGATTTTGAAGATGTAGGAATAATCCATAGTCTAAGTGTATAACACAGAGATGTAGCACTTATAGATTTGTAAAAAAAATAAAAATATCGCGGCGAAAACTTTGATGGGCTCTCCTGTAAAATTTACCATTTCCGTAATGTGGCCCTTTGGCATTTAACCAGCGATGTAGGCGTCGAGGTTTTTTAAATGCTAAGACCCTTCATAATCGCGAGGTGTGTAATCTCAGAGACTACTTTCTTAAGTTGAACGTGCATATGCATCGTGATGTAGTCAACGTAGATACCGGACTCACCCCGCTCGGTTTGGCTAAAGAGAACTGGCGCAGGCCTACAATAGTTAGCACTGACGGCCGCAGGGAGGTATGGCAGAGTAAGGAGCTACATGGCAGGTTCTATCGGGCCCTACACAGGCCCGAAGTAGATCTACTGGCGTCTGTGTCCTGGCTACGTTTCAGTGACCTTTTTGGGGAAACTGAAGGTTTTGCCTGTGCAATTGCAGACGAAGTTATTAAACGAATAACTACCGGAAGTATATCATGAGGGATGGCACAATTGACATTTGTCGAGCGTGTCACCAATCTGGTGAATCCCTCAGGCATATTACTTCCGGTTGTTCTCGTCTTGCTAACGGCGAGTACTTGCACAGACATAATCAAGTAGCTAGGATAATCCATCAGCGACTTGTTCTGAAATACAACCTTGTGGAAGTTGAGGTGCCGTACTATAGGTATGTTCCTGAGCCAGTTCTAGAAAATAGCCATATCACATTGTACTGGGATCGATCTATCATCACTGATAGGACTGTTGTAGTTAACAAGCCTGACATTGTGGTGATAGACCGATCCGAACGCCGAGCATTAATTGTTGATGTCACCATTCCTCATGACGAGAATCTCGTGAAAGCTGAGAAAGATAAACAAGTTAAATACTTGGACTTGGCCCACGAGGTTGTCGACATGTGGAATGTTGACTCAGCAATCATTGTACCGATAGTCGTATCAGTCAACGGACTGATAGCAACGAGCCTCGACCAACATCTGAAGAGGCTCGGGTTGGATGGTTGGGTCAAGGCGCGCATCGTGAGGAAGTTTCTTTCTCTATAGCCCTAACCACCGGTAGTGTACCCGATGCCGGTGGGATACTATTTTTTATATTTTTAAATGGTTTTTTTAAAATATGTATTTAAAAATATAATTTATAAGATTTTTAAATGAATAAAGAGAACAATAATAAATAATAAGCGGTATGATCAATGGTACTACTGACATAAAGGGATATATTCTATTTTATTACATAAATATTGTATTTTGTTTTTATTGTTTTTCAAGGAATAAAAAAAAATAACATGTTAACAAAGCCATCTGCTGGATTTGCGGCGGACTAGTTGAATAACAATTAAAAAATACCCAACTGCGAAGAGATTAAAACCTAAAAATTTAAACTATTCAACGATACCCCAGTTAATACTCGTATAGTTCGTTGAAATTTTTTTTTTATTTTTTTAACAATATGGCGAATTTCGTCCGCCATATTGTTTTTTTACATTTTATGCCTGTAACGAACGAAGTAAACGGTGGTAGGACGTGTAAAATAGTCCTACCAAAGTGGTGTGTTTGCACACAAAGCGTAAAGAACCTAATATGACCTGGCGTTTGGTTGTAAGAAAGGAAATACTCATGTAATCGCTTCTATGAATGAAAACGTAAGAAAATCGGCACTGACCTGTGTTCCACCTCGTGAGGATTCAGCTGCAGACAGGCGTGGTTCCTGGCACGTGTTGGTGGGTAGGTATATTTCGACCGGTCGGTTATTTTCTTGAATTTGTCGTTTTCTTCCGATACACTTCACTTATACTGACTTGAGAATGTGGCCAAAGGAACTTATAGAATTACACAGAAAGAAACGAGGAGTTGAATTAATCAAACTTCCGTTTTTGTGCGGTAGCGGAGTCAAAGACACCTTTCGGCGCTGGGGCGTTTTAGTGACTGATTAAAAAATGCGAGCGGGTAGATGATCCGCCGTGGTGCTTGAGAGTCTCGCTCGTAGAAACTTCATTCTCAAAATATAGTTCGAAAAATCCGTGCGCAGCGCCATCCATTGGCCTTCTTCAACACTGAGTGGTCAACAAATGAGCGCCAATATTCAAACATTATTCCCTCACAGAAGCGGTTCTTTTAAATTACAAAATTGAAATACAATTAAATTATGTGGGAAATAATTAAGAAAATACATAAGCGCTCCACCATGCACCCGGCTTTGGAACGTCGCAAGACGTTACGAAACAAACAAGCGAACACTGGCTGATTAGAGCCCATAGTGAATTTGTATAACATAATAATACACATAGCGAAAATAACAACTTAGACTAACAATATTCTATCTAAAGTATGTTTAAAGTTTGAGTTAAAAATTAAAGTTTAAGATTCTATTTAGCGTTGTAAGTTATTGCGTTGGGATAGGATACAACTTGCTTACAGCGAGTTTGCAAGTACCAGTACGCGTTTTATATATTATGATAGACATGAGGAGTCCAGGACCAGTATGACAATTGACAACGTGAAAATACTGAATTATTAGATCAACAACGTGATCGCGTTTAGAGAGAAGGACAGGATGTAATCCTGATACAGAATGAGGTTCGATCTTAAATTTAAATCGTGCGAATTTTAAAACGTATGTAATACGTAGTAGTTTCTGCCAAGAAGAAACACGTTGTGCTAATGTACATAACAATGGCGACTCTGTGTGTTTTGTTAACACATTTGCCTTATGTTCTGGTAAGTCAGAACAGTTGGCGGGAGAGAATGACTTAATAGGCCATTCATCAGGGGGGCCACGGATCCATGCTGGACCGTTCCACCACAAATCATAAGTCAAAAGTTGCGAGGGGAGCATACCGCGTGATAGACAATCACTCAGATTAATGTCTCCGGCGACGTGATAAAAATGTTTAGCGTTCAAGTTTTCTTGACACTGAGCGACCCGGTTGCTAACAAAAATCGACCACCGATGTGGTGACGAGTGAACCCATGATAAGGCAATCGTGGAATCAGAAAAGGCGTAAATGTCAGTAATGGGAATGCGTAATGCATAAGAATCACGTACAGTTCTTATTAACTTTGACATAAGCAAAATAGCACATAACTCTAATCGAGCAAGCGTAGTAATCTTTGTCGGAGTGACCTTTGATTTCGCACACAAAATGCGAGTTTGAATGCCAGATGGGTAGGTACAATGTGCATAAATAACACATCCCATGCCATTCAGGCTGGCATCACAAAATGCGACAAGACGTGATTCGCAATCAACTTCGACACCTATATATCGCGTAATTTTTAATGTGTCAAGCAATTTTAATTCTTGAACGAGAGCGGAAAAGCGTGAGCGTATATGCTCTAGAGCAGGGTCATCCCAATCACTCTTACTAAGCCAAAGTTCCTTAATTAACAACTTGGCGTAGAGTATCACAGGTGTCACCAACCCGAGCACGTCAAATAGTCGTGCAACTATAGGGAGTATATTTCTCTTAGTGCACTTCTCATCTACCAAGGTGGATGTGAAATAAAAATTATCTCCACACGGCTCCCACGAGAGACCTAAAACCTTTGCGACATGACTGCCAACATCAAACTCAAGCGATTTGCGGTGGGTATTTATGTCAGCGTTCATTGCGATAGGACATAGCCTAAAATTTAACAATAATAAAAACAGGTCTGCCTGTAAATTGGGACCAATATGTAAAATATCATTGAGCGAAAGACAAGTGTGGGTTTTAGCGCTCGCGTCTAACACAATACGCGGCATCGGTTTGTCATGTCGAACCACTGCGCGATGTGGTATGTAATAACCATCCATAGACAAATTAGAGTCATCAACGAGGCCAAGACAACCGTTATCCAAACAATCCCGAATAACCTTATTGTAATTTTCGCGTACGGTTGGTGATTGACGAAGTTTACGCTCGAGCGACAAAAACCGGGGGTGAGCGACGCCGCGCGAGTTCCCTAGTTCAGAGGGATCCTTGCAGAACGGCAGCGCAGTATAACGACCTACGTCATCGCGAGTCACAGTAGATGTGAAAATATTCTCGCACTCGGTTTCTTCTGGAGACAATAGGCGCTTCACAGGAACTTCCTCAAGTTCCCAAAAATTTTGCACTAAATCATTTAGTGCTAGCGCAGAAAAGGATGCGGTTGTAGGCACAACAACTTTACGTGGGTAATCACCCATAAGTACATACCCAAACGCGGTTGATAGTACACAAGGGGCACTGGGACCACACTCGACTCTATTTCCTAAGTAAATATACGGGAAGAGCTGTGCACCTAATACTATATCAATGTTTCCTGGAATGTTCCAGCTTAAGTCAGCAAGCGGTAAATCGCGAAGATTTAACTCGCGATCACACTTAATTAATTGCGAGGGCAATTGATCCGTAAGGCTATTCATAACTAACGCATGTATAGTATACTTATGATCTGCATAAATACGAGATTCAATGTCCAAATACACATAGCCTATTATCGTGTGCGAAGTGGAGCCAACACCTTTGACAACAGAATTACTCATTGGTATTATTGGTAAATTTAATAAACGACAACAGGACAATGTTATTAAGTTATTCTGTGAGCCATTATCAATTAGACATCTGACTACAGATTTATTTCCAGTGCTACCTTTAGGGCGAGCATACACCTGAGCGGTTGCCAAGAGAATATCACCCTTATGGCTAGAGGCATACGAATGCACAGTGCTTGAAGCGAGCGGTGACTCAGGAGTGGGACCGTCAAGGTCGCACTGGGGCGGCGGGGATGCGGCAACAGTCGTCGCATGCGAGTGCGAATTATTATCATTATTCTCAAAATGCAATAATTTATGATGTTTTTTCTGACAGAAACAAACTGACGTACTTTTACATCGCGGGAGATTATGTAATGTGCTTAGACAATTCACGCAACCACGCTTAGATTTAATAAACTCATATCTAGCCTTTGCATTTTGCATATTTTTAAACTGAGCGCAGTTATACAGGTGTCGGTGGTCGCGGCCGCCACATAAACAACATGACGCGTCAACTGCGGCGGGCACATTGGACTTATTATTAATCGGCACACTGACAACAAACGACTTAGAATTACGCTGTACACGCCTATCACTAGACTGTGGCGTCCCAGCAGTGGACGACTTCGCATATGACGAAGACCGCGGGTTTGACCGTTCAATCATCTTAGCATAATCTTGTACAAAGTCGATCAGCTGTTGCGTTGTAGGTATATCGACACCTCGAACAGAAAGTTCGAAGGCTTGGATGGTTAGCGTGTCCATTTTCCTCAAGGCACATTGTAGAAACACGAAGTCCGTTAAATCATTTATACCTAACTCTTTAAGCGCGGCGATAGATGAGGAATATATACCTATAAATGAATCAAGTGAGTTCACACTAGGTGAACAATTCTTTAAGTCTAATATATTATTAAGATAATATGAACCTAATGAGCGTTTATCTTGGTATTTCTTGACCAAGGCGTCCCACACTATACTGTAGGTCTCACTTGACGGAACAATACCGGCAGTGAACTTTAATGCGTCTTTGGTTAATTTTGAGAATAGGTATTGCACACGTTGCGAATCAGACAATTGTGTGTTCGAATGAATATTGGCCTTAAAGGACTGATAAAATGTATTCCAGTTTTCAGGGCGTCCGTCAAAACTCGGAATAACAAGCATTTCCAATTTCACTACAGACGCGTTTGAATTACTCGGCCCGTGTGATGCGACCTCCTTGACCTTGAGCGTAGATAATTTATTTCTAATGCGTTTTATTCTCGAATACAATTCATCGAATGAGTCAAGGCAAGAATAGTCGGATTCTACAGGGGATTGTAATGATAAATTTAAGCTATTTATTTGATCTACAATCGACTCGAACTTATCGCGAACGTCATCGATGGTCTCGGTCTCAGACAGAAAATCTTCATTCGCTCGCGTCGTTATGTCAAAACACACAACTGATTTCGACGATTTATACCAACGATTGATGCGTGCAAACAATAATTCCTTTTTTTGATTCAACAGAATAAGCTTCGTCTCGAGATCTGACGACATGTTTGCAAATTAACGATAGGTAGGACCTACCTATTGAAATATAACAAGAAGATTATCTGTAAGGTACCTACTATAATATAATAGTAATTCAACACAGACAGTTTAGATATACCTACTTTTTATTGAAAATTGTACTACGGCTTATTATATAATAGCGCAAGTAGCACAGCGGAGCGAGAATGTAATTATGTACTTACGTACCTAGATAGGTATCTACCTACAAAGTTACGCGTATGTGAATAGAATGATGATTAATTACCAATTAATACGTAAATCACCAACTATTATAAATATCTACCAATTATTACGTAGATTTAGCGTTTTAAATGCAGAATTTACCAAATAATTTACGTAAATCTGTTAGCGAAAGAAAGTAATGAAACTAAGATGGCGGAAAGAATTCACCAAAATTACGTGAATCTTTTAATTAAATGAATAGGAAAGAAATATTATTCACCAATAATTACGTGAATATGTTATTTACTGGCCTATCCGGCTCGAAGGACCATAAATTATGGTAGGACGTGTAAAATAGTCCTACCAAAGTGGTGTGTTTGCACACAAAGCGTAAAGAACCTAATATGACCTGGCGTTTGGTTGTAAGAAAGGAAATACTCATGTAATCGCTTCTATGAATGAAAACGTAAGAAAATCGGCACTGACCTGTGTTCCACCTCGTGAGGATTCAGCTGCAGACAGGCGTGGTTCCTGGCACGTGTTGGTGGGTAGGTATATTTCGACCGGTCGGTTATTTTCTTGAATTTGTCGTTTTCTTCCGATACACTTCACTTATACTGACTTGAGAATGTGGCCAAAGGAACTTATAGAATTACACAGAAAGAAACGAGGAGTTGAATTAATCAAACTTCCGTTTTTGTGCGGTAGCGGAGTCAAAGACACCTTTCGGCGCTGGGGCGTTTTAGTGACTGATTAAAAAATGCGAGCGGGTAGATGATCCGCCGTGGTGCTTGAGAGTCTCGCTCGTAGAAACTTCATTCTCAAAATATAGTTCGAAAAATCCGTGCGCAGCGCCATCCATTGGCCTTCTTCAACACTGAGTGGTCAACAAATGAGCGCCAATATTCAAACATTATTCCCTCACAGAAGCGGTTCTTTTAAATTACAAAATTGAAATACAATTAAATTATGTGGGAAATAATTAAGAAAATACATAAGCGCTCCACCAAACGGTAACGAAGAAAAAAACATACATACCTATATACGCGCGAAAAACATTAGCCTCGCTTTTTGCAGCCGGGTAAAAATAGGTCATTTTAAGAATAGGTCTTTTTAAGAATAAGTCATTTTGCGAATTAGTCTTTATAAGAATAAGCCAATTTGCGAATAGGTATTTTTAAGACTAAGTCATTTTGCGAATTAGTCTTTATAAGAATAAGGCATTGGACGAATAGGTCCTCTTTTTAGGGGTAAGGCGTTTTGCGACTAAGTCCTTTGTCAACTAAACCTCGCCACCTATTACATTGGGACCTAAACATAAACTGGTGAAATGTGGGTGCTAGCACCTTTGCCTACCCCTTCGGGGAATACAGGCGTGAGTTTATGTTATGTTATGTATGATGTATGTTCTTTGATTCTTCTTCTAAATAATAACGAATTAATAATATTCACAGTTGAATCAAGAGAAGCTACAAGAACATTCCAGCAGCAAGTGGCTGCAGGTCAGGCCGGTGGAGCACACGACCTTAGAACAGGAGGCTGACTCCTGTCCAGGAATGGATTACGCTGATATGTATCCCGAGGTGAAGTTGGAGCCAGCTGATAGAGAAGGTGAATACTATCCTACTAATATTATAAACGTGAAATTTGTGAGTGTAGGTGGATGTTTGATACTCTTTCACGTAAAAAACAAATCCGGGGAAACTCGGACGGACTTTCTCTCATGTGTAGTATTAACACACATGAGAGAAAGTGGGGCTATCGGTTTAAACTAAACGGTAAATACACGGAATCCATCCTCGCATTTGCAGATGATCTCGCAATACTTACTCGCAGCCCAAAGCAGTGCCAAGACCTGTTGCGTAAAGTGGATGAATTCTGTACATGGACAGATGGAATGAAAACAAAACCTAGCAAATGCTACTGTCTATGTCTGGGTAGGCGGGGTACCAGATATACCTCATATGATCCAGGGCTTAGTATAGGCGGGGAAAACGTTTCGACTATATCCGAAACCGTGCCTTTTAAATTTCTCGAAAGAAAAATATATAACAGAGGTTGCACTCCAGCTTTAGAAGAAGTAATTAATAACTTCATTATCGATATAAAAAAGGTAGATCAACAGCCACTAAGTAATGTTAAAAAAGCGTGTATTTACGACAACTATTTAACCTCGCGTCTTAACTGGCCGTTTCTTGTTTATGATATAAGCCAGAGCCTCCTCAAAAAACTAGATGCGAATGTTACGAAGACATTGAAGTCGTGGCTGGGGCTAGCTCAGTCGGCAGACCCATCGACATTATATAGAGCCTCAAATAACTTTGGAATGACGTTCAAGAAACCATCGGAACTCTATAAACATCTAAGAGTAACCAAAATGCACGTCCTAGCAAAATCAAAAGACGAAATCGTGCAAGCTCTTCCGAAAGACCAAAGTACTAAAGATCCACCAATTCCATAAAAAAATCATGATAGGCTCGCAGACTGGTAGGGTAGGTTTGGGTAATACTAGGAGGCAGTCAGACAAAGACATAACAAAATCTTTTCTTCAAGTAGATGAAAATAATACCTACAAAGTGCACGCAATGAACCTAGAAATACAAAACGAATGGTTAACACTAGGTGAATTTTGTATTCCCATAGTCTTAAAATGGCGTACCTTAATATACGACTGGTCACCGGCTCTCCTTAAATTCTATCTCAATGCATTCCAGTTGACCCTCCCCGACCAAAGCAATCTTGTCAGATGGGGAAAAGCCACAGATAAAACATGTAACTCATGGAGCAGAAGAGCCTGAGCATCGACACCGTGGCCCACGTTCGCCTGCAGGATGCGGAGTTGGGGATCCATTATGGAACCATCTCCGCATCCCGCTGCGAACTATCGGCGGAACGCCCACCTCGTGGCTTCGGCTCCCCTCCGGTGCAGGCCTTGCTGCCAACCCGATGGTCGGCCGGTTTGCCCCCCGCTGCACACCTAAAACAGTGCAGCGGAGCCTCGCAACCACCGGCCCTGTGACCGGGCTGGCCACAGCGGAAGCAGCGGTCGCCGACCGTCACCTCCGCCGTGCACTGCACCCCCACGTGCCCGACCGACAGGCACCTAAAGCACCTGGCCGGCCGAGCCTGCAGGAGCTGTGCCCGCACCCCAACAACGCCGTCCACCACGAGGACCCGCCGATCAGCAGCCTTTTGAGCTGCCGCGATGGGGCAGCCGACAACTGCCGCCCCCTGTCCGCGACGGCCGGGGGGCATTTCTTCGGCCGTGATGGAGTCGTCCAGGCCCGAAATACGCAGTTCCTGGGCCTGGACACCCGGACGTCGGCTGCATCCAGCGTCTCCCTTAGCTGAGCCGCTATGGCATCAGCCTGGGGACCGCTGGAGGCGCCAGGGACCTGGATGAGGCGGGCCCCCGTCCGAGTCTCCGTGACTCGGAGGGGCTTCGCCAGCTTAAGAGACCTCATATCTATGAGGCCTCTGGCCCGCCTCACCAGGTCGGGGTATTGCACGCCCCTCTCCGCGGCCTCCGGCGTCATCGTCAAGACGACAGCCGTGGTGCGGGGGACGCGCAGCCTTCCCGGCGCTCCCTTCGCGGCAGCCTCGGCCTTCTTGGCCTTTTTGGCTGCCCTCCTCTTAGCGTTCCGCCTCTTCCGGGTTTCGCCGACTACCTCCCAACCTCCTGCCGGTGAGGCGCTTGTAGAGGCAGTCGGGGCCGGAATCGAACCTGGGGCCAGGGCTGGGGCTGGGGCAGAGGACGTCTTCCCCTTGCCCTTGCCCTTGGACTGGGCGCCCTGCGCGGCAGCGGCCGGAGCAGATGGCACAGCGGATGGGCTGCTGGCCGACTCCTGCAGGGTCCCCGTCGCTGCTGGGCGACCCCTTTTCACTGCTCCGGCATACCCTGTAGGCGACGCCAGGGGCGGACGGCGGATAGAGTCCATGATGGACTCCAATCCGCGCTTTGTCCGCTCCTCGTGCGCCGCCTGCCGCGCCTCCTGCACCGCCTGCGCCGCCTCCAGCCGCCTTTCCATGGCGGCCAGAGCCGCTACGACTGCCGCCAGTGGGTCTGTAGGCTGCACCGGCATCGGCACCGGCGGCAGCGGTCGGACAGGCGGTGACGGTGGCAATTCTGGCTGCACCAGTGCCTCCAGCCGCAGCGGCGACCTCGACCGCACCGGCGACACCGACCGCACCGGCGACACCGACCGCACCGGAGAAGACGGCCGAGCCGACGCCTTCGGCGCTGCCGACTGCGCGACCGGCTTCCGCCGCGCCGACCGCGTGACGCGCCCCTCCGGCAGCCCGGCGACGACCTTCTGCAGGTCCGCAAACTCGGCCGCCATCTTGGCCATCTCTTTGCGGTACTCTGCCGCCTGCCGCTCCGAGGCATCGATTAGCTCGACCTGTCGTCTGCCTAGCTGAGCCCGCTCGTCCCGCGACTCAGCCAGCTCCGCTCTGAGCAGGCCGAACTCATCGATAAGGCGCGTCGTCGCCCGTCGCAGCCGGACTTCCTCCGGCCCCATAGACCCCGCACGGGTCCCTATCACTTCCTCCAGGGCCTGCAGTACCTCCCTAGAAGTAGGGTTGGTACGGGGCATGGGCGTGGGCGCCGCCGAGGTGGAGGGACTCGGCGGCGCTACGGCATCTCTCAGGGCCGGGGCACGAGAGGAGGGCGTTTAGGGGATGGCCCTCTTGCCACCCCGCGTCTTCCCCCGGCCGACCATGGCAACCTTGGGCGGGGGGGAGTTCTCGCTGCCATTGTTGGGCTCCTCGTTTGAGGACGAGTCGGTCAAGGCGACGGCTGCGTCCGACTCAGTCCTCCGTGGAGGAGGAGCAGCCTTCTTGCCGCCGTTCCTCCTTCGTGCAGATTTTCGGGTCTGCAGACCCACCGGGCTGTTCGCCCTGCTCTTCTCGGTGGCGGTGTCGAAGTTTTCCGACACCGCCGCAGTTGGTGACGCGCAGTCTGTTTCACTAGGTAGGGGGGGGTTTTTATGTATATCAGGTTTCATAAATGTTCCCACGAGCATGAGACGAAAGGTTACACTTCCCGGGTGACGCTCTTTCCGAGAAGCGGGGTACATACTGTGGAGGTCCCCTGGTGTCCACAGGTTTTAATCGACTTCGCTGTCGGGTTTTTAAGACTTTTCCTTGTCGCGGGCCGGCCAATTAAGGCAAGCCCCGCGGCCTCCAGGTTACCGGCGTACTGAGTGTGGCTAGCACTCAGATCGTTGTCGACAACTAGGAGGTTACGCGACGCGGGGGAGCAGCCAACTCTCCCAACACCGACGGTGGCACGAGTGCCTGTCAGCCCCTGCGCGAGCAGTGGGCCAACCCGTCCCTGGATCTCGCGGAACCCTTGCCTCTCCCCTGTCCCCTCTGAGAGCAGAGGGATACTGGGAGCGACTAGCGGGAACCGGATCTCTCACCGCGGGCCTTGAAGCCCCGCCACACCACGACCCCCTCTGGGTCGACTAGCCCTCAAAAGGGCTGTTTGAATGGAAGGAATCCTACGGATCCCTTCCCGCGGGCCTTGCAGGCCCGCCATACCACGACCCCCTCTGGGTCAGCTAGCCCTCAAAAGGGCTGTTTGAATGGAAGGAATCCTACGGATCCCTTCCCGCGGGCCTTGCAGGCCCGCCATCCCACGACCTCCTCGTGCAATGAGGTCGGCCGTTGGGTTATTCGTCAACGGCCAACAGAACTCCTAAGGCGGGAGTCTGTTAGCCGTTGTCCAGGATGCACCAGCCCCTCCGCTTCCGCTCCCCAGGACCGCAGTCCAAAGGGGGAAGAAACGGAAAGGCCAACGTGGAGGTTACCCAACCCGCACCCCGGGAAACTAACATACCTAAAGACCACGCTATAAAAATAAACAAATACTTTGACCTGACCAACGAGTTAACCAAAAATGGCTATGTGGTTAAACTCTACGCCGTGGAAGTAGGAGCAAGGGGAATTCCAGCTAAATCCCTGTATAACTTATTTAAAGACCTCGGATTGCCAAGAGCTTCAGTAAGCTCTTTACTCAAACGAATATCTAAAACGGCGTTGATAGGATCTTACCAAATTTGGATAGGTAGAGGGGGGAACACGACTGACGGTGGAGGTGAGCGCTGATGCATCACAAGGTGGCCACCCTAAACCTACACCTGGGTCGCAAGTCCCAGGCGCCGTCGCAGTGTTCCTCTCTGTACCACGCCATGGACCCGGCGACCGCACGGTGAATCCATGGAATGCTAAGAACCGGATCTCTCCTAATGGTAGTATTTTCGTGCAATTTAGAGTTCATAGATAACTGCGATTCTACGGAGTGTTTAAAGTTGTTCAAAATTGTATAATATTAAAACCCTAGTTTCTGCCCTTAATACTGGGCCGATTTTGTTCAAATGTTTCCTATTTGAAGCTATGGGGGTACCAAGTATATGGTTTCAATTAATGCCTGTATGTCTATATATGTTATTCTGATGTATTAGCTATATTATTGTAAATAAATAAAAGAGTATCTAACATCCATCCATACATACAATCCACAACCCGAAGGGGGCCATCTCAAAAGAGATGGTCCTGGGTCTGCCGGAGTGCGAGAGATAGTGCGTTTTAGTCGGTTCGAGTTCGTCATAACCACCTCCACCGGCTCCAGTGTGGGTGGTATCCGTAGGGATTTTTCGCAAGATAAAAAAACTAATATTATAAATGCGAAAGTAACTCTGTCTGTCTGTCTGTCTGTCTGTCTGTATGTTACGCTTTCACGCCTCAACCACTGAACCGATTTCGATGAAATTTGGAATAGGGATAGGTTAGACCTTGAGAAAGGACATAGGTTTGGTCGCGATAACCGACATCCACGCGGGTGGAGCCGCGGGCAAAGGCTAGTAGGCTATTTGCATTGGTCTGGGTGTTTCTATGTATAATATGTATGTATTTACAAAAAAAAATGTATTTAAGTATGTTTATTCGCATTCTAGATTCCATAACACCAGCTAGTTAAGCTATGCTTACCATGGGTCTAGATAGCGTTGTGTAGAATGTTAGGAAATATTTATAATCACGTTACTATTCAAGGGAACGGATCAGTGATCATTAATATCAACAAATTCGGCCGGCATCGGAATATAAGCAGAAGTGACAGTGTGATTATTTCTGTTGCTATTATATTACATCACATCATGAACATAAACTTACGCCTGTATTCCCCGAAGGGGTAGGCAGAGGTGCTAGCACCCACATTTCGCCAGTTTATGTTTAGGTCTCAATGTAATAGGAGGCGAGCCTATTGCCATTAACCGGGCACTTATAAACCTGCGATAAATACACACATAACTTTGAAAAGCATCGAAATGTCATTGGTGTGTGCCATGGTAAACCTGGGATCGAACCCGAGACCTCGTCTCAGCAGTCCATTACCCATACCACTAGGCTACCGCAGTATATTAACGTAGGTAACAATATTGTTACGTTATTAAAGAGCGACTGTTATAAAAATAAATAATTGTTGTGTTTTTCTACGCCACTCTAATATAAGCTACTCGCAATAGTAATCCTGCGCAGATGAAGTCGCGGGCACCAGCTAGTTATACAGGGTGTCTGGTGGCAGATTTATGTTTTTTATTTAATTATGAAAACTAGAAAAAATAGAAATCGGTCGGCCTCTGCCTTGGCACGACTCCGCTGCAGCTCCAACATTCTCCTGAGTGTGTTCAAGGACCGGTGGGACTCTCCCTTGTTGCGGCACTGGGTGGCGCTACACTCGAGTGGAGTGTCATCCACTCGAGTGTAGTGTCATCGGTGTGGATAGATGAGTGTTGTTTATTTAATTTATTACTAACATTAGTTCTAAAGTTACTTTGTTACTAACACTATGGATCGATGGTCTGAGAATAAATGAATTTTAATTTAATTTCATTTCATAATCTGCCACCCGACACCCTGTATATTCAGACAGGCGAGCATCTGGCTGGACTTATTGTCGTTTCGAAGTTAAAGATTTTTGGGCGCAAATTCGATATCAAAGGTAATATTAATTTGGCGAAAATACTGGGCAGGGTTGGTTGTGTCGGATTTGAACCGAATAAAATGTACGTGTCTCTAGATCGGCGATTGGCGTCACTACATAGTATAAAGAAAAAAAGGCTTTTTTTTCGTGTGGAAATCCCTTCGGATACCTCCCCCTGCTGGAGCCGGAAGGGGAGGTTATGCCGGGCTCGAACCGACTAAAACCGCACTCCGACTGTGGGTCTTGGTGCTAGGCCGGAGGTGAGGTTGTCATCGACATATCCCTCGCACCCCGGCTGACCCAGGGCCATCCCTTACGGTCTAGCCCTCCTCGGGCGTTTGTCCGTCCCTATGTATGCTTTATAACTACGCAAAGGATTCTACGATGCGTTTTTTTAAATAGATAGAGTAATTCAAGAGGAAGGTTTATATGTACAATCTTTTTTTAAATATTTTTTTGTATTTTTATATAAGTTTATATGTATTATCTGCGGTAGCCTAATGGTACGGATAATGGACTGCTGAGACGAGGTCTCGGGTTCAATCCCAGGTTTACCATGGCACACACCAATGACTTTACGATCCTTTTCAAAGTTATGTGTGTATTTATCGCAGGTTTATAAGTGCCCGGTTAATGGCGATAGGCTCGCCACCTATTACATTGGGACCTAAACTTTATGTATGTTATGTTATGTTTATGTTCACTGGGTCAGCGAGTATTATACATTCTCTCGCACCCCAGCCAGCGTAATAAACATCCTGAAATCTTCACAAATTATTATTAGGAATTAACAATTTTAAATTAATTTACAGTTTTTGAAGAAGAGCATTTAGTAGACGATACGGTATACTCAGTAGACCATGTCGAAGTACCTGTGAAGAAAGAAACAAGTGAGACTCATGCAGGTAAAATATTCCTTCTTTAATTTTTAAACTATCGCTGTGTTTACCTACTCATAGTTTATAATGTCTTCACGCTTCACGCTATATATTTTTGAAAAACTTACTTTTGCCGACGTTTCGGGTGCGTTGCAGCACCCGTGGTCACGACTTGACTGGCCTGCGAGCGTCGCGCGGTGTGCAGGAAACATTTTTTGTGTGCCTACCCTCCATTACTTTCATATTGAATGTAAGGCTGGCGACACACCACACTCTCTATGTCAGTTTTAGACGGCATCGGCGGCAGTGTGTTTTTGGGTTTCACTATTTTGACCACTGGATTCCAGATCCAAATATATCGCGTGAACATTATAAACTACGAAAAATATTTCTTTATTTGATGAAATTTTTAAGCTAACTATTCATTGAGATAGAGCGATGTGGAGTGACAGAAGATGCAGTGATGAGAATAGGCTATTTGACTTATTTTTTTAACTTTCGAAAAATTACCACTTTCTTATAATATAATGAACTGTAAAAGTAAAATTTTCGTACGACAAATAGTTTTCAAGATATTTGATTTAGAAAAATTAAATTTGTCGCGCCGCTCCATACAAAATCGTACGAAATTGTGACGTCACTCTTCGGTAGCGCGTAGTGCAAATGTATGGAGTGCAAGAGAATATCGCATTTATCTCGGTCTACGTTGCGTTTACACTTATATAGTTCATAATAAAAGTTATTTAAAATTTAATGAGAAATCTAAAAAGTTATTCAATTGAATTGAATTTGATTGTTAATATTTTGACTTTTTTTGGGAATTTCAACTAATCCTTATTATTATTCAAGTCATTATTTCAGCTTAGATATGCAATATTTTATTTTGCAAGGCGTATGTTTTCAGAACAAGCTATAATATTAAGCAGTATTGGGAAGAATCGACGACTTAGTCAAATACCCTATTGAGAGTGGAATGTTAAGATGGTTCGTTCATGTTGAGAGAATGAATGAAAGAAGACTAACGAAACAGGTGCATGAGGCGAGTGTGGATGGTATGGTACTGTCGGTAGGGGAAGACCTAGGCGCACATATTGGACCAAATCGGGGAAGTTTTAGAAAAGAGGCAGGTCAGGAGTACCCTAAACCGACGAGCATGCATGAAGAATGTAATGAGAGTGAATGAAGCGAGAGTAGTATGTCAGGATCGTAGCAAATGGAGATCCGTGATCTCTACCTACCCTTATGCGAAACAGGCGTGATTTTATTTATGTATGTGTGTACCCCAACCCCTTCTGCCGTCTACGAAACCAGAGCTACGTAACTAGTTACTAACTTAACATAATTCGTCCTTGTACGATACCAGTTACGTACACACACGTTTTTTTACTTCAACGAAACTTGGTTTCGTAGATTGCTGTTGGGATGTAGCATATTGTACAAGCGCGAGAACTTCGCTTTCGCGATGCAGGATTCGTAGTGACGTAGTAGTTCGGCTTAATGTCACTAGATGGCGCTGCGTACATGTGGCATCGCCACACAACCATTCGCGACGCGCGCCACCCAATGTCTGCACGTGGCTTAAAATCATACATTATAGTACTTATTTCTTCCACAGGATTTGATATTTCTTTGAAAACTGAATCAGCTATGCCGAGCAGTGCACAGGAGACATCTTATAATACATGTGATATCAAGATCGAAATAGTTGAAGAATGTGGTAGGACACACATTGCAGAGAAACCACACCAGTGTGTTGTATGTAATCAGTATTTTAGTAAAAAAAGTGATTTAAGTACGCATATTTGTATATACAGTGACAAAGCAATGCATACGTGTTACATATGTAATAAAAGTTTCCACAGAAACTGTGAATTAACAAGGCATATGCTCGTGCACACTGGTGAGAAACCATATCAGTGCCATATATGTAAAAAAAGCTGCAGTCGAAAAGATGGCCTAGTTACTCATTTACGTACACATAACGCTGAGAGAGCTAAATGTAATGTATGTAAAAAATGGTTTCCTGATAAGAAGCAATTACATATTCATAAATGTGCTAAGCTAGCTGAGAAACCATATCAATGCGATGTATGTACGAAAAGTTTTGTTCGCAAAGACCATCTGAAGACACATGTTCGGACGCATACGGGTGAGAAACCATTTCAATGTTACAAATGTGAAAAAAGGTTCAATCAAAAAGCTCATTTAAAATCGCATGTACGTACACATCATTGGCGAAGAGCGGAAATGATCAAAAGTGAATCCGAAGGTTCGTGAGGCCATCAAGTTGGCCAAGAAATAAAAGTGTTGCCATTAAGCAAGATTATTAGCAGTGCTGTTAGTGCTGTTCTCATACACGACTTGCGATGGCTTTTTTTTTTCGTGCGGAAATCCCCTCGGATACCTCCCCCGCCGGAGCCGGAAGAGGAGGTTATGTCGGACTCCAACCAACTAAAACCGTGGGTCGTAGTGCTAGGCCGGAGTTGAGGTTGTCTTCGACATATCCCTCGCACCCCGGCTGACCCAGGGCCATTGCTTACAGTCTGGCCCTCCGGCCATTAATGGATGAAGATATTAAAACAATCTAATGAGTCATATAATCCTATCGATCTGAATTTGTAAGAGATGTCAGAATTTAGAAAAAGCATAAAAAAAATTAGAAAAGAAAGGCGTCGGTAGCTTAGTGGTTGAGGAGTCGGCCTTACGATCGAGAGATCCCGGGCTCGAATCCTGGCCATTACACTACCGACGTGAACCCACTCCTAACACAAGCAATTTAGCTTAGTTGGAGAGGTTAGAGAGAATATTAGTAACATAGGTTCTAAAAAAAAAAACCGTCGGTAGCTTAGTGGGTAAGGAGTCGGCCGTAGGATAGAAAGGCCCCAGGTTCCAATCCTGGCTATTACACTACGGACGTGTTCCACATGTGACTCGAGCAATTTAGCTCAGCTGGAGGTGTTAGCATAGGGAATATTATTAGTAATTTAATTTTAATATGTTCAAATAAATAAAAAGGCGACGTCAAAATTAGCGTGTGGCCATGAGAGTTTTAATTGGGAATTCTACTGACTAGTCAAATTACTTAGTTAGGTACTTTTTAAACGATAAAACAATGAGTTATAAGGTAACTTGTATGAAAAAGATTTAGTGACGTCATAAAATTTAATACTCAAATCAGTTATTATTATAGGTTGGGTGGATGATTAAAAGCTCTTTTACCATTATTGATTTAATAAGCTCGGTTAGATAATTTATTTTTACTATAGGGTAATACCCAATTATAAAATCCGTACTAAGTAATATTATAAATGCGAATTAAATGAAATTTATGCAACTTCTGCCAGGCAACCTTTGGGTGGAAACGTATGTTGGTTGCCTTCGTTCGCCTTAGTTCCATTGCTCAGTTCCATGATGGTACTACTGCGATTTTTTTTTCGCATTAGTACCATTTATTATGTCCTATTGAAGTAATGGAACTACTGCGAATACTCAAATTAGATTTCTCAATTGTACCAATAAGTCAATTATCGATGGAATGGTAAAAAGAAGTATTCAACAACTAATTAATTATTTAGACCACCGTTACGGACATTAATATTGTCGCATACACTTACGGTTATTTAACAATAATAATGTTCCTGGACATTCACCAGCCTTGTGCCGATGATAGCGGTGGAACAACACTATTTATCTCGGGGTGTGATGAAGGTTGGAAACAATGAAACTCAAACTTCACCTGTGCTTAAGTGTAATAATATTGCTCAAGATACATTGGTTTACATTGATCCTTTTATACAGTGATTGGTAACGTAACCATAGTGCCATCTAACTTGACATCAACGCCATCTATTGAGCGTTGATGCAACAATGTACAATAATATGTGGTTCATGTGAACGAAACCATAGCGACATCTAATTTGAGGTCAACGCCATCTATCGAGCGTCGAGCAAAACAGTTTTTAACTTACAGTACTAAACATACCGCCCACCAAGGACATTTAGTGCAGAAATGTCCTTCAAGAACTAGATCAGAAATAAATACAAATCAAATTTAAAATACTACGGCTTGACTGGAAATACAATGTGCTCTGAATTATGTGGTATCTGGACCATTAGGCCTGAGATATGAATGATTACAGCAGCTCGTAATCGTGCAAAATCAATAAATAACATTAGTAAAACATGAAAAATAACAGTGTAAAAGTATAAAAGTGTAAACCAACAAGTGCATAATTTTATCTTAAAATAAGTAATTTAAGAAGTATGTATATGTATATAAATTCATCAAATTCAATCAGCGACTGGCAAAATACAGAGTTTGGACGTGGGTCTCTTCATCATTGAAGTTTTGGTACGAATTGTGACCACACGGGTGATGTCATCTTTACCAGGATGTTTTAGTTCTATCCTACCTAACAACCAGCGACTTGGCGGCAATTCATCTTCCTTTATTAGGACAATGTCACCAATTTTAGGTTCAGGAACTCGATTAGACCACTTATACCGATTCATTAGGTTCGACAAATATTCGGTAGACCATCGCTTCCAAAATGACTGAAGCATTCTTTGAACGAATTGCCACCGGGTTAAACAGTTTACGTTGGACCCTTCGTATGTTTAGTCAGGTACACTTACAATTGGTTCTCCAATTAAAAAGTGTCCCGGAGTTAACGGGGTCGGTTCACTAGGCTCCGTACTATTTAATATGCTAATTGGTCGCGAATTCAAGCATGCTTCGACTTGACTTAAGAACGTATTAAGTTCCTCATACGTCAACGTTGATTCACCAACGACACGTTTGAGGTGAAATTTGGTGGATTTTACACCCGATTCCCATAATTTGGTAGGTACTTCTTCATCCCACTGTATACCGGCGAGCCACAATTTTTGAATCAAGACCTTTGCCACTATTGCGCATGGAGCTAACCATCCTAATGGGTCAAACAATCTTGCGATTTCTGATATTACAGCTCGTTTGGTAACAGGAACTGCAGATGTCAGAGGAAGACTCACACCATACTGAAGAGCATCTTCGCGACGGTTCCAGGTAAGTCCTAAGATTTTTAGTGTATTGTCTGTTTTGATTTCTATTTTCTTTTCTTCCTTAACTTGTTTTACATTGTGTTTGAGTATTTTCATGTCTGTGTTTTGTTGCTTTACTTCTTTGCTTCTATTATCCAATTTTGCTTTACTTATTTCGATTCTTTGTATTGCTTCTAACATGTTTTGATTATTGCTGTTCCATTTTTGTATTGCGAAGCCCCCTTTTTCGAGTAGTTTCGTCATTTGTGTGTAAATTTCAGCGCCTTCTTCAACACTGTCACAACCGGACATCATATCATCAGCATAAAATGAATTTAGCACCCTATCTGATGCCAAAGGATAGTTTTGTCCTTCATCATATGCGATTTGATGTAAAGTCCTAACTGCTTGATATGGTGCCGATGCGGTGCCAAACGTGACAGTTAGAAGTTCATAGTCTTGTATTGGCATTTCTGGGCTGTCTCGCCAGAGTATGCGCTGATACATACTATCCTCATCTGCTACCTTTACCTATCGATACATCTTAATTACGTCAGCCACAAGGCCGATAGCATGTCGACGCCACTTGACGATTGTATGCCGAAGATCGGCTTGCAGTGTCGGTCCGACCATAAGAGTGTCATTCAGCGAGACACCTTTAGTGTTCTTTTCTGAAGCATTAAAGACCACCCTTACCTTGGTAGTGGCCTTGTCTTCTTGGATCACAGCGTGATGTGGGAGATAGACTGCTTCTTCTCTTTTGGTATTATTTTTGTTTACAGGTTTCATATGTCCTAGCTGTAAGTATTCATTTATTACTTTGCTATATTCTTCTTTTAATTGTGTGTTTTTTGTTAATCTTTTTTCTAATGATTTGAATCGTGTTTCAGCTATGCCTCGAGAGTTACTGTATTTACAAGCAGGATCATCTTCACGAAACGGTAACTTAAACACATATCTGCCGTCTTCGTCACGCTTAGTGGTCCGCTGGTAAAGCTCTTCGCATTTCTCTTCTTCAGCGGTAAGTATTTTCTTGTTACTTGTTTGTTCTTCAATTTCCCAAAACCTTTTAAGCATATCATCTTCTTGAATTTGTGCATGCATGACACTAATGTTTCTTGATTGTGGTTTGTGATTACTTACAGAATTAATCTCACCAGAAAGGATCCAACCTAAGGTGGTGCATTGAGCTATGAGATTACCTGACGGGCTCTTTACCATACCTTCCTGTAAAATACGACTATAAACATCAGCGCCCAATAAAATGTCTATCTTGTTGGGTGTATTGAAGTTTGGGTCAGCTAGACATAGGCCTTTGTTGTCTAGCCAATCAAAATTACTAATGTTTATATTGCAATCGGGTAAGTAGGACGTTATTTTAGTTAATACGTATGCATTTAATCTGAGTTTGAAATTTGGATCCGTTCGTGACTTTATTGATAAATAAACCATGTGCCGTGCAATAGTTGACCTATCATTACCTAAACCAGTGATAGTACCTCGAATAGGAATTCGTTTCAGCCTAAGCAATTGTACTGCAGCTTCTGTGATGAAGCACGCCTGGGAGCCTTGATCCAGTAAGGCTCGAATGGTTAACTGTTGCCCAGAGTTGGACTTGGCTGTTACCAATGCGGTTGCTAGCAACACTTTCCGCGGTTTAGGGACTGTACCTGTAGATAGACATGAAATCACGGGCGCCTGACTACTTGAGCAGCTTGGTTGATCAGCGGACGGTTGTGCAGAAGGTTCACCCCTTGCATTGTTGCCTTCTCCATAGTGTAGCAATGAGTGGTGACGCTTGTGACATATTCTGCACGAAGTTAATTTTTTGCACTCAGAAGCAGAGTGGTTGTTGCCTAAGCAGTTGAAACAAACCATGTTTTTAGATGTGAAGTCGCGTCTCTTTTGAATGGGTTGCTTGGCAAACTGTTTACAGTAACAGAGTTTGTGTGATTCATGGCAAAATTCACAGCTCAAAGATGATGAATTTGCGACCAACATTGTTTTTGAATTATGAGCCTGAGACTTGTTCTGGCGAGCCGATGACTTAGGAGTCTCTATGGCTTCTAATGCGCGGAAACGGGTTTCAATGAATGACCTAAACTGTTCAAGCGTAGGCAATTCGTTCACTCCAGAAGGGTTACTACTTAGCTCCCATTGTTTGCGAGTTTCAAAATCTAATTTGAATGCCACTATCTCAATAATGATGACATCCCATGTGGACACATCAATGTTCAAATTCTCGAGCGCGTGTAAGCAGTCATTGGTGGTATCAAACAGTTCCTTGAGACCAGACCCTGACTCGACATGTAAACGTTTTTGGCTGAATAAACGTTTTAGAATTCAATGAGCTAGATACTTTTTATTATTGTACCGATGTTCTAAGGCAGCCCAACATTGAGCGTAATTGGCATCGCTTACCGGAGTGTGTCTTATTAGTTGTGCAGCTTCTCCGGTTAGATGACTTTTTAAATAGTGCATTTTTTGACAATCATCGAGAGATTCATTTTTGTGAACTAATGATTGAAATGGTGTAGTGGGTAGTTGGTGTGTAAACACAAAATTTTTTCGCTCTATTTAAAATAAATAATTAAATTATTACTTCTATTGTTTTTGATATTTAAATGACATTAAATTATTACTGAGGAAGCATACCTGCCAGTAGTGTGTTATCCATCAATTCCACTACAGCAAACCACCTTTCTACACAATATACAACTATTCTTTGACTGATCTACAAACATGCCCATTGAATCAATACAAGAAACAATGAGCAACATGAAGGAGACCTTTCTGAAGCGGATGGCTGATTTTGAGGCTGAACTCCCAAAAGCTCAAGGCACTGCATCACTGGTGAGTTTGTCAGCGGAATATGCTCTATTCAAAACATTCATCTCTGAGACTATGAGTAATCTCCAACAGCAAATCGATATGCTGTCACGGACTGTAGACTCCATGGAGATGCGTTCCCGCAGGAAGATGTTACTGTTGCACGGAGTGCCTGAGTCGGAAGAGCAGAGGGACCTGAGTGAGGTGTTGGTCAGTGCAGTTAATACGCATATGCAGCCACCCATAACGACTGAAGACATCCGACGCTGCCACAGAATGGGCCGTCCCTCAGCAGACCACAAGCCTAGGCCCATAGTGATCAAGTTTCATAGTACTGCAGTCCGTGACACTTTATGGTTCGCCAAAACCAAGTTTAAGGGGTCCGGAATTACCGCTTCGGAATTCCTTACAAAAGAGCGGCACCAGACATTCATGGCAGCGCGCCAGAAATTTGGTATCACAAAATGTTGGACCAAAGAGGGCTATATACATGTTATAGCAACCAATGGAGTTCGTCACCGTATCACCAACATCTGTGAGCTTAATAAGATCGAGGTACCCAGTATAGAAAAGCCCCCAGCATCGGCTAAATAAGTAAACAAATCCAAGAGGACTGCAGCTCAAAGGAAATAAATACTATTGTTTTGATCACGCCCGGGTAGTGAGTAGTAATCACTTTATTATGTTGTTTCGGTGCATACCCGCACTATTTTGCTTTCTGTCTCATTTATATGTTCACATACACTTCACAATAGGTAGTTTTTAAATATAAGTATTGTGATTATGTCTAAAATTGCCGGTATCACATAACTTTTTAGATCATTTACATGAATCGATTGTATTATCTATCCGTCATTCGTCACTATAAATCATCTATAAATTTGACGGACAGACACTTACCTGACATCTGTCACTTTCACTTAAACGTCAAATATGGACCTTAGTCTTTTAGCACTGACATACTTATAATATTCCTTCTGGTGATTACCGTATTAATATTATTTAGATTATTTTTTATTTTTGTTATTTTGTTTTATTCATTTATTTTACTTCGGCAAAAGGCACTATGACAGATTGTAGCTTGTTAAATATTTCATTCTTTATTTAATTATACCCGGGTGTGGAAGATGTTTTGCTCTAATGCTTAGGTTGTAAATTGATTGTTGTATACCTACCAAAGTTGTTTGAAATGGAGGCACAGCTGGCGGGTAGCAAATGTATTTTGGTGCTTGGCCAGTGCTTATATTTTCATTCATAATTGTTATTTTTAATAATATAACTTATATATTATTATTACATATTATTATTTACATTTATTTTATTATCCTATATTTATTTTATTATTTACAAACTATTTTATTATTTTTATCTATTTTGTTATAGATAGTACCTACATGTCATGTGTGATAGCGACACTGAAAGTTATTATTCATTGAATAGCTCTGATGATGACGACATTGATAGCTTTCATTCTTTAAATGGCTCTGGTGAAATTGCTGACGAGCCACCGTCCTTAGCTGCAATACTCGAGTCTCAGTTTACTGATGTTCCTAAAAATTTCAACATCGCCCATATTAATGCTCAAAGTATTCCTGAACATTTCCCTGCTGCGCTGGCTACCTTTGATTGTAAGGACATCCATGCAATCCTTGTCTCCGAATCATGGCTTAAGTCCCATCATTCCACCGTTACGTATACCCTTCCTGGGTTTCAACTGATTAGAAATGATCGTCTCGCTGGGCGTGCCGGTGGTGTTGCTATATACCTGAGATCACATATACCCTATTCTGTCATAAGCATGTCACAACAACCACCCCCACCAAATGCCGGGGAGCACTTGTTTCTTGAAGTTGAGCTCAACCACATTAAACTTCTACTTGGTGTCTATTACTGTCCCTCTTCTAAAATTAATTATTTCTCTTCTTTTGAATCACTATTAATCAACCTTATACCTTCTTACTCTCATTCCATAATCATGGGAGATTTTAATACGTGCCTCCTTAAAAATGATGCGCGCTCTTCAACTCTTAACACTATCGCTAAATCTTGCAACCTCACTATTCTTCCATCTAAAACTACTCATCACGTTCCAAACCGTAACCCTTCACTTCTTGATCTCATCATGGTTTCCTCCTTAGAACGGGTAGCTAAACATGGACAGTATGAAGCTGATGCTTTCTCCTATCATGACCTACTCTTCCTCTCTTACAAAATCCGTCCACCTAAAGCTAACCCTAAAATCTGCATGCAGCGCAATTTTAGCAATATGAACATTGACAGTCTGCGCAACGATGCTAATAACATTGACTGGACCCCATTGTTTGTTTCGGCGACTGTGGACGAACAAGTTGCCATTTTTAACTCGAACCTCATTCAGCTCTATGACAGACACGCCCCTATCCGAGCAATCAAAATCAAGCATCCACCGTCGCCATGGCTAACAGATGAGGTAAAACAGTTAATTTCAAAAAAAACTGCTGCAAAATTTCGATACAAAATTAGACCTACTGAAACTAACTGGCAGAGATATGTGACGGTTCGAAATCACTGCAATAAGGTGTGTAGGAATGCACAACGCCAGCATATTCATAACTCTGTACAAAACGGTGACTCATCAAGGGTCTGGAAATTCCTCAAAACTCTGGGAGTTGGAAAAACACGTCATGATATGATTCCTAAAGACTTAGATACTGACATTCTTAATCAGCATTTCACTGCCTCGTCCAACTTTGATAGGACTACAAAGGCACATACCATTAATTATCTTTCTACACTTCCAACTCCTAACATCTCAACATTTGTCTTTAGTCTATTTACCGCTTGTGATGTTAAGAAGAGCATCATGGCTATAACTTCCAAAGCAGTTGGTAGTGACTGTATCAGCCGGAGCATGATCCTTCCCATCCTTGAAGAGATACTCCCGATCATCTGTTACATGCTGAACTATTCCATAACGAGTGGTACGTTTCCATCCACATAGAAAGATGCCTTAATTACCCCCTTACCGAAGAAATCCAAACCATTGCTATTGACCGATTACCGACCTATATCCATATTGCCATTCCTATCTAAAGTTCTCGAACGCCTCGTCAATAACCAGCTGAGTGCGTTTATTTCTAAAAATAATCTCCTCAATACCTATCAGTCCGGATTTCGTCCTGGTCATAGTACAGTTACAGCCTTAGTGAATATCACAGATGACATTAGGTCTGGTATGGAAAGCGGGAAACTAACTGTTCTCTGTTTACTAGACTTCAGTAACGCTTTCAATACGGTGGACTTTGATATTCTACTACATGTACTCCGCTCTCTTAACATATCTCCAACGGTAATAGACTGGTTTCGTAGTTACCTGTGTGGCCGTCGGCAGCGTATTCGCATCGAAGATAAATTTGTTAAAATTGTAATACCAGTGTCGGTGTGCCCCAGGGCGGCGTTCTTTCTCCTTTGCTCTTCTCGATTTTTATTAATTCTATCTCTAATGAACTTCGTTCTTCCTACCACCTTTATGCAGATGATCTGCAAATTTACACACAGGCACCCAAAACTCTATTGAGAGAAGCGATGGAGCAAATAAATAATGACTTAGCTCGCATAAGTTCCTGGAGCAAGTCCTTTGGGCTTAGTGTTAACCCTGCGAAGACACAAGTGATTATACTTGGCAGCAATAGAACAGATATAGACCTGACCCTTGTTCCTCTGGTTGTTTTTGATGGCACTGCGATTCCCTTAAGCACTCAGGTTAAAAACTTGGGTATAATACTCGATTCCCACCTGTCTTGGGGCCCACAATTGCAGGAAGTGAGCAGAAGGGTGTTTGCTTCTGCAGGTTCAATAAGGAGGTTAAAACACCTGTTACCGATTCCCACAAAAACTGCGCTTGCAAACTCCTTGCTTCTTTCTATATTAGATTATGCAGATGTTAGCTACTTGGATCTGACCGAAAACCAGCTTGACAAACTAGAACGTCTTCAAAATCTATGTATAAGATTTATATATGGACTTCGCAAGTTTGACCATGTATCTAAGTTCCGTACACAATTACAGTGGTTACCTATCAGGCTGCGCCGGAACTCACATATCCTCTCCCTGCTATACAACATCTTGTATAACCCTTCAACACCTTCCTACTTAAAAGAACGTTTTCAGTTCCTTTCAGATACCCATGAGAGGGGTCTACGATCATCGGTGAGACTGATTTTAAAAATGCCAAGGCATTCCACAGGTTTCTTCGACAATTCTTTTACTGTCACAGCTGTTCGCCTGTGGAATGAACTGCCAGTGGAAATAAGACGAGCTCAGACATTGGTGAAGTTCAAAGGAATGGTCAGGGAGCACTACTTGTCCAGTGTGTCACGTCTAACATAGTGTACTATTATATCTGTTTAAGTATGTAGATGTTTATGTACCTTTATATTTTTAAAATTTATATTGTATGTAGAAATGTATATATTTTATGTATGTATGTATATTTATATTTAAGTAGGTATATATTTATGTAATTATGTATTTATATAAAGGTGTAGGTATATTATATAAATGTATAATTGAACGCCAACAACTACCAGTTAAGTACTCCAACCAACATACATTTCCATCCAAAGGTTGCCTGGCAGAAATTGCGTAAAGCGATAAGGCCGCCCTTTGTACTGCTCTTGTGTTCCTAATTTCCATACTTTTAATAATGTAATTGGCGTACAATAAAGTATATAATAAATAAATAAATAAATAAATAAGTCACTGAATGTCGTCCATTCACTGTATTCGCCTGAAAATGTCGGTATACTTATTTTATCTAACTTTACAAACTTTGATGAACGACTCTTACTTGATTCTGCCTGTTTAGGCGGTGATAGTTTATTATAAGTTGACATTAAGAGGGTTTTGAAATTAAGGTAAACCTCTTCAGTCGAATCGTAACTATCCAACACGGTTTGATCCACCCTCTTTTCAGGTTGTTCAATAAATTTAAGATAATTAGTCTGAAATTTACTCCAATTATTTTCAAGAAGTTCTTGTCTAGTTTGTACATATTCTAAAGTGATTCTATCCTTCGGACTCTTTCTAAAATTAGTGTATCCTTTTTCTATAGTAGCACGCAAATGAGTTACAACGTTGGCTAATTCCGCCATGATATGAGGATAACACAATGCAATGTAATCTGTAAGTTTAAATGAATCAGACTACTACAGCCAGCAACAAAGCAAATAAATATTGCTAGTATTATAATTTATCTTCCACTGTTTGACTCAGCAATGCTACAGATTGTTACTTAAAACACAGTAAAAGCGTCTTAAAATTAAATTAAGTCCAGCTAAAAGCGACTATTCTAAGTGCTAAGCGACTCGTTTTACAACGTGTGTTTTTTCAAAATACAAAATAGATTTGATTAAATTCTATAACTACAAAATATGGCAAAAACAAACATAAAAAAGCTTACTAATACTTGAGTTTTCTAAGTGTCAAAAAATCTACAAAATTTTACAAGTCTTTTAATTTTAAATACTTTACTGTCGGCGGTAAACGGACATAGTCTCCCCGTTCCCCCGTTTTCTATAAATAATTCTAAGTCTAAACTACCATGCCTTAAGACTAATATTTTACAAGTTAACTACAAACTAATCTTAATTTTTCTAAGTCTAAACTGCATTGAACTCTTCTATTTGTATAATATTGACAACAGATATAGTTCTAACAAAGTTGATGCTTTCAAGCGAACTTCGTAAACTTCCGAAAGTGACAATCTTGACAGATGTCAACTTCAAACTTGATAGGTGAAGTTCTTTCGCCTTAAGTATGACATAAACAATAAAATGTACTCACAGTTGCACTTCACTCACTATTCAAACTGATGATGTGTAGGTGGCGCCCTCTGTGGTTGACTCTTGAACTGCTGCCGGGACCAGAACTGTTCTTCAGTCAGCTTCCAACAACGCGGCACTTCCTTGCGCGTTTACTCGTACCGTTGCACAGCGATCCACTGCTAGTACGAGGTGGTGTACTAAAAGAAGTCTCCGATCCGACTCGATAGGACCATGTACTATTCACCAGCCTTGTGCCGATGATAGCGGCGGAACAACACTATTTATCTCGGGGTGTGATGAAGGTTGGAAACAATGAAATGAAACGCAACTAATTCACCTGTGCTTGAGTGTAATAATATTGCTCACGATACATTGGTTTACATTGATCCTTTTATACAGTGATTGGTAACGTAACCATAGTGCCATCTAACTTGACATCAACGCCATCTATTGAGCGTTGATGCAACAATGTACAATAATATGTGGTTCATGTGAACGAAACCATAGCGACATCTAATTTGAGGTCAACGCCATCTATCGAGCGTCGAGCAAAACAGTTTTTAACTTACAGTACTAAACAGTTCCCGTCATTTCCATTGGCCCAAACCATAACTGTGACATGGGAGTCGAAGTAAACCAATAACGCAACACAATAATATATATGACATAAATATTGTAAATAGATATTTACACATACAGGATACAAATAATAAAATAGGAAAATAAATGTGCTCCCAGTAATAATAATGGGTAAGTACCTATATGTTTAAGCGTGTCATTAATAATTTTTGGTAGGTAGGTTATCAGCAGGTATTATACCTACTTATCAATTGTCCCTGCCTTATTAGCAGTGTCAATTCCGTACGCATACTTGTGACATTTGTTAGCGTTTTTTTACAAGTACCCTTTAAAATGTGAAGATAGGTTTGAAGTTATCTACTACATTCAAAACAACATTATTTTTTGCGTTCAGCACGTACCTACCAGCTTTGTTGAGTAAATAACGAATTTTATTATAAGTGTCTCGATGAGCGATATAAAAATTTTAAATAGAGGACGCGGTAGGGTATTGTTCGCTGATGGACATCAATACTACAAACATGTAGTTTATAGAAATGGATGCAGTAATTGGCGCTGCAAAAAGTTTAAAGCATTAAAATGTGCAGGATCCGTAACCCTGTCCACGGTAAGTAAACTTTTACTTAATATATTTTGAGTATTTATATAATACGGTATATAAAACAAAAAATAAGAACCGATTTCTTATTTTAAACCCCCGACAAAAAACAGGGGTGTTATAAATTTGAAATGTGTATGGGTGTGTGTGTGTGTGTGTGTGTGTGTGTGTGTGTGTGTGTGTGTGTGTGTGTGTGTGTGTGTATATATATGTGTCAGTCTGTCTGTGGCATCGTAGCTCCCAAACGGATGAACCGATTTCTATTCTGTTTCTTTTGTTTGAAAGATGGTTTAGACCAAGTGTTCTAGGGTGGTCCTCCGACGAGACAAATGACAAAAAAGGGGCAATGTTTAGGATAGGTCATAATTTAATAGTTTTTATTTTACTTTTTATAGGGTATTTTTAGGTCGGGAGTTTTTTAAATTTTTAATTCAAGTTTTTTTTTAACTTAAAGATTTTTTAACGCTTTAATTTTATACTTCGTTTTTTGATAACGAATGATTTTTTTAATATAATGTTTATTTGTCGAATAGGACCAAAAAGATATTTTAAAAATCAAGCCGCACTACAGCGAGTGCGCGCCTGATATAACTCAAAATATTATTGAGGAAATAATCAATGAACACTGCGAAGAAGCTATTAAGGGGAGGGAACCAGCTTCTCGAATTTTCAAGAGAGCTTTAGTTAAGATAACTGAACAAGGGTTAGACTTGGCCGCGAAAGTACCTGTGCCAAGTTTTAAAGAAAAAAAAGATTCTATCTACCGACGCCGTAATAAAAATGCTGGCATTTCCAGATGTAGTGCTGATTGTCCATTAAATGTCGAGGTAAGTATTTTATCATTTACCTATTACCTGAGTTAGTTCGAAGAATCGAGAGAAACTAATAGGTGTACAATCTTGTTTTATTTTCTAGGTACCAAACCAATTCATGAACTTCCTTCTTGCTGATTACAGCGATGAAACTGGCATGAGAATCCTTATTTTTTGCTCGGCAGAAGGTAAAGAGCAACTTAAAGTCCTCAAGCACTTCTTCATGGACGGGACACACAAAGCATGTTTAAAATGTTTTAAGCAAATATATAGCATCCACGGGGATATTGGTAGCAATTCCAACAGTTCTAATATAGTACCACTTGTTTTTGCATTCATGACGCATCAAACGGAAAAGGCATATTCAATTCTTTTTAATTTGATCATGTCCCAAGTGCCGGAATGGCGACCTAGTAAAGTTACCATAGATTTTGAACAGGCCGTGATAAAAGCACTGTCAAAAATGGAGGTGGAAGTAAAGGGTTGCCACTATCATTATTCTGATGCACTTCTTAGGAAAGCTAAAGGTCTCAATCTATTAAAGGAGAGAGATAACAAAAGAATAGTTTTTTTAGCCATAAATTTGCCATATCTTCCACACCATTTGATTGGTAAATATATTCAAAACCAAATGAATGATGATATTTAAAAAATATTTCCAAAACTATTGGATGAAGGACGAGTTTACCAAAATGTGGTGTCTGTTTGGAGAGCAACACAGAACGAATAATGTAGTTGAAGGTTGGCATCATGCCCTTAATACTAATGTCAACAAGAATGAGGTACAGCTATTACAAATTCTTCATATTTTGCGCGAAGAGTCATCATTGGCTGCTTTTCGTATAAATCGTTTGCAAAAATTTGGTAAACATTCACAACCGAATCGTCGCAGAACGTACGTAGAGACGGACAGACGCATAATGAATGCTCAAATGGAGATTACAATGGGGCAAATTGGTGTAGGCCACTTTCTTGACATGCTGCGATAAGTTTTATCGTAACGTGTCAAGAAAACTTCTTTTTATCTATTTATAAGTCTGTGTAATTCTTACACGATTCCCATCGACACTGCATCAATTTTTAGCTTCTTTTATAGATTTTTTTTACTAAAATAAAAGTTTCGGCTCCAACTTAGACAAAAAATCTGTTCATCTAGTGACAGCGGAGTGGACTAAAAATCAAAATAATGTTATAAAACTTTTTTGTTACGATTACAAATTATGTGGTTGCATATATTATGATTGGTTATATTATCACAAGAATAATGTACGTATTTTGTGTTTATATGATCATAATTATTATGTTGTTACTTTTTGCAGTTGTTCAAGACTAATGCAACTGTTTCAAATAATAAAACAATTACCTACAAGTGCTATTTTTATTGGTAATAATTTCTACATGCCTATACTATTTCCTAAGGGTGGTTCTGATTTCTACCCAAATTTAAAATTATGCACGTAATACTATAAAATATTATGTTAAATAACCGTAAGTGTATGCCATAATATTAATATCCGTAACGGTGGTAATTAATTAATAATCAATGTGTGGAGGTATTTTTGAAGTTGAATACTTCTTTTTACCATTCCATCGATAACTGACATAATGATACAATTGAGAAATCTAATTTGAGTATTCGCAGTAGTTCCATTACTTCAATAGGACATAATAAATGGTACTAATGCGAAAAAAAATTCGCAGTAGTACCATCATGGAACTGAGCAATGGAACTAAGGCGAACGAAGGGTTGGTTGGAGTACTAAATAAACCTTTTGAACTTGTAATGTATTTTTATTTCTTCATCTGAGGGCTAATCCCCAGTCCCTGTCTTATCCAAAGCTGGCACTTTGGAGCCGCAGTGCGGACGACCCCTTCTTTTTAACCGACTACGGCGAAGCCAAAAGGCGGGTTATGATTTTGACAGACTATGTATGTATGTATGTATGTTCATTTATTCCCTCATAGCTCCTCAAGTACTTATTAGAACTGGACAAATGAGGTATCGTTACAAGCGGGTTTATTGTCCGATGGTTATAGTATAGGAATAGGCCATATGACGTGTCACTCATGTGTGGCGCCCTCTAGCGCCCATAAGGTACTGTGTTAAAAAATGAATTTGAAATCAAATGCCGTGTTTGGTATCAAATGGAAGGGCTTAATAGGCAAATTTCAAATATGTATAAATTATTAGCTTTATCTTGCCCCAAAAGAATATTAAAAAAAATAACGTTTAAAACTAAAACCCGCCTACCGAAAAATCACGCTCTAAAAAGTAACAAACAAGAAAATATCAAGGATAGCCGTGATTTTTCGTTAGTCGGGTTTTAGTTTCAAACTTTATTTTTATAGGCTTGTTTTATATGTACCAGTCCTCTGATCTCGATTTACAGATGAATTAAATTAAATTAAATATCTTTTTAGAGGACAATTTGTTAGACTCTGGCCAAGGAAATATAATTTTTGACGGACATCGGATCTAATGCAATAATATAATACTGATTGATAATAATTTCCCCATTTGATTCTGATGACATATTTTATACTAACCATAGAATAGACATAATATAAACTCACGCCTGTATTCCCCGAAGGGGTAGGCAGAGGTGCTAGCACCCACATTTCGCCAGTTTATGTTTAGGTCCCAATGTAATTGGTGGCGAGCCTATTGCCATTAACCGGGCACTTATAAACCTACGATAAATACACACATAACTTCGAAAAGCATCGAAAAGTCATTGGTGTGTGTCATGGTAAACCTGGGATCGAACCCGAGACCTCGTCTCAGCAGTACATTACCCATACCACTAGACTACCGCTTTTTGTTGCTAGATTCTGGCTAACAAAACATGGGGCACAAAGTTGGCGCCCAATTTAAAAAAAATCAACACTTTGCTACACTGAATATACACAGTAATCTTCTCTTTTTCCTATTAGGAATGCATGAAAACAAGCCTATTATTTTAAAATCTTGAGTTGATCTTAATCAAATCGGACCGGTCGGTCCCACACCAAACTTGGCTCCGAAGAAATTTCGATCGTGTGGGGACGGCCTCAGACCCGTTTTGTTATTTTGGTATAATTCTCAGAATATACCTTGACCTCAAGCCACTGGAAAATTGTGTTTCTCACTGCGTCCAGGCGCGGTCATAGCCTGAAATTTATGGTCACGTGAAATATCGGATACGACTAGGCGCTTCGTGGTGAGTTTGCAGTTCGCAGACAGTGCCACCGTCACGTGTTACGAGGAAGGAAGACACGTCGCCGTTTCGTGAGAGCGTGCGGTGCTACACACCGCTAAGCGACCCTGACTGAAAGTCACGACCGCGGTTACTTAAGTCGCAGAGCAAATCCAGCAGCTGGGTTTCTTGCTCTCTTGTCAACCTGCGATTGGGTATGCATTCTCATCGGCAATAGGCCCCAAATAAAATATTTGGGGCTCGTGCTCGGGTAGCACCGTGGTCCCCATTCCCTTATTTGAAATCGAAGATGGCCCTGGGTTAGCCAGGGTACTTACCCAACTCACGGCATAGGATTTTAGTCGGTTTGAACCCCCGCAAGCTCATGGTGCGGTTTCCAAGGCGAAAATATCCAAGGTCGTGAAGGTCACGACCTTTCTGTCTCATCCTCTAAACGGGTATCTTTAATCTAAAAGTAGCATCATACACATGGGTCATTTCATTTCACTGTAAATACAAGACCAGGCAGCATGGTCATAGTACCTTAGCCTGTTCTGAAAGGAGCTAAAGAAACGAAAAAAAAAAGGAACTAAAGAAACAACACAAAACGGAAACAAAAAAACAACTTGAAAATAAATGACGTGACGTATGTAATGACATTCATTCATTGGCATAAAACCATCATAAAACTATTTATCAGATCAAAAATTGTATATATTTATTTTTAAGTGCTGGCTCTAATATTATTATCATTTACTTTTCCCGTGCCCGTCGACTCTAGATCGTCGAATATACTTAGCATACTTACTTACTTTGTACTTGAACGCAAACATGGAGAGGCTGTCGATGTGTAGAATTTGTCTATCGGACGACATTTCATTGCGTTCGATTGTGAACTCAAACCTAGAAGAGATGTACGAGTCTTTGACTAAGACACCGGTAAGTGTTCCTGCCATTACACTATCGCGAGGTTTAGTTGAGCGTATATTGCGGTCTCATATTAGTAGTTTAGCCATCAAAAATATCCCAACAACTTAGATGACAAATGTGTCAAATGCCACCGTCATTCTGAATCTTTTACTCTACGTGTTCTACCGCTTATACAATGGTTTGTATGAAGAAGAATGGTTCGCTATGATGTTCACGGCTACATACCGTCGGCCAGCTCATGGAGGACGGAAGTCGTCGGACGACCTCCGACGCCCGAGTGGTATCCACGCATAGTACGCTCTTCGGGGTCGGGTGAGACCTCCGTCTTCTCCGGACCCGCTTCCTCGCCTCTTTCTCTAGCATCACTTGCTCGGAGTAGGTTAGCCCACGCGCTCGCTCAACGCTCCATCTTTGTGAGCAAGGTACTGAGTGTAAGAACTCTCATTCGTAGTTCGTAGGAGGGCTCTCGGCGTCTCCTATGTCGGGCACTCCTTCAACGTTTACAGCCCTGAGTCTTCACTCACATCACAGTGAAGGCACTCGGACGTTGACTCCTTCGCGATCGACACAGGTAATCCCCGAAATGAGTGTCAGCCGGTAAGAGAAGCTTCCGTGTGGCCAGTCCTCCATGACGGGTCTTATCGCCGCACTCACGGCGTGCACTGCGCGTGTTCACCGAAGTCGTTGCTTTCATTTCACCACCAAGTACTGGTGGGCTTCGATTTCTCAAGGCTCGCGTTCTCAACCCCCTTTTTTTATCGTGCGCAAAATCCCCACGAATACCACACCCACGGAGCCGGTGGAGGCGGTTATGTCGGACTCGAACCGACTAAAACGTACGCCGTCTTGGGTCCTTGGTTGCCGGAGGTGAGATTGCCGAAAGCATATCTCTCGCACCCCGGCAGACCCAGGACCATCTCTTTCGAGATGGTCCCCTTCGGGTTGTGGGGACTTCGGTATCCCCAACTAGCCCCGGGTACGGGGAGGCGCACTTGGCGCCGCCACCGCGGCCTGCTTCTGCTAGGGTTACAGGCGTCTTCACCGCTCACCCCCAGACCAGCGCTCATGGAGGACGGAGGTCGTTCTGCGGCCTCCGAGTTCCGGTTCACCTTCGCTCTTCGCGGGCATCCCGGGCCCGGAGTCTAGTCCGGACCCGACCGGCCGCCTCGTTCTCGGGCATTACTTGCTCGCAGAAGGAGGGCCACACCCAAAGCGTTCGCGCATCGTACCATCGCTGTGAGCAATGTGGCGAGTGTGAGGGCTCCCACCCCCAGAGCCGCCACTAGGACCCGCCTCGGCGTGTCCCACGCCGGGCACTCGGTCAGCGTGTGCAGCTCTGTGTCCTCGCTCGCATCACAGTGATGGCACTCGGACGTTGGCTCCTTCCGGATCCGACACAGGTAACTCCCGAAACACCCGTGTCCGGTAGTCCCCTTATCTGTCTATATCCTTAACACATCATTGTTCACACTTGAAAGTCCAGAAGGGGCATGCAGACCTGTATTAACGTTTATCGCACTACGATTTGCGACCTCACGTAATAGGAGACGAACCTATTGCCACACAACAAACTCTCTTCAAGGTATCTGTGAAGTAGGTGGCTACTGGCTACTCACCGACTCACTATCATTGGGAATGAGTAGTAACGTGATTGTTGATCAGTTTGCGAGATCAGCTCTGTTGTGCGAGTCTCGAGAACTGCTACGAACTGAGAAGGAGGTGTCTCCAGAGTGAGGAGCTGTTTGTACAGTTGTTGAGAAGTAATGTGGTGAGCTGTCCCATTGTTGAATCGACATGTAATAACATCTTCTGAATGTGTTGTGTAATCGAATGTGTGTTAACATGGTGTTGTTTCTACAGCAAGTCAACCTACAAAAAATGTCTGATCTACACCAGAGCACGGAGGATGTGATCCAGATGATTTCAAATGTCTTTGCTAATGTTGAAGTGAAACAAGAAAATGCTGAAGGTAATGTGTTATTGCATGTTGATGGCCAAAGAATGTGCTAGACAGTGTTATGGTAGTTATAGTCCATGAGCAACGTGCATGACAGTTTGCGTGGCAAATTATATATAACGGAGGGGTAATTGCCAAAGTACTGGGCGGAGCCACGGCGTCAGCTTCACTGACGCCATGACTTGCATCTTTTATGTTGGGATTCATGAGATAATGAAATGCCACAAAGGATATGGTGTAACTAGTATTATTTACAATAACTCTTGTTACGTAACAAAGTAATGAATTTAAAACTATTAAATTAAATTACACCTAAGCACTTAGCTGTATATGGTGAAGCAGCTTCCTCCTCGTCCCGCGCTCGAGCAAAAAGTGCCACCAAATTGCATTGTTTTTAGCGCCTACAAAACCAACGGAAGTCGTCGTCAAGCGCGTGTAAACTTTCAATACTATTTATTCAAAAGTTGTTGATTTTGTAGAAGCTTTACAGAATAATTAGATTCAGTACACGACATTATTAATATTTAATTAATTAATGAGAATTATTATCATTCTACACACATTTTACAAGTTATTCTCATTAAAAGTGAATATTCACGAATAATAACAAACCTAATCTTCATTGACTTATTATGAAAAGCTAAATGCTTTTACAAATATTATGATCTTATAATTATTTAAATAATTAACTGAGAATATTACAATATTACAACTATTTCTTAAGTTATCTTTTAGTAATAGTGTGTTTTAAAAAAGTTTGAATAGGTAGTGAAGTTGGTCATCACCTTAGGACTTATTAATAGCTAATATGAAAACCATTATATTTGCCACGCCACATCTAATGATGTGACAAATCTTTATATAATTAATAAGTTAATATTACAATATAACAAACATTTTATAAGTTATTTCTTAGATATTGTCTGTTTACCAAAGTTATGACAAATATCAAACTTTTATCCGTGATGACTTATATTTATTAGAATTACAAATAGGTACTTGAATTTGTTGCTATGCCATAATTCTTTAATTGAATTATAATAATTAATTCAAACAGCCTTACATTACAAAGCTAATTTGTTATAACAATGTGATAAATATTAGTACATAGCTAAGTTAAAATCACAAAGTAGGAACTATACTAAATTAGTCGTTATTAAAGACATCATTTTATTTATAAATTTAACATTCAATTCCATGTTTTATTACACTATATGTAATCTATAAGTAGTAACTTTGATAATTATAACATTTACATTGATACCTACTACATATCCGGCTTAGCAGGATCGAAACCAAAATAGATACTCAAGTAATTATTTCATAGAAGAATACATCTAATAATCATTAGACACTTATGAGAATTCGGATTAGGATTATTCTTATTATTTTTACTTTATATTAAGTACTTATTAACTAGTAGGTAATTAACTACTTATCCGAGTGAGTACAATCTTCGCGCCGACATATATATGTAATCAAATTATATACAATGCTGTAGAGGCAACTCAGGTAACCTCGATAT
This sequence comes from Eilema sororculum, assembly GCA_914829495.1. Classification (NCBI taxonomy): domain Eukaryota; kingdom Metazoa; phylum Arthropoda; class Insecta; order Lepidoptera; family Erebidae; genus Eilema; species Eilema sororculum. Next base: position 11,337,969 of record OU618559.1, read on the forward strand.
CTGTCTGCTGTTGAAAAGAACATTATGTGGATACAACAGGCAGTGCTATTATTTTTTCTGTGAGAACAGTTGTACCAAATTAAACACCACATAATTCTCGTAGAATTCTGACATGTTTGGTCATATAAACACTTTGTGGTTTTAATATAGTTGTTGTAAGAGATAGGAATGGATTCAACTTAAGGATGTAAGATGCGCTCACCGATTAAATACCTCTGACTTTGGCTTATCCTTGGTTATCACAGAGTCCTCAGGAAGATCTCAGGCCTGGCTACCGGGTTCTGCAACAATAATGCGAAGCAAGTGTTATTCCCCAAATGTGGGAATAGCGTAGCGTCGCTCAGTCTCTAATAGGAGACCCGACGCCCATATGACCACACTGTAGTTGCGTACCTACAATGAACCTATGAATACAGATGACATCTTATAAAGTATTAGTTCCCCAATCAGGCGCGGGCATGAAAGCCAATCGCCGTACACCGGCAGTCGTCCTAGCCGTCTATTCCCATCTGTCCTGTTGAGTTGTTCTGTTGACAGGACTAGTGGGACTTTTTATTCCCATTAGTTCTGTTGATAAATAAACACACCTTTTATACGTACAATAAATAGTGGTGGAAATGTGCCTACGTGTAGGGGAGACTGGGGTCAATTGGAACGTTTCCGACAAAATCGAGTATTGTAGCCTCATTTTATAACGAATTGGTTTCTAGAATGGTTTCAGTTATGGTCAAGTTGTCTAGCTATATAGTGAAAATTGTTATTTGACTCCATGGACTTATAATAAATAGTTAGAGGCTTTTTAGAAAACGTCGGCAAACGTTTCAAATGTCCCCAGGCCTGGGTCGATTGAAACAAAGGTGGGGGGCAATGGAAACACCAAGTACAACATTAGTATTTATTATTATAATCATTACTAAGAACTATTTATCTTAAGAATCATATCACCCGAAGTCAGTCTCTTCGAATTTATATAATTATATATCACTTATTGACCATAACACTTATCATTTAGGACTTACTTATTTCAGTAGTGAGATCGACTTACAAAATTAATCAACATTCATAAGAGTTTCCTGGCCTGGTTGTTTCTGGTGAAGAAATATTGAACAGGCTTGTGGATGGCTGCTGTAGATAAAGGTAGTTTCACAAGGTTAGATTTCGGACATCGACGGTGTAGTAGGTGAAACTGTAATGGTGCCCGCAAGAATTTTGTTTCAATTGCCCCATGATCCTATCTGTAAATATTTAATAATACACAAACCTCTTTAAATTTGACTAGAATAATTATAAATTATAGTAGTTTAGTTCAATAAAACATATTATTAATGATTGTTAATCACCAAACAAAACAAAAACATGACAAATACTTACTTTTTGTAGCAAAAAACCAATACAGTCACTTAAAACTGTCCGCAGCGCTGGGATCCGCGACACGCACTGCACTACATGTTCGCACACGTTCGCCGATCCTCTCTCCCCTCAGGCCCCCACCGCTAAGTCTATCCGTCTCGTAGTTATTTGACTTGTTTCAAATGACCCGCGTTTCTATTGACCCCAGTCTCCCCTATACAAGTATTAAGGTTGCCTGTAAGAGATCGCTTGTAACGATAAGGCCGCCATTTGTACATTTCTCATTATGTTGTCCGTACATGTACTAAAATTTATAAGTGTACAATACAGATTTTTCTTATCTTATCTTATCTTAAGTATTATAATAATTTATTCTGTCAGGGCATAGTCATTTTAAATGAAGATATAATAGAATTAATATTACCTACCTACCTATATTTCAGATGTTCATTAAATGACTAATGATGTAGGTATTTTAATAATAACAAGTACATGAACATTAAATGTTTATATATTTTAGCGAAGTTTTTCCAAAAATAAAGGGACGCTAAAATCTCAATGATGAGTCGTATTTGACAAATTCGCATAAAGCCATCATTTACAATTTCCTTTTTTGTGCGGTTTTTTTGGTGTATTTTTTTCCAACCTACGGACGTTAAACGGAAAAGAACTCCGCGTCATCTTTAATTTTCTTGATGAACTCCACAACAGTAGCCGGTCTTGTTTTGAATGATCCGTTAACTGCTCTATGCTAGCCTTCTACAAAATTAGTTTTGCGATGCCGTGCACCAAGTCTGAGCCACGACTTCACCCGAATAGCCTTCATCCAAAATCGCATGTAATTAATAATTTTTTCTAAATTTACCCTGTCGCTTAAGTCCTCAATCTGGAATTTTATGTACTCCCATCCTTCTTGAACATAATTTTCATGTAAATATGGGAGAGCAGAGCATAGACCTACAGTACGGTATTGGCGTCTGTCTTTGAGATTGAGTTACTTCGCTTTTCTCCTCAACTTAGTAGTGAAATGATAATATCAACCTTGGTGTACTACCATCCCTCTTAGTTATATATGGTGTGTTTATTTATCAACAGAACTAATGGGAATAAAAAGTCCCACTAGTCCTGTCAACAGAACAACTCAACAGGACAGATGGGAATAATCGGTCCTAGCATTCTAACCAACATAATAGAGGTAATGGTACCGGCCTGAGATTTTCCACACGGTTAGTGCCGGAACAAATCAACACCACGTCGGCGTCGTCACAACGCTTCGCACTCGCGTGAGGACTCAACGGTTCACGTTATTATAGATAAACTTGGGCTAAGTTCAGATGAAAGCGTGGCGACGCGCGGTTGGCTCGGCGCGCGGTTGGCTTGACGCGCGGTTGGCTCGGCGCGCGGTTGGCTCGACGTGCGGTTGGCTCGGCGCGCGGTTTAAGATTGAAACAAATCAAAGTTGTTGTCCTTTTATCTTTGGCCGCACGTGCCCGCGCGCACCGCCATGCACCGCGCGCAAGATCTTGACCTGCGCGTCACCGCCATCATCATTTAAGGTCAACACTCCTGTATCGACCTGTTACCGTACGCGTAACTGCTTCTTGAAAGCATTATAGGTGTTAGTTCCCCAAACTGTTGTTCCTCTAGAGCCCGACGAATGTGAACTGAAAAATATATAGGGGAGACCAGGTATGAAAGTAACATTTTTAACTTTTTTCGCCTTAACTCTCAGACCTCGTGGAATATATAAATTTAAGTGAGTGCATATGATAGATTGGTTTTTCAACTATACTTTAACACTAGCTTCAATGCGACTGATATCACAGATTTTGGCAAATACTACCATATTAAAAAAGTGGAATCTGTTACAACCAACCCTATCCCTAGGGTTGGTTGTCACCGTACAAGGGGATAATTGTAACATTGTAAATAACAACACAGTTACGTTTATAATCAACATATTTTTAATCAGCCTTTAAGGTTTTACACCAATATCACAATATTTAAATCAAGTATATTAATAATTTCTAGGAAATAGGAATTTTCTTAAGTACCTAATCAACAGAATAAAAAATGAGATCTTAATCCGATAAACAATTATGGCACACATAACTTATTCCATTTTGGTGCAGCTTACATGAGCCCACTGCAGGCACTCTAGGCATCGCACCCATTTTTCTTTTATCATGCAGTTTGAAAAGGGTTCCACGCATACTAAACAGAAGCAATCTTTAATTAATTTGAGAACATTGGAGTAAATACTCAGACAGTATATTTTCTTCATCGTTATTAAAAACTCTTCTTTTCGATACGTAGCCTACATTCAGAAGACTCGTTGAACCTTCTTCAAGCATTTTGTTTTTCTTTTGCACATATCGATATAAAGTTACATGGCACAGCTGAAAAGAATTTGCGGCATCTCTGAACGGTACTTTTCTCAGAAGTACTTCTTCCGTAGCCAAATCCATAATTTCTACAGTAACTAAACCTCTGCTGGTCGTTCGTTTATGAATGTTAGGCATTCTGGAATAAGAAAATAAGTTTGAAATACCTTGAAAAATAAATAATTGTTGTATTTATTTATTTTTCAAGGTACTTCAAAGTTATTTTCTATGCTTTGAGATACCACGTTCATAAGTAAGAGGGATGAAAGTAACAACTTGTTACTTTCATCCCTACGTTTAAATTATCCCGAATTTGACAATCAATTGCTCATAACTTTAAAAAATCATTATAAAGTTACCGTTTGGTATACTAATATAGAAAGACGAATAGTTATGTTATTTAACTCATACTTAACATGCAAGCTAAAGTTCAGCATAATAAAAACAAACACACTTGAAAAAGATGATCGAAACTTACTTTTGAGTAATTTTTGCGGCTTCGACTCGCACGTCCACAACCAAGCGGTACAGCGCCGTGCTGCGCAACTTAGGCGAGGGGCGGTGTCAAATGGTGCTTACTGGTGAGACAGCCAGCAGTGCAGCCAACATAATTCGTTCGAAAATTTATTTGTTACGTTCATCCCGTGTTACTTTCATACCTGGTCTCCCCTACCTACATATTTGACTTTATAAACGGAATCAAGTTCAAATTTGGATATAGAACAAGCTATAGATAAAAAGGCCGATGATCTTCAGGTAGGAATCACTATATAGACAGCTTTTGTATCTCGCAGATCATCAGATCGTGACGACAATAGTGATCATCATCTCAGTTCAAGACAATCATCTCAGTTGGATGCACCTAATGTTTAGTTTGATTCACAGCTGCACGAGACGACAGCGGCACATCTCCAAACTCACAAGACCATCTGGCGCCAGAAAATATCATTAAGACGGATCCGGATGTGAACAATGTAGAGCCAAGTAAGTGTGTGTCTGACATAACCACCTCATCGTTGGCTCCAGTGAGGTGAGGCGCGAAGGGTGCTTCCACACACAATGAAGCAAGCGAAGTCAAGTGCTTTTGTTAAACTAGCTGTTACCCGCGTCTCCGCTCGCGTGAATATCACTTATGGCGACCAAACATAGCCTATATCCTTTCCCAAGCTCTAATCTATCGGTGTACCAAATTTCATCAAAGTATTTATACTTATTTGCAGATGTCGCGGTGGAGCAAGATGACCCAGATCTATATCATAGCGCACTGGGCTTACACACGGAGTGTGACATACCTCTGGATATAGTGAAGGAGGAACCGGATGACGTCGACACTGGTGAGTTGGCAGACTATGGTTAGACGTGCGTATAGCACTTTACTAAAAAACACGGAACTAAACAAACTTAAAGAATAATGGCTCGTCCGCCCGGCGTCCGTTCTTGCGGAGGGGGACCAGCTTCCCCGTCTTCCACATCTTCGGAAACTGGCCCAGTTCCAAGCATGCGTTGAGGAACCCTCTTAGTCGGGGTTCATGACAGAGCTAGGACCTACGCACGGCCTGGAATGCCGTCGGGTTCCGGGGTGGTATTCTTCTTGGCGCGAAGTCGCACCGCCAGCTCTAGTTCCACCCGAGTGACCTCAGGCACGTCGTCGTCAATAACCACGCCGGGTGCAACAGGCGACCGAGGTAGCGGAGTCATCTGCGGCGGAACGTGTTCCACCCGTGCCCGGACCAGGGATTCCACCTCTTCTCCAAGCAGAGCCGGCTCGAGAACCTGGGTCAGCGGAGGGGCCCGGAGGCACAGCTTTCCTCTTACCAAGCAGTAAGGCCACCCCCATGGGTCCCGCTCCAGTGTCTCCAGCAGCTCCCTATAAAAAGCTGCCTTGGAATGCTTGATCTCTGGGCTTTCCTGGCCTCCCTGTATCCCACTTGCAGCTCCGCCATTAGGGGATCTGTGTCTGCGGGGCGGCTACGCCTCCTTCGAAGTCTGGCCCACCGGCGGTGCACGATCACGCAGGCTTGACGCAGCTTCGCGATCTCCGCAGTCCATCAGTAGACCCGACCCGACGCCTAGAGACTGGCGGCTTTTGTTCATCCCCAAGGAAGGCCACGATCTCGGGTCACAACTGAAAGGCAGGATCGATTCATCGTGACGACCAGCTTGAGAAGTCGTCACCTTACCTCCATTGAGATACAAAACCAACTTCGCGACTTCCACGGAATATCTGTGAGCGCTCGAACTGTTCGGAGAAGATTAAAAGGATGCGATATGGTACCACACAAACCAGCTTATGGCCCCAAACTAACGCGAGCCCACCGAACAGCGCGCGCGTCTTCTTTTCGCGCGCACTCACTTAAATTGGATTCAGCAGCATTGGAGCCGTGTCCTTTTTTCTGATGACTCTAAAATTGCGTTACATGGCAATGATGGAAGGAAGATGGTCTGCCGACGTAAGGGAGAGCGTTATGCACAATGCTGCTTTCAAGAGAGGGTTGCTTATGGTGGTGGCTCATGGACTGTCTGGGGCGGTATATCCGCGAGCGGCAAAACTCAACTTGAGGTTGTTACGGGACCACGGCTGCCAACATTAAATGCTGAAAGGTACATTCGTGAGTGCTTAGAACCTCACGTGATGCGATACGTGGACCATGTGCAAGAGCACATACGGCCGGCATCGTCAGGGAATATCTTCGGAATAGGAAAATCACAGTTATGGACTGGCCAGCCAGAAGCCCAGACATGAACCCGATTAAATTGAACTCAAAAAATGTGGGACGAGCTAATTAGACGTGTTAGGGTTCGTCAGAAAGTTGCCCAGACGATGCCGGAGTTGAAAACTGCCATAGAAGAGGAATGGGATGCGAACACTCAAAATTTCATGGTTGATAAACTCTATTATGATGTTGTCGTTAGGGAGTCGAATTAAAGACGTCCATCACTTGTGAAATCCCGTTTATTTCTATATAATAAGGTGTCACCAACAAGTACTTATACTAGGAACTTACAACTATAGTGTTTAAGACACACATACTTAACATTAAGGTTGTACCACACCATATGCCCTTTCCACAAGAAAAAAAAAATAGAATAAAGTATTTTTTTTTTAACAATAATACGGTTTCGTGCGATTTTTATGTATTATTTCAATTTTTCCATTTCTATCTATTTTTACATTATAGTTCAAATCTTCTATTACTTCAAAAGGTCCTAAGTACACTGGTTCAAATTTGTTATCCTTTTCACTTTTTACTAATAACATATCACCAACATCGTATATTACTGGTCTTGTGTACATATCATAAACTGACTTACGTTTCGTTTTACTACTAATTAAATTACATTTTGCATCATTTTGGGAAACCTGTAATCTATACTTTAATTGTTTAACATAATCGTGATCATTATACAAAGGTTCTACAATTCCTGAATTCAAATTACTCGGAATGTTACATTTTTTACCAAAAACAAGTTCAAACGGTGTGTACTTCGTTTCAGAGTGGACAGTTGTATTATAAGCAAAACAAAAATATGGTAACCATGTACTCCAATATCTAGGATTATTATCAGTTTGGATTCTCAAATAAGCATTCAAGGATTTGTGTGTATTTTCTAAAGCGCCAATTGATTGGTGATGATATGCTGTGGAAGAAATTTGATTTATATTTAACAGTTTACATACCTCTTTCATAGTAGTTGACAAAAACTCTGTCCCACGATCCGAAGCTATTTCTCGGGGTATACCATACCTTAAGATAAAATTATCAACTAAAGACTTCGCAACACTAATACTATCCTTGTTTTCTAAAGGATAAGCTTCTATATACTTACTTAGCTCACACTGTAGGGTGAGTATATATGAATAATTATAATAATCCTTACTTAAGGGCCCAACTATATCTAAATATATCTTATCTAAAGCTAACTGCGCAGTGGTTGAAATCTCCATTGGCTGTTTGGTAGGTAAAGAATGTTTTTGTCTTTGACATTTTACACATTTCTTTACGTACTTTTTAACATCGTCCTCCATATTTGGCCAAAAATAATATCTTTTGATATTATTTAGCATCCGTCTTATCCCAGCATGGCCGCTTGTCGGCAATAAATGAAAATCGTTGAGAATTACTAGTTTATCATCGTCATTATTTGTCCGTATCGCTCCTTTTATAACACAAACTCGTGGTCCGGTCCACTTTTTATTAGTATTGGTTAACCATGTAATATATTTCATTGTATCATTATTTATTTTTACATATACTTCTTTAATATTATTCTCATTACAAAACCTTCCAAAATCTCTCACGAAAACGTCTCGCGCTTGACATGATCGAGAATTCGGATTAATGCATATGATACATCTTTCTTTAAAATAAACATAATCTCCTTTCAAATTATTTTTTACTATCAATTCTATGCAATTATTAGGTTTTTTAAGCATCTCCACGACATCCGGGTGATCAATCCGAGTGTCAATAGAAACCTTATCGACCAAGGAATGGTCAGTCATATCTTGATTCAACGTTCTTGTCATACTTCTAGTCATTACATTCACAGATTGCACACTCATTTCTTTCATATCGTCTGACGAAATAACTATACGAGACAATGCATCGGCCGCCACATTACTCGCACCTCTAACATACTCAATCTCATAATCATACTCTTCTAAAATTAATCTAAACTTGAAAAGTCTGCTAGAAGGATTACTCATAGAAAATAAATAGACAAGTGGTTTATGATCCGTAAATATTTTGAATTTTTTACCATACAAATATGGTCGAAAGTATCGAACAGCCCATACTATGGCCAAAAGTTCCCTCTCTATAGTGGGATAGTTAATTTCACTTTTATTTAGAGTACGACTTGCATACGCAATAGGTAAATCATTTTTGTTACATAATACAGCACCAATAGCCTTACCAGAGGCATCAGTACGCAAAATAAACTCATTTTCAGTTGAAAAATCGGGATATTGTAATATAGGGGGTTTACATAACAACTTTTTCAGATGATTAAAAGCATTTTCACATTCATTCGTCCATTCAAATTTAACTGACTTTCGGCATAATTTATTGAGTGGTATTGTGATCTCAGCAAAATTAGGTACAAATTTTCGATAATAATTAGAAAAAGCTACGAAGCGTTTGACTTCGTCACCAGACTGAGGTCTTGGATATTTTTTTATAACTAGTTTTTTCTGGATCTGGTTGTACACCATTTGATGATACTACATGTCCTAAATATAATAGTTCTTTTTTCAAAAATTGGCACTTACTAGGGTTTACTTTCAAATTGACTTTTCTTAATCTCTCAAATATCTCTACTAGATTTTTGTTATGAATATCTAGGTTGCGTCCATAGCAAATTAGATCGTCTAAATAAACTAAAGCTTTTTCATAATTTAAACCAGCCATAGCGACCGTCATTAAACGACTAAAAGCATTTGGACTAATTTTTAAACCCATAGGTAATCTCTTAAGTTGATACTGTTTATCTGTAGTAAAAGCTGTATATTTTCTGCTTTCAGGCTCTAATAATAATTGGTAGTATGATTGTGATAAATCTAGATGACTAAAATATATTGCACCAGACAGAGAATCTAAAATTTCAGTTATGTTCGGAAGAGGGAATTTGTCATCCATAATCCTTTCATTTAACTTTCGATAATCTACCACTAAACGCCATTTCTTACTAGAGTCCGCACTCTTCTTTGGTACGAGTAAGATAGGACTATTCCATTCACTCTGACTTTCTTCTACAATATCATCTTTCACCATTTGTTGTATTTGCTTTTCTATTTCCTGTTTTTGTGACCTAGGTAATCTATAGGGTTTAACATAAGATGGTGTAACATTTTCCTTTAAATAAATTTTTTGCTTATATAAATTTGTAACACCTAACTTATCACCTGGTAGCAAAAATATGTCTGAATATTTCGCACAAATATTTTCTATAGATATCTGTTCCTCAGAATTTAAATGACTCAAATTTAGCATGGAAAACAAATTCTTTACTCTGTCAGAATTATTTAATTCCTTTTCAAAACTACAAATAGAATAATCGTCTAAACTTAGTAATTCCGGTATAAAATAACTGAGTCGAACTTCGTCGTCTCTAGTATTTAATATCTTAATAGGTATTTTACCTTCACGAGGACTTACTAGTACACTAGCAAGAAAGATTCCTTCACACAACTCACTGGGAGCGATTATACACTCCTTATTAATGCTTAAATCTATAAAATGAATCGATTCACACCTGGGTTGTAAAGTAATATAGTTATTCGGACCTATTTGTCCCATTTGTAATGGCAATGAAAAAGTTTCCTGGTGATTCACAGTAAGAATATTTTTTTCAAAGTTTAAAATGCAGTTAAATTTACTAATAAAGTCTTGTCCCAAAATACCATCCGAACGGAAAGGTAAATTCTTAAACACATAAAATTTATGACTCAATACGTTTTCTTTACAACAAAGATCTAAAATTACAAATCCTTCAGATACTACATCACCTCCTATGCCTTTGATTTTGATTTTCTCAGCATGATAAGGGATTTGGTCTCTGACCACCACTTCGTATCTAATGAGAGATATCGATGCTCCAGTATCGAGTAACCAAGAATAACTAACATCATGAACGTTAAATATAACTGAATTAATATTAGCATAATAACAAACTAAATTATTAGGCTCGAAAAAAATAATTAGGTATTTCTAATTTTTTCTGACTACCGTTATCATTGTTTGCCTGTGTGTGTGTGAATTTATCGTCGTCGTTACTAGCTGATTGTGCCATATTAGCACGATGACCACGGGAACCCCTAGAGTTCTGAAATTGACGTCCCCCAAATCTAACATTATTTTGGTGTTGTTGTCTGTAACCACCTCGGCCTCGGTAATTTTGAGAATTACCTCTATAAGTTTGGGAATGACCTTGATAATTAAGGGGGTGACCTCGATAATTTTGTGAGTGGTAATAATTACGCTTACCTCGGTTACCATAACCACGGTAATTGTTACGAGGCGAAAAATTATTTGACCTACCTCTATTTTGGTGAAAATACATCACTCTGGCGCCATTGTCGGATGACAACGACAATTCTTCGTCCAATGCACCCCGGATAGCGTCATTCAAAGTAGTATAATTTCTCGCTGCTATAATAGTACTGATTCGACTATTTCTCAGACCATCGGAAAAACGTTTAATAGCATTCTTTTCGTTCACAGTTTTCAATATTTCATATTTATTCGAGTCTCCACCCGCTTGAGAAATAGTTAAATCAACAAATAATTGTTCTATTTGCTTACCGAAGTCTGCTACTGTTTTGTCATTCTGTCTAGAGCATTGTAGTTGCTGTTGCATTGAAGTGTCAGATTTTTTACTTAGAAGTCGGTCTTTCATGTCCTTCACCAGATCTGAAACTGTGGCATAAGTTTCGTGCAACCTTAGTTTTGCACCTTCGGACAACCTTGACCTTAAAACAAAAGTTATTAGCTTATTTCGCTCCTCGACTTCCAACATATCAGAGTACATTTCAATATTAGAAATTAATTGCTTTGTTACAGATTCAGTTTTATCCATAATCGGTAAAAGACTGACAGCGGTTTTTAATTGAAATTTCTCCATTATTACTAAATTATCTGTACCTGTCCCTTTAGAAACAGAACTTATCGCAGTACACAATTCACTTATTTTAATATAATATTTATTGATACTATCACATAAATTATCAATTTCCTCCGCTTCTAATTTAGATATTTTTTCAGTTTCTAACAATACTTTTACACTGTGCAATACAAAATCAAATTGCCTCTTTAAGTTTTCTAATTCAACGCTTTTCTCATACCTTATTTTAGCTGTCCTTCTACTAGGGCCTAATTTAGTTAGGTAGTTTTTAACATACTTGAATTTTTCAAATAGTTCTTTAAGCTCATCTGCCATTTAATTAAAATCAAGCAAGATTTATAACATAAAACATAATAAAAAATAACTTATCTACAAGGACAAAAAAAAATCGTAAAATACACGGAAATAATAGTAGGGATTGCACTGTCTAAAAGAAAAAAATAATAAAAATTAAATTTTATCGATACCAGTTCAGTCCAAGGTCATCTTGTTCGACGTATTTTTCAAACACTCGCGCACATTTTTCGCACTTTTACACTTTTACCAATATTAATGTTTGTTTTCGTAGTAGCGAACATATTTTTAGCGGGAACGTAGGTTACAGGAACATGGTTCATTAAACAGTTGCCTCACCTAAAGGCTGACTCTGGAGCCTTCTAAAATAACTTGCCGATCGCTTCAGCGCGAATTCACGTATTTGTTGTTCCATCCAATCGCGATGACATTTGCGGTACAATTTGTACCCCAAAAATAAAAGACCAACGCCCAGAAAAACACAAATGGTCACAAGTATATAGTTGGTATTGGCTGCATGTTGTTGTAGCTGGTCGACAGCCCCCGAATTTGTGCCTGCACCGGCAGCAGTTTGTGCCACCACTACTTCTTCCTTTTCTACGGATTGTTTGTTCCCCATTTTCGACAATAAAAACCCAACTTGGATACACAGTACTGTACACACGAAAGCACCAAAGATTTTTCACACATTGTCTCTACGCAGAACGATGCACAGGGCCACAAAGTTCACACGAAATTGTCCACGCTGCAAAATTGCACCTGCATCGGTTCTAGTTACCGGCGCCGAAGCGATGCGCCGCCGTAACGTGATAGCGTGTCCTGTCACGGTCGCCATATGATGTTGTCGTTAGGGAGTCGAATTAAAGACGTCCATCACTTGTGAAATCCCGTTTATTTCTATATAATAAGGTGTCACCAACAAGTACTTATACTAGGAACTTACAACTATAGTGTTTAAGACACACATACTTAACATTAAGGTTGTACCACACCATACTATGCCTAATCGTATAAGAGCTGTCGTAGATGCCCATGTAGGCAACAAGCGTTATTAAATTAAACCTATGTTTGATACCTTTCATGGTCAACTGAGCCCATATCCCACTGAGCCCGCGGGCTCAGTTGACCACGTTCGTTTTTTTTTGGGAGTGATTCAGCCCACTCACCAGCCAACTTACCCTGCGGGCTCAGTTAACCACTTGCTACGGCTATGGGTCTACTCAGCCCGTGGGCTCAGTTAACCACTTGGTACAGCTAAGGGTTTACCCAGCCCACACCCAATACGTGGACACAAAATGCAAATTGGCAGATTTGACCTCCTCTTTGCGAAGATATATATTCTAAAGTATTTGAACTAGATGTTACAGGCACACTTAGTTTATTATTCATTTTTCGTGATTTTACAATTTTCAATGATAAAAGACAGAACAAGAATTCTATGACAGTTAAAAGACTATGACATATACCTAATAATCCCAGTAGATTAGTACTTTCTGGATAGTAATAATAAAATACGACCTCATGTTATAAAAATTTCCTGCACAGAACAGATAAGTATGACTAATTATTAATTATTGAAAGCATCTTATAGTAATTCCCTAAATCTGCCAATTTGCATTTTGTGTCCGCGTACTGGGTGTGGGCTGGGTAAACCCTTAGCCGTACCAAGTGGTTAACTGAGCCCACGGGCTGAGTAGACCCATAGCCGTAGCAAGTGGTTTACTGAGCCCGCAGGGTAAGTTGGTTGGTGAGTGGGCTAATGCACTCCAAAAAAAAAACGAACGTGGTCAACTGAGCCCGCGGGCTCAATGGGATGTGGGCTCAGTTGACCATGAAAGGGTTTGATAATTAAACCTTTATTTGATAAAAAAAAAAAATTATTCAAAAATCAACTGCCTTCATCAAGGCGCATACTCGATTAATTAGGCGTAGCTCCATGTCGTGTGGTATTCTGAATTCAAATTTAAAACAATACGATCGAAGAAGATGGTAAAATGTATCAGGTTTAAAACTGCATCAATAGTTTTTGTTCAATCTAGCAATCATATTTAGGTAGGGGCCATCGAAACCTAAACTCTAAGGTGGGCCAATAGATGTGTCCACAAGTGTAATTCTACCAATCCCTGTAACATGACGTACATTTTGTTATTCAGGTACTCCTCGCCTCGCCGCGCCGACGTACTGTCAAGACACGCTTTTAAACAGCCTCAAGAGAACTGAACAAACAATGTTTGTGATCGAAGAACCGAGAAGAGAGACTAAAAACGACATTGCAGTCAAACCAATCAAGAAGAATGAAATAGTGGAAACTTGCGATAGCATAGATATCAATATATATAACAATAAAAATACTAATAGCACATCCGATCAAAATTATGCCCACAAAGAAATGCCTGAAAATAAAATCAATACAGACCAAAGTGATAATAGTAGCTCAAGCAACAAACTTAAACAGTTCATGTGTGACACTTGTCATAAATGTTTTTATCGAAAGGAAAACTTAAAAAACCATACTCGTAGACATACCGGTGAGAAACCTCATGTGTGTAACGTATGTGAGAAACGTTTTATTGATAAGAGCAATTTATACATTCATAGACGTACACACACGGATGAGAAACCTTATATGTGTGAGATATGTGAGAAATGTTTTACTCGCAAGAGCAATTTATACATTCATAGACGTACACACACGGGTGAGAAACCTTATATGTGTAAGATATGTGAGAAATGTTTTACTCGCGAGAGCGATTTAAACATTCATAGACGTACACACACGGGTGAGAAACCTTATATGTGTAAGATATGTGAGAAATGTTTTACTCAAAAGAGTAATTTACACATTCATAGTCTTACACACACGGGTGAGAAACCTTATTGTAAGATATGTGAGAAATGTTTTACTCGCAAGAGCAATTTATACATTCATAGACGTACACACACGGGTGAGAAACCTTATATGTGTAAGATATGTGAGAAATGTTTTACGCGCAAGAGCAATTTATACATTCATAGACGTACACACACGGGTGAGAAACCTTATATGTGTCAGATATGTGAGAAATGTTTTACTCGCAAGAGCAATTTATACATTCATAGACGTACACACACGGGTGAGAAACCTTATATGTGTAAGATATGTGAGAAATGTTTTACTCAAAAGAGTAATTTACACATTCATAGTCGTACACACGCGGGTGAGAAATTTCATACTCGTACACACACGGATGAGAAACCATATATATGTAAGATATGTGAGAAATGTTTTATTCAAAAGTGTCATTTAGACATTCATAGTCGTATACACACCGGTGAGAAACCTTATATGTGTAAGATATGTGAGAAATGTTTTACTCAAAAGAGTAATTTACACATTCATAGTCGTACACATACGGGTGAGAAACCTTATATGTGTAAGATATGTGAGAAATGTTTTACTCAAAAGGGTAATTTGGTCATTCATAATCGTACACACACGTGTGAGAAACTTTAAGCGCTTGTTCAGACACGGCAGGAAACGCGCGGTTGCCGTGCGGTTGCCGCCTATGCTAGGATAATACCCATCCTCTTTTAAACGATAGCGAAGATTACATCCTAGAATATTTTTTTTAACTTTGATTTGATTTTCATTTTAGAATTACTTATTTTTAAATTGTACCACAATGCAATTGTACTGTGAGAGGTGATATTTGTTACGCTTTTTTGAAAATTAAAGATACTAGTACACGAACCTCGTTGTTTAAATCTTTTTAACTATATACCCAGAAATAAATCTTAAATTCATGTATTCATTCAGGGTACAGGAATTTTATTTTTTTATTTATTTTTCTGATAATGCTAACGAAGTCTGCAATAAAAAGGGTTTACAGTTCAAATAAAATGATAAATAAATAACATGTCGTTAATGCCCTGCTGTGGGATGCAACATGCGTCAACACGATTGCCCCAAACCACGATTGTACCCACGTAACTGGCACGGTTGGCTGTGCCGGTGCCGCCGCTGCTTCTGCAGAGGCCGAGAGGCCGAGGTGCGCGAGACATGGCCCAGACAATCTCACCTCCGGCCACCTACAGCCAACAGATTGCGGCGTGGGTTTTTGTCGGCTTAACCATCGCCGCAGGCAAACAAAGAATGCAGTTCCGGTAGAATCAAAAACGTTCAGCCGAAACCTTATCAGGTTAAAAAGGGAACAGATCTGCAAAGTCACAGGCATCTTGACTGGTCACTCTTCCATAAAGAAACATCTATTCACAATAGGTGTGACGGATAGCCCCCTGTGCAGAGGCTGCATGGGGGCAGAAGAAACGCTACATCATGTGCTTACAGAGTGCATGAGCGTGGCCAAACAACGGGCAAAATTCCTACAGTCACCAGTGTCTCTCCAAGAATCATGTGGAAACCTGAACAGGCTGCTGGCTTTTTGGGAAGATCTGGGTTGATTGGAATGAGAGGTAAGACGGTACGCAAAATGGCCCAATCAAGAGGCTAAGGGCGGAACAGCCCAGACATACTGACTAACTAACCATCTCCACCACATTGGTGTACCCGTCGGCGATTTTGAGCACGATAAAATATGTATAGATATACTTTTATGGCAGTGGCTTACAAGTTGCATTTTTTCAGTCATAGTCATAGTCATAGTCATTTATTTTTCAATATAGAACAATAAAATTGTTTCTTATTGACGTCAATTTTAATTCTACTTAATCTAAGTTTACCACCGCTTCCAAGGCGCTGGTGGAGAAGAAACGGCGCAACAAACTCCACTGCGGCATTTTTTGGGACGTCAATTTACAATATTTATTTTCTTAAAGCTAAATGTCAACAAGTATATAAAACTCTTTATAATTAAGAATTAAAACAAAGTTACATAATGTAACAAATAAGTCACAAAAGTAATACAGTACCATGCTGTAATTATAGCAATTTACGAGGGGCCTGCACCATGCTGTGCACCAGTGGTGCACCAGTGGTGCAAGTTGCAGAGAAGTTCATATTAATTTCAACTTGATACCTTCACGCACTCCTGAGAAAAAGGTTTGACGGATAGACAGACGAACAACAAAGTGACAAAGGTTATATTATTTTTCTTCTGAGGTACATATGGAACATGCAAATAAATAGCGACTTGTAATTAAGCGCCTATAAACAGCCATTTTGATATTTCATAAGTACAAATGTTAGGTTTGTTTGTGTTTTTAAGAGAAATCTAACGACACATGATTCCTGAACTATCACTTTGCATCCAGCCGATTAGAAGATACAAGATATTATAGGAATTCACAAAGATGCATGCAAGATATGCGCGAAGAAGCATATTTGCCCAGATTTTTCTATTATAAGTAGGTAAGTACCATAGCCAAAGCCAATCGTGTGCTATAGGTATTAATTGTACCTTTTTTATGTTGTCTATGTCCTCGGTGAACAATTAATATTTTTTAATTTTTTATTTATTATTACATGTTCAATCCTATATTTTTAATTTGACGGCGCGTTAATAAATTGTGTGAGATTAGAGTGAATGAGGTTTACTCTGGCGTAATACAGGACACTGGTCTTTATGGTTGAGCGGCGACATTCGAATTTCGAACTATCACTTTTGAGTTGGAAAAAATGGCGAACAGTGTGTGCGGCGCGCGGGACTCACTGGCACAGGCGGAATCGGAATATCTGGGGAATCGCTTCGCCCCTCAACCAAGCATTAGCGTGTCATGTAGAACGCTATTACTCCCGGTTGAATATACTTTGATATTCAACGATTGATGTCATTGGAAATATTGTGATTCGTGTATTTGGTTGTGCTTTCTCCTTGCCCGTTTATCCACGCGGATTGTGAGTGCAAGCTAACAATAAGGTAACCAAGATATCCAAGACTCGAAGTATCCTCCTGTGTGCTTATAAATAGATTGCTCGGGTTTGTTATTGTTCTCGGTCAACACAGGTGTTACAAAACCGGTTTTGCATACTTGCTGCTCGTCTTGATTTATTTTAAGCGATATATATGGGTGAATTTCAACATCTATGAATTTTTAGCTAATTTTGGTGATTTTTTTTATTTCTAGGTATTTAGGTAATCTCTTTCAATATTTAGCTAGAAATACATATTTTATGCCTATTATGTTTGAATAGTCTAATTAGCCCTGGGAATTACTTGTTTATTTTATACACCTGAATTTTCAATACACCGAAATTGGTGTCTAACACCAAAATTGCATATCAACTTATTTTTATTTTTTATTTATTATTACTTATACTATTTCTTTGTTTTTTTCTAGAATTTAGCACTTAATAGTTACATATAACCCTTAATTTTTACCCTTTTATCACCAACTTCATTTTTATATGGCAAAATCACTTTAGTTGTTAGTAGTATCAGTATAAAAGCAAAACATTTGATTGTTCTATCTATCCTTGCTTCTAGCAAGGATTATATTTTACTCTAATGGCGCCAATATTATCGACGAACTTATTCAAGATTGCTGGGAAAAGATTTAGGCAGTTATTCTCAAAGTGGGAGAGGTGGTACTCGGTATGCCTAAGGGTGGACGGAAGATATGCCATGGACACTTGGTAGTGACAAGACAAGTTGGTAGTGTGATGTCTATTCCTGAACTTACAGGAGTCCTTCAACTAAGTTTCTCACGCGGTGAGCTGATGGGCATTGCGGTTCAAAATGGTTCCAGAGGTTTACACCATCCGAGACATGTACCACGATTCTGATTCCGTTGTTCGAACCGCTGTTTGCAATATGAGAATCTTCCTTATCACTGTCTCTGTGATCTGTGATCTGTCCTTAGTCCATTCCCAATCAGCGTGGTATTTTGGTCGGATAGCATCAGACAATCACTCCATAACTGCCCATGTATGCTGTTAATATCGATGGTGGACGCCGATAGATTGGTGCAACATGTGAGGATGTGGATGTAGGAGCTTGAGGACGGTAGAGGTCAGAAGCCTTCTGTGGAGAAGATTGAGTACCTTTTACACGATAGCAAAGTGCTAGCTGCTGGAGCAACATAATATGGTACTCGGTATGCCTAAGGGTGGACGGAAGATATGCCATGGACACTTGGTAGTGGCAAGACAAGTTGGTAGTGTGATGTCTATTTCTGAACTTACAGGAGTCCTTCAACTAAGTTTCTCACGTGGTGAGCTGATGGGCATTGCGGTTCAAAAGGGTTCCAGAGGTTTACACCATCCGATACATGTACCACGATTCTGATTCCGTTGTTCGAACCGCTGTTGGCAATATGAGAATCTTCCTTATCACTGTCTCTGTGATCTGTGATCTGTCCTTAGTCCATTCCCAATCAGCGTGGTATTTTGGTCGGATAGCATCAGACAATCACTCCATAACTGCCCATGTATGCTGTTAATATCGGTGGTGGACGCCGATAGATTGGTGCAACATGTGAGGATGTGGATGTAGGAGCTTGAGGACGGTAGAGGTCAGAAGCCTTCTGTGGAGAAGATTGAGTACCTTTTACACGATAGCAAAGTGCTAGCTGCTGGAGCAACATAAGCAGGAGTTGCGTGTCACCTACATCTTCGACTTCATCGCTTTGTTGCGTGGAGTCACTTGCAAAAGATTGCATGAGGCACTCTTGCATCCACGGTAGCTTTCATGTAAGTGAGAAAGCGAGGAAGAAAAGCCAAATGATGTTGACAGTGGAGAGGAGGGAAGAAGGGTGGGCAGGTTTTAACGGCGTAGGCTTAGTAGTAAAGAGTGAGGCCGCCTTTCACGCCAGTAGAAGCAGGTGACGGAAAAAGCGCACGATGCTCCACCACACCGGCCTGTCCCTACTGCGGCATCAGCTGACTTCACCCAACTACTCGCCCGTCTTTTGTATGGGTAGTTTATATGCTAATGGTTAATCTGAGAGAAAATTAGGAAAGCTTCCGAACAACCCTCAACTGCCAACAACCTCTTTCCCACCTAGGGAGAGAGGCGGTGCTTTCTCCATTGCCCAGGGTATACTACGTAGAGGTCACCTGACCTAGTAGCCCGTCGGACTACGTAGGAGCTTAATCAAATAACTATGAAAACAAATTTTGGTGTAAATATACAATTTTGATGATTAGTAAATCCCCACCAAATTCACCAAAATTAGTTTCACGTCTAAAAAAATTATTTATAACAATACTATTTAGAATATAGTGGTTACATTACCAAAATTTAATACACATACTGAACCTGTACACTATACTTAAATATTAAAACATACAATGAGAATAAACCGTTTTAAATAATCAACACAAAAATTACAATATTTTTGTCCGATGCTTATGAAACGACCTACTTACGTGTTTGGCAGAAAAACTAAACGGGACTGGGGACAACTGGCACTGGTGCTCATTAACACCCAACTGAACGTTTCCAATGATGATAGTGTCGTCCTTATAGGTACTTTCAATACGACTCCTTCGATGATTTTATAAATCCCACCAAAATTTTACATTTGCCGCGGACGCAACTTATAAATTATTTTTAAGATAAAGTATAGTACTAAATACTACGAATGACAGTATCGAAGATAGCTAAAATAATGCCGAATCGAATTATTATTAAGTATACTCAGTAAACTAATGAAGTTTTGATTAAACTGTGATCTTTCCCAAGAAAACAAGTTGTGGACGCGCCACCAAGCTTAGAATTTAGGTGAAAAGACATTTTTTACACACTCACAAAAATAGTTTCAATAATATAATTTATACGTGCATATAGAGAAAAACGATATCTTTCTTACAAAAAATAATCATTACTATATGTTAACTTTAAGGTATGATTTTCAGTCACGCCGCGAAAATTTTACGTTTGAGAAATTCACCCATATATTCTTTTCTGTCTGCGGTATCTAGTGGTATGGGTAATGGACTGCTGAGACGAGGTCTCAGGTTCGATCCCAGGTTTACCATGGCACACACCAATGACTTTTCGATGCTTTTCGAAGTTATGTGTGTATTTATCGCAGGTTTATAAGTGCCCGGTTAATGGCAATAGGCTCGCCACCTATTACATTGGGACCTAAACATAAACTGGCGAAATGTGGGTGCTAGCACCTCTTTCTACCCCTTCGGGGAATATAGGCGTGAGTTTATGATGATGATGATGATTCTTTTTTGCAGATAATGGTAGGTGATAAGGGTATAGTATAAGGGTCAATAAAAATACTGGATAACTATATTGCTGACTGCGTACCGCCTTACAGCCATTTGACTTTGTACTTAATTGGCCTATTCAGCATAGGCGTAGCTGGGCGGGGAGAGGGGGAGAGCACTGCAGGGAGTCACCCGGCCCAGAGCCGCAGCAGTGGCCTTTAATTTGGGAATCAGACTTAGGAGATACTCGCCAAAGGAACTGACGCCGATAGGAATATCGTCTAGTAAGTCTGGATTCCTCACTTCGAGACCCATGGAAGAACACTTTTGTTTCATGTAACTTCAACACAAGGTGTTGAACGCGTTGGTGATGTCCAGGGACCCCGCTAACATCACCTCACGTTGGGCTGGCGAGCCCGCCGGACGCCATTACTTTCGTATCTGGATCCGTTTCTACACACACACGATTTCGGAAACTGGCCACACCCGCAACATACGCTAAGAAGCCCAACGTGGCCCTAAATCGGGCTTCGAGAGCATTTTCTATAAGAGCAAGGACACAAGCTCGATATTTTATCGTCGCGTCACATCCCAGGGTCCTTAGCTCGGAGCCTTCGCACCACTCTATTATTACCCAAGTGATCTCGGGCATGTCGTTGTCATCCACGACACGATCCATAGGCGGAATAATATGCCGTAGAACATTTTTTACCACCTACGGTGGGAATAGGGAGCCGACAACTCCTCTGGGCAGCTGCAGATATCGGGTCAACAGCGGGGCCTTGCATTAGATAAGGATACCCCGATGAATTCCACCCCAGCGTCGCCCCGTGCCCTTCGATTCCTGCGAGTGACCGCGCGCGGATTTCGTACTACAAAAATAACACAGCCATTTATATAAACATTTTTATTTCTCAATTTTTTTTATTACAAAACTGGAATTGCTATGTCCGGATCTACAAGTCAATTTAGTATATGGCGTTCAAAACATTTATGCCTTTTCAAATGATATTGACGAGAGAGTAAGTTTTCTGACATACATCACACTGAAATGGTTTCTTACCACTGTGTGTGAAAATATGCCCTCTGTATGTACTCATATCTGCAAACGAATTATTACACAAACTACATATATACGGTTTCTCACCAGTATGCGTGCGAAAGTGTCCTATCAAAGTATGCTTTTGAACAAAACATTTCTTGCATACATTACATTGAAATGGTTTCTCACCAGTATGTGTGCGCACACGTATGTTTCCCTCCCGACCCGTGGTCCAACTGTGATGAACAACTGGTTGTTCTACTGGGAAGTAAAGTTACCCATGGTCCAACCATTTTTTTTGTATTTTTGATTATGACCCGTGGTACAACGGTGAAATTATGTCCAACTGGTTAGACCACGGGGATAAGATGATCGTGTCCCTAAAACAAATGAAATTCTACAAAACAAATGACTATCGTTAAGTGATCAGATAACGTGGGTTTAAGATATTTGTGCAAACAATATGTTAACGAAAAAAGAAACATTTATTCATTAATAATATTTTTTGAGGAAATAACAATCATCGCAGTTTCGCAGTTTGGCAGAAATTGTGTAAAGAAAAAAAAGTGTATTTTATGTTGAATAAACGTATTAACAAAAAACATTTTAATAGCCTCTGCCTAACGCAATTTGTCAATTGCATGCCCAATAGTTATCTGTCCATCCAGTAACTGCAGTTGTATATGTCTTACATAATCATCGTTCAGTATATATTGTGCCCTTCTTTTATTACCGACTTTACGCTTCTTTGGCATAGGTCCCTTGGATAAGTTACCTTTTTCACGAAGTGCATTTAACAACCTATTTCCACCCGTTAATATCAATGTTTTAATCATCAATAGACAATTAATCAAAAGAGGTAGTAATTGCATTGCACTTCAGCGTTGATAGATAAAACTTTTCCTGTTTATTAAGTTCTATTCCCAGTAGTACAACTAGTTAGACCAAGGATAGAACAACTTACTCGAGTTGAACCATTGGTAAAGATATTTCCCCATAGAACAACCGGTTAAACCATGGGTAACTTTACTTCCCAGTAGAACAACCAGTTGTTCATCACAGTTGGACCACGGGTCGGGCACGATATGTTTTACTAAATCGTTTTTTTGAACGAAACATTTTTGGCACACACTACACTTAATGGTCTTACACCTGTATGCGAATGTATATGAATTTTTAATGTTGCTTTAATCCTGAAACTTTTTTGACATACATCACATGTATATGGTTTTGTTTTGCGAGGAATGTCAGTACTTTGGTCTCCCCTATGAGCATAGTTTAAAGAGTTCATATTTTCTTTATATTCTTTTTGTTTGATACATGTTTTCGGGCGTCCTCTTTTCCGCTGAGCGGTTTTGTCTAACTTTTTCGTATCAGGTTTCGCCTCCCGAGTTTTGTATTCCACGTCACTTTTCTTCACATTGTTGAAAGTAGCTCCACAGTTTTTCTGTGCGTTCTGTAGACATACGTCTGAAAAAAAATCTATGTTTTATTTCTTTGTTGATAGATGTTTTTTTTTTCATAGTTAAGGCCGGCGCCCATTATCGGCATCGGCGAGCTTCAGGATTTTTTCTGGCCAAGCATTAAAGATCTTATCACTATCGTCATAAAATTGAAATTTCATTGACGGTCGTCGACTATTGTCGGCATCGATCGGCATTCTGCAGCGTTATGGTTGCCAATTAAAGTTCAACCTTATATCTATAACAATAAGATCTATTGTTATTCGACAAATACAAATCCTCATGCTTGTCGATGCGCCGGCCCTAACACGACAGACAGGGTGCTTCTACCCGGTGCAAGTAAGTAGCTGTGCATGTTAAGGAACGTGCGCAGGTTACATGCATCGTGAAAACTACATTAGGTAGGTACATTGTAGATGTAGCTTGCCGTAGGTGTAGATGTTAGCAAGGTACTTCTAACAGTAGTCCAGCAGAATGAAGAATGAAAAGTTACGTGATGAGATGAGATGAAATAAGCGGACGAACACAGAAGGCGGTGAAATGAAGAATATTATTATGAGATAGAACAGCTAAATATATTTCACTTTATTACACACTGTAAATACAATTACTATTTAAACTATAATTAAGCAAGCGTCTACAATATGAGCAGATATTAAATGAAACAATTTAGAACGTACGAACGTACGCGCGTGAGACGAGTTGTGTCTCGTCTCGAGTCTACTAGCGCGATGGTAGGCAGACGGGGTGCTGGTTGGGTAACCTCCACGTTGGCCTTCCCGTTTCTTCCCCCTTTGGACTGCGGTCCTGGGGAGCGGAAGCGGGAGGGCTGGTGCATCCTGGACAACGGCTAACAGACTTCCACTTTGGGAGTTCTGTTGGCCGTTGACAAATAACCCATCGGCGGACCCCACTGAGGTGGGGTCGTGGGATGACGGGCCTGCAAGGCCCGTGGTCGTCGTCGTCTCTCCCAGTATCCCTCTGTTTTCAGAGGGGACAAGGGAGAGACGTTCAGACAATCAAGGCGGGAGTGGCCCTATCAGGGGCCGCTCGTGGGCCTTCCACACGTCCCTCTGTTTGCAGAGGGCGTAGTGGAGGGTACGCTCTAAGGCGGACGGGTTCTTCACCTCTGGCTTCGTCCAGAGGTGGGGGACAGGGTCTGGTGCAGACCTCCGTGCGGCCAAGCCGTAAGCCTGACCTAAGTCAGGAACGGTGGCTCCTAGTGGGCTGCGAGGAAGACAACCTCTATAAAAAATTACCCCCAGGGGCGGACGGACTCGGTCTGGTGCAGACCCCGTTCGGCCCGGCCGTAACCCTGAACTGACAGGACCGGTGGATCTCCGGATCCGCGAGGAGTTAACCTCTATAAAAAATCCCTAATCCCAAGCTCTGACGCCTGGCGATGGGATGAGTGGCTGGAGGGAGTCCAGTCCCGAAGGCGTCAACGTCGGAGGACGTAAACCTCACAATATGCAATGGAAAAAATTACGGATATAACTACCCAGGAGGGTCCCAGCCTAGCTGGGGAGTCCCTCCCGTTGCCAGTCGGCAACGGCAGTCCCTCGTATTCTGGGGTGGACAACCATTGCCTGAGCCCGGCGCCGAGCTCTAAATCCGGCCCCAACTCTAACAGTAGCGCGGAGGTCGCGCTACACCTGGACGATTCGTCGTCCCCAACAGCGGCGGCAGTGACGTCAGAAGAATCTGGCGTCACCACCAAGGAGGACAGGCAGGCGCTGCCTGGGTTGCAGACTAGGTCTGCAGCCAAAAAACGCAAAGGGAAGCTGGGGAAAAAGGTTCCCCTGTCGCTGGTGGCCGAGGTGGATGAGGCTTTCATCCCCGACAGTGACAGCAGTAGCAGCAGCAGCGGCGAGGAGGAGCGGGTGGTCAAGGTGCAGGCCACCGGCCGCGAAAGGGAGAGGAGGAGCGGTAGTGAGGCCGCCCCCCCTCGGGACTCCTCCCCGTGGGTTGGAGCCGACCCAGGGAAGGAGGTGCCGTTGGTCTTGGCGAACTACCGAAGGACCATGATCCTCGGCCATCGGCTCGGCCGGATGATGGCGGGGCAGACGGAGTCTCCGACTCACGAGCAGGCTGCAATGCTCGGGGTCGTGCAGCAGATCGTTGCCGCCAGCACGGGCCTGGCCGAGCAGGTGGCCGAGCAGGCGAGGAGGGCGGATGAGGCCCAACAACAAGAGGTCGAGTCCCAGCGCCGGCTCGAGAGGGTCACAGCGGAGCTGAAGGCCCTCAAAAAGAGGGTCGAGGACCTGACCGAGTTGCCGGGAGTGGTGACTCGGTCAATGCGGAAGGCGCAGCTGGAGCGGTCGGCGCACTCGGCGCTCACGGGGCGGCCGGTGCAGTCGGAGCGGCCAGCGCGGGCTGCGCAGCCGCCGCGGCCAGCGCAGACTGCGCAGCCGCCGCGGCCAGCGCAAACTGCGCAGCCACCGCGGCAACCGGTGCAGCTGCCGACTCAACCGGCGGAGCCGGCGTCGCTGGCCGAATTTATGGCGGCCATACGCGCGGAGATGGTCGCGCAGGAGGAGCGCACCAACCGGCGGCTCGAGGCGATCCTTGATATCGCCCGCCGTCCTCCTCTCGCGACGCCGGCCGGGTACGCCGCCGCAGTGAGGGGGGGGCCTGCCTCCCCGGTGGCGGTGCCGGCTCGCCGCCCCCCTCCAGGTCCTCCGGGTTCCACTCAGGGCGTCCAGGGCAAGGGCAAGGGTAAGGGGAAGGGCAAGGGGAAGAAGTCCCCAGCCCTGATCTCAGCCCCGCCCCCAGCCCGGGTTTCAGCCCCGGCCCGAGCTCTGGCTCCAGCAAAATCCTCGAGCCCCCCATCAGGGGGCTGGGAGGTAGCGGGAGCCAATAAACAGAGACGGAATGCCGCCAAAAAGGCAGCCAAATTGGCCAGAAGGGCCAAGGCTGCCGCGATGGCAACAGCGCCGAGGAGGCTCCGCGTCCCTCGATCGACGGCCGTCGTCATCACACTGACGGCGGAGGCGTCGGAGAGGGGTGTGGAGTACGCCCAGGTGGTGAGGCAGGCAAGGGCCTGCATCGACCTGGGAGCCCTTGGGATCCCGGATCTGGTGTGCAAGCCCACGCGCACCGGATCTCGGATCTTCGAGGTCCCCGGCGCTACCAGCGGCCCTAAAGCCGACGCCCTGGCGGCTACGCTTAGGGAGACGCTGGACGCGGCTGATGT
Organism: Eilema sororculum; assembly: GCA_914829495.1. NCBI lineage: Eukaryota > Metazoa > Arthropoda > Insecta > Lepidoptera > Erebidae > Eilema > Eilema sororculum. The sequence goes on from OU618559.1 coordinate 11,364,421, forward strand.
CCGGGTGTCCAGGCCCAACAAGTGCGCAGAAGTGCGCATATCGGGTTTGGACGACTCTATCACGGCCGAGGAGCTTAGGCTCGCCGTGGTTGAGGCCGGAGGCTGTCCTCAGGACACAGTAAAGGTCGGAGCTATACGCTTCGGCCGGCGTGGACTGGGGGCAGCAGTTGTCGGCTGCCCCATCGCGGCAGCCCAAAAGGTTGCCGATGGGCGGAGCCTCCTCATCGGGGGCTTCCAGAAGGTGCAGGTGCGGCTCCTGCAGGCCCGACCGGCACGGTGCTTCCGGTGCCTGTCGGTAGGCCACGTAGGGGTGCAGTGCACGGCGGAGGTAACAGTCGGTGACCGTTGCTTCCGCTGTGGCCAACCCGGTCATAAGGCCGGTAGTTGCGAAGCTCCGTTGCACTGCTTCAGGTGTGCAGCGGAGGGCAAGCCGGCCGACCATAGGGTTGGTGCCAAGGCCTGCACCGCGGGGAGGCCGAAGCCGGGAGGCAGGCGCTCCGTCTCTGGTTCGCGGCAGGGCGCGGAGATGGGGGTTCCATAATGGATCCTCAGCTCCGCGTCCTGCAGGCAAATGCAAACCACTGTGTCGATGCTCAGGCACTTCTGCTCCAGAGCACCGCACAGTGGGGCATTAATGTCGCCGCTGTCGCCGAGCCGTACATTCACCGGTTTCTCGGGCCTGCCTGGGAAACCGACCTGGACGGATCGGTGGCACTGGTGCACAACGCCGCTGCCGGCAGTCCCCCCCTTGTTGTCGTGACAAGGGGGAATGGCTGCGTAGCGGCACTCGTGGGGGGAATAGCGGTCGTGGCAGTCTACTTCTCGCCGAGCCGAGTCATAGATGAGTACCAGCAGTGGCTGGATCATCTGACCGTCGTCGTCAATACCTGTTACCCTCACCCGGTTCTGGTGCTCGGGGACTTTAACGCCTGGTCTATGAACTGGGGTTCCCGGCGCACGAATCCGAGGGGCAGGGCAGTGGAGAGCTGGGCTGATAGTCTCAGCCTAGTTCTCCTGAATCGCGGGGCCGTCGCCACGTGCGTGAAGAGCTGGGGCGACTCAATTGTGGACCTTTCGTTCGCGAGCGCCCCGCTCTCAGGCCGTGTGCAGGGCTGGCGTGTCCTTGAGGAGGTGGGGACAGCGTCGGATCACCGATACATTCGGTTCGACGTCTCCCCTCCTGCGGGCGCCGCGCCGTTTACACCGGCCCCACGCGAGCCACGTTGGGTGCTTAAGAGAATGGATCGGGAGGTCCTCCTGGAGGCCGCCATCGTACAGGCCTGGGCCTCTGCGCCGGGCAGGCCTGTCGACATAGACGATGAGGCGGCGTGGTTCCGGGAGGCCATGACGCGTGTCTGCGACGCGGCTATGCCTAGGGCTCCGCCCTATAATCCGAGGCGTCAGGTCTACTGGTGGTCGGCGGACATTGCGAGGCTCCGACAGGCCTCCGTGATCGCTTTCCGCCGGTGGACCAGACTCCGAAGGAGGCGTAGCCGCCCCGCAGATACGGAGCCCCGAGAGGCGGAGCTTCATGCGGGGTACAGGGAGGTCAGAAGGGCCCTCCGAGTGGCCATAAGGCAAGCAAAAGCAGCAGCTCATAAAGAGCTGCTGGAGACGCTGGAGCGGGACCCATGGGGGCGGCCTTACCTTATGGTAAGGGGCAAGCTGCGCCCCCGGGCCCCGCCATTGACCCGGTGTCTCCAGCCGGAGCTGCTCGGAGGAGTCGTTGGCTCCCTGTTCCCAGCGCGGGCGGTGGAACATATTCCACCGCAGATGACTCCGCCACCTAGGTCGCCTATGGCGCCCAACGTGGATGACGACGACGTGCCCGAGGTCACTTGGGTAGAGCTGGAGCTGGCGGTGTTAAGGCTTAAGGCCAAGAACACCGCCCCGGGACCAGACGGCATTCCAGGCCGAGCGTGGGTCCTAGCTCTAGGCGAAGAAGACGCTCTCGAGCCCCGACTGAGAGGGTTTCTCAGCGCATGTTTGGAGCGAGGCCAGTTTCCGAAGATGTGGAAGACGGGGAAACTGGTCCTCATCCGAAAGGCGGGGCGCCCGGCGGACTCACCGTCCGCCTACAGGCCCATAGTGTTGCTCGACGAGGCGTGCAAGCTCTTTGAAAGAGTCATTGCAAAGCGCCTCGTCGAGCACCTATCCAGGGTGGGGCCTGACCTGGCGGATGGCCAGTATGGCTTCCGCCGGAGGCGCTCCGCCGTGGATGCCATCATGCGCGTGAGGACTCTGGCGAAGGACGCCGTCACTCGGGGCGAGGTGGTGTTGGCGGTGTCACTGGACATCGCCAACGCCTTTAACACCCTGCCCTGGAGCTGCATTAGGGAGGCGCTCGTGTATCACGAAGTGCCTCTCTACCTTCGCCGCATAGTCGGGGCGTATCTGTCGGAGAGAGCAGTCGTCTACCCAAGTGCGACCGGGCTCGGTCGGCGAGAGATGTCGTGCGGTGTTCCGCAGGGATCGGTCCTGGGACCGCTACTGTGGAACATCGGTTACGACTGGGTGCTTCGCGGTGAGCTCGCGGACGGTGCCGCCGTCACGTGTTATGCGGACGACACGCTGGTGACGGCGTGCGGGTCTACATACCGCGAGGCGACCCTGAAGGCCACGACCGCGGTTGCCCAAGTCGTGGAGCGGATCCGGCGGCTGGGTCTCGAGGTGGCTCTGCATAAAACCGAGGCCATGTTCTTTCATGGGCCTCGGCGCGTCCCACCAGAGGATTCCAGCCTCATAGTGGGAGACATTTCCATCGCCATCAAGCCCCAGATGAAATATCTGGGACTCGTTCTCGACGGCCGGTGGAACTTCGGGGAGCATCTCCGAAGACTGGCCCCTAAATTGAAGGACACAGCTGCCGCCTTGGGGCGGCTGCTGCCCAACATGAGGGGGCCGGATGACTCCTGCAGGAGACTCTACGCGGGAGTCGTGCGGTCTATGGCCCTATATGGGTGCCCAATATGGGCGGACACCCTGACGGTCCACAATGCGCGTCTGCTGCGTGGGCCGCAGCGTGCAATGGCCAGCAGGGCCATTAGGGGGTACCGCACGATATCTCTGGAGGCGGCGAGTCTCCTTGCCGGATCCCTACCGTGGAACCTGGATGCGAGAGCCCTTTCGATGCTATATCGGTATCGAAAGGAGGCGCGGGAGCAGGGACGGGAACCCGAGCCTGATGAAATTCGGGCCGTGAGGTCTCAGCTCCACAGGGACATGGTAGCGGAATGGGAGCTACGACTTGGGCGACCAAGCGCAGGGCACGCCGTAATAGCGGCGGTAAGACCCATCATGGAGGAGTGGCTAGAGAGGCCACACGGCAGCCTCTCGTACCGGCTGACGCAGGTGATCACCGGACACGGGTGTTTCGGGAGTTACCTGTGTCGGATCCGGAAGGAGCCAACGTCCGAGTGCCATCACTGTGATGCGAGCGAGGACACGGAGCTGCACACGCTGACCGAGTGCCCGGCGTGGGACACGCCGAGGCGGGTCCTAGTGGCGGCTCTGGGGGTGGGAGTCCTCACACTCGCCACGTTGCTCACAGCGATGGTACGATGCGCGAACGCTTGGGGTGCGGCTGTCTCCTTCTGCGAGCAAGTAATGCTCGAGAAGGAGGCGGCCGGTCGGGTCCGGACCAGACTCCGGGCCCGGGAAGCCCGCGCAGAGCGAAGACGAACCGGACGTCGGAGGTCGCAGAACGACCTCCGTCCTCCATGAGCGCTGGCCTGGGGGTGACCGGTGGAGCCGCCTGTCACCCTAGCAGAAGCAGGCCGCGGCGGTGGCGCAAAAATGCGCCTCCCCGTAACCGGGGCTAGATGGGGACACTGTGGTCCCCACAACCCGAAGGGGGCCATCTCGATAGAGATGGTCCTGGGTCTGCCGGGGTGCGAGAGATATGCTTTTGGCAATCTCACCTCCGGCAACCAAGGACCCAAGACGGCGTGCGTTTTAGTCGGTTCGAGTCCGACATAACCGCCTCCACCGGCTCCGTGGGGGTGGTATCCGTGGGGATTTTTCGCACGATAAAAAAAAAAAAAAAAAAAAAAAATATGGTAGGCAGACCGGTTTTATAAGGCGTTGGCCCAATGTTCATAAGCGGAGCGGATCGAACATTCTTACTTGATGTAAGGATATCGTCCGCATTCATAATTTTTTGCCTCGTAATTGTATTAATTCGTCTTCCAAATAATTTAATAATTCTGGTGAAGTTACAATATTTAACATAACATAAACTCACGCCTATAGTGCTAGCCGCCACATTTCGCCAGTTTATGTTTAGGTCCCAATGTAATAGGTGGCGAGCCTATTGCCATTAACCGGGCACTTATAAACCTGCGATAAATACACACATAACTTCGAAAAGCATCGAAAGGTCATTGGTGTGTGCCATGGTAAACATGGGATCGAACCCGAGACCTCGTCTCAGCAGTCCATTACCCATACCACTAGGCTACCGCAGATCAAATATTTAATTAATAATTTAATAGGAATTTTCGTTTCTCGAGATATTTAGCGTTTCAACTAATACCAACATGTAGTGGTGGCTCTCGAAAGCAAGTAACTTGCGCGTACTAACGACGAGCCCATATATTTGTAGTACAATCGAGTAACTTTTACAAGTAGCTTGTGTACATACTACTCGCGTAGTCACGCATGTATCTCGGTCTTTTACTTGCTCCAGTTATTTGTGCCATGTACTAGTACAAGCGAGTAACTTTTACAAGTAGCACACACACAGACACGCACACGCACACGCATGCGCATGCGCACGTGCACACACACATGCGCATGCGCACGTGTACACACACAGACACGCACACAGCACACGCACACACAGGCTGTCTGGGCCTCGATTCTACTAACGCAAAACTATTGTCAAACCACAGAGATTGCAAAAAGCGGCATTAAAGTTTAGACTATTTCTATACACTAAGGTCCAAAATTAAATGACAAAAGTTTCATTACACTCTGTTATTCACTCTGCTATCAGTTATTTAATATTGAACTTTAAATGCATCTCTTTAAAGTCTATAATGTATTGCTGCTTTTTGCAATCTCTGTGGTTTGACTATAGTTTTGCTTTAGTAGAATCGAGGCCCTGGTAGTCACTAAGGCGATGAAGAACCATTACTCGAACTTACGAGTCCCACTGCTGCCATCTGGAGCACCCAGGGTCTCTGGTTCGGCCTTCACAATGTCCACAGATATGTCGAACTCCGGTATCGAGCCTAAAAGGCTGTAGTCCAGCTCTGCACCATTTTGTTCTGCCGCTACGTCATCTGAATGAAACATTTGAATGATTTTTTTATAGAATTTTATGCTAACTTTAAATCATCATAACATCGGGAAAAATGAAATGCTCAAGTGGAACTTGAACCCGCGATGAGACTTGAGGCCCTTAAAGACGGATATAAAGGGCAGGGAAATTTGAAGTGGTTCAGATGTCACTCAATAGCTCACTTGGAAGAGAATTCCCCCTGTAAGGGAAAGGTCGTGGGTTCAAGTCCCACTTGAGCATTTCATTTTTGCCGACGTATTCGAGTACATAATTTATATGTTTCAATCACATGTACAGTCAGCAAAATAATTTTATTTCTATAGTACTTTGATCTGATTGATTTTGGGCAGAGTCGAGTATATTATTTATTTATTTACTAAGCATACAATTTATAAGTATTGCATTTACTATTGGCTCACAAAACTGTTTTGAACAGTTTGTCTGTGAACTCATTTTAGTCTCTGTGATAGGAACATAATTATTGGTTTATTTATTTGTATAGTGGTATATATGTACTAATATTTAATAAAAAAATCCTTGTCAGTCTTTTAAATTTACTTTTATTTGTCTCCCACCTGATGTTCACAGGCAAACTGTTCAGCACATATGGCACCCGTTTGTTTAACGTTCGATCGCCATAATAATTGTTAACTCTAGGGATTACATATTTACCTGTAGTGAAGGCCCTTGTGCCAACAGCGGGCGACACAAGTGGGAAGCAAAGCTCGCGATTGCTATTTTGATTTACCGCTAATAAATATTTATGACTTAGACTAGCACCACCTCAAAATTCTCATTAAAATATACTTTTTTTCTACACTGGCAATACCAAACTATGCTATATTGTAGTCTCCAACTTACCCACTATTACAAAGTTATATCTTATGTTGCCAGTGCATAAAAAAAAGAATTATTAAAAATTAAAAACCCGACTACTGTTTAAAATATCAAAGCTAGTTTGATAGCAGACGGTACCCATTCGCCAATCATAAACCAAAAGAAAAGGAATGGCTACCGCCTGCTATCAAATTTGTTTCGATCTTTTAAACAGCAGTTATTTTACCCCTTTAGTAGCAGAATTTCCACAAATACTTTCTTAGTGGATGCTTAGGTACTTCATAAAATGCAACTGTCAAAATTTCAAGTTTGTAGGTCCAGCGGCTTAGGCTATGCGTTGATGAATCAGCCTAGTAGTCAGTCAGTCGGGACAAGTAATTATAAATCTCATATATAAAATTTTCGTGTCACAGTTTTCGTTGCCATACTCCTCCGAAACGGCTTGACCGATTCTCATGAAATTTTGTGAGCATATTGAGTAGGTCTGAGAATCGGCCAACATCTATTTTTCATCCCCCTAAATGGTGCAGCGGGAACGGGATCTGACGCCACGAGGGTAGGAAAAAATTGGCGGTACGAAGTTCGCCGGGACAGCTAGTGTATAGACAAATTTCTAAGAATGACCCTAATCGACGCAACGCAAGACAAGGCACAAGATACACAACTCTCCCCTATGTCTAAAGTAAAGCCAACGAAGCGAGAGAAAAAAGGTAAACAAAGTTTCAGCTATTCCAAACATTTTTATTTGAAAATTATTATGTATCACTTCAAACTCATTCCAGACAGGAACGAAATTGCTCATAAGATTGCGGAGCTGACAGTTTAGAACCGCTGTGCTGACAGCTTTCCTGTACTACGAAACACGCAACGACAGCGTTCGCTCGGCCATTATTGCGTACGTGTGACATGTGCGACTAGGACAGAGAAAACAATCGCTAGTTATCGCAACGTACCTAACTCATGGTCGCTTTGTTTACCTTTTTGCTGTCGTCTCGTTGGCTTCACTTTAGGTATGTCTAGATGGAGTGTCAAATGCGTACAAACGTCTCAAAAAATATCAGCTTGTTCAATCTCATAGTTAGGTTATACTCTACCATTGGATTCTCTGCGTTCTATCTTCACCTTGACTGGTTCAAGGGCGGGAAGGGTCACTGGGGGCACACCGCCTACGCTCAACAATACGACAGGGTGCACTGTACCGAACTCCTGTCTCCAACAGCTTTCCTGTACTTGGACCTGTGATTTTTATTAAATTTTTATACCACTTAGGATTAGGTAATCTGTGACTTAGGTGACAGACAAGCACACAGCTCACCAGATGGAAAGTGGTTACCGTGGTAATGGTAATATATATTTAGATTTATTTTTTCTACCACACTAGTGTATAAAAAGGAATTGAAAATATTATATTATTCTTTGATTGACAGTAGTTCGAACAGAAGGAAGCTTTATTACTAGGAAAAAAATATAACTATACGAACTTTCGTAAGAAAATCGGTAGATGACGCCACGTCGCCTTAAAGACGTATGAGATGGGAAATTTGAATCATATCGGGCGTGTCTCGGTAGCCGAATTGGTCAGGCATTCCCCCTGTAAGGGAAAGACTGCGGGTTCGAGTCCCGCCCGAGAAGATTCTTTTTCCCTATGTATTCGAAAAAAATATAAAGTTGTTTGAACGTTGTCACCTCCATACAAGTGATTTCTATAACAATACTAAGGAGGAAGGTTGGTATACCTAATACAGATAGCGCATTGAATAATATTGACCACAGACTACAGAACACTAATTAAATTCTGATTGATGTTGACCCAGATCAATACGGCAAAAGTTACAATAAAGTTACATTTTGAGTCATGTTACGGAGATGTTACATAAGGGGGTCAAAAGTTACGTGTAACAAAGTTACTATCTGGCAACGCTGCTTGAAGCTAGACTCTGGCGCAACGAAAGATGAATATCGTTTTTTCAAAACTTAGGTACAATGTCTACTGCAAGACCTAATTAAAACATCCTTAACCTATAGATATGATATTCCATACATATAATTTACTATTGTGTATGTCTTTCAATTTAATAAGAAAAATATTGTACATGTACATTAGTAGAAAGAGATCCATTCCTTTATCTTTACTCTTCGGAACGATTTTGATGTGCTCGTAAGCATTCCAGTCAGAAGTATAAGTTCCTTGGTAGGTATTTATATATGTACATACACGTCTTGACACTTTTATATTTTGTATGTGTATATATATTGTGTAGTGTTCGTTAAAAAATGCCCAAAAATACCTGTAAACAGTGATATACGAAAACATTTTATTCACTATGATTGATGAATTTAAAGATGTACAAAAAGATATCAATCGCAATTATGAAATCTCCTAGCGCTGAGCTTCTTGCACACACTGCTAACAACAGTAGATATAGCCTACATGGTATTTAGAGTAATACATGTTGGTCTATATCTTGTATAAGTTTAGTACCATGTGGCGTTTCTTGGTGGTCGTACTGGCATGTCATAATGATATGACCAGTGAAAATACCTTGTATTGGTGGTCATTTTTATGTGCGCCTTAGAAAAAAGAGAAATATAATCATAATATTATTTATTTTGACAGATAAAAGTATATTTATTTATAATTAATTACAAAAAGTACTTATACAGCAGAATTGAAATAAAATGAAACATATTGTTACATCACATTCGAAGCATCGGAAGTTCCGATGCTTCGAATGTGACGTAACAATATGTTTCAATAGCAGCTGTGACTGAGCGGTTTAGACAACGTCTGCCAAAACGAAGGTCGACGGTTCGAATCCCGGTGTCACGATATGTGGTTTTTGTGTTTTTCTAATTTATGTAAATCTTTATTTGGTAAAGGTAACAGAAGATTCTATATTTAAATTCTTCTAGTTATTAGCAGAACATTCTGGAAGAATAAAAATGAGAAACGAAATGAAGATCAAAAATATAGTTTAGCTCTTCTAGGAGAGCATAGAAAATTCTAGAGAAATAATAAAATGAATATCGAAAAGACGATCGAAATTAAGGGTATAAAAGGAGCTGTCAGAGTCGTGAAAGGACAGTTAAGTTTGGGAGTTCAAAGTGAACAGAAGAAGAAGAAGAAGGAAAAAGGAAGAAAAATGAGAAAATAGTGAAAAGTGCAAGTAAAGTGCAGTAATTGTGCAGTCGCGCTGTGAGTGTCGTGAAAGTGCATTGACCGTGCAGTACAGTCGCGCTGTGAGTGTAGCGAGCTGAAGTGCAGTAGTGCAACGTGTGGTACAGTCGCGTCGTGAAGTGTCGCGTTCAAGGTTTGGCTGTTGGGGTGAAAATAAAGCGGTCTCACATACGAAGCTGTTTGTTTCCAATCCCGTTACCCGTCTCCCGTAACAATATGTAAAAAATATCTATTTACAAATTATAGTGAAATATTATTAAAATGCATCATGAAATGGTGTCGACGCATGTTGCGTCCCACACCAGGGCCCTACCCATCTTCCATTGCATTAATGACATGCCGTCCGGTCTATTGCCATCGTTGCGTGCCAAACCGTTAGGTTCTAGCACAGCTGGCACACCGGCGGTGACAAGAGCACGGCGGATTATGTCATTGAGAGTGGCGTGCCATGGAATTCGCCACGCACTCCTGCATCACGACAGGCCATGGTGTCCGAGTCGGTCAACAGCCTCTCCTCAACGACATCGATACGGGGAAACACATTGTAAAAAAAAACATAATATCAAATCCGTTATTTCGTTGTATAGTCAGTGTTGCAACCCCTTGATTTTTTAAATTTGGCGCCAATTTTTTGCACCATCTTTCGCTGGCCAGACTACTACGAAATCCATTCTTAAATCATATGAGGAACACGCCAACCTCCATCTTGCCTTCGCACGTAGTGGGGTTATAGTAGCACCTGATTGGTCAAAAGACATTGCTAGTGATGCGGTGTTAGTTTTAATTATCGACATTTTCTCAAATATTTATACACCTTCAAACTACAAAATCAATATGATTTAAATAGTTGAAGCATTAGGGCAGCCTTAAAGTATTTAAGAGGATTTCCTAGCATCTGTTTCTCCATAGTACCGCTCTTCCCTTTTTCCTCCCTGAATATTGCTTCTAGAACAATGTTTTTGTTTTCGTAAAATCAAGATCTTCTGTACGCATGTCCCTGTTATTTTATTTTTGTCGGCAGTCAATAAAAGAGAATATGATCGTCTAAAGATGATAAAAAAATTACTAATTCTTACCGGCATGTTTGGAGCACTACCAGACAAATTCGAAAAGGTTTTAACGTTATAAAAAATAACAGGAACATGGATAAGCTATTTCCTAATAAACCGGTGTCAAAACTATTAAAATCGGCGTAATTTTCACTGAAAAAAAAAAACGGAAATACGAAACCTCGATTTTGCCCAAAAAAGTTGTGATAAAATCGGTCTGAGCTGTGGCTATCCTTATCGCACTCTACGGGGACAGGAAGTGAGACGGGGGCGACCGCAATAGTGGCGTTCAAATGACAGGTACAGGATTATTCGCTAGCTAGGAATAAAGTACTATACCGCAGTCTAACGATTCATAGGTATCAGATGCATGGTATTTGGTGAAATTTGCTACACATATTGAGTAAGACACTTTGTACTTTCCACTATATTTTATTATTTTATTTTTCACCTGACCGGTTTCGACTAACGGCATTCTCAAAGGTATGATGTAAATTTACTGTGTTTACGGGATACCGCCTTGAAACAGATTTGGAATCCAGGTTTTCTTTAACCTTCTTCTTTTGATTTCTTTGTGTTCCCCTCATGGGCCACCAATATGTTTATTTATTTATATCTCCACATCACTATCCTTACAGGCTAACCAACCTAATCCAATGAATGAATAGTACCTCTACACCTAGCACCTAGTACACTAAAACCTAGTACAATGTAAAGGACAACCCCAACTATCATACAATCTTGGGCCCGCATGTACAGGGTTGAAAATTAGGCAATATTTAGAGTTAGACCATCTAAGGACATTTGGTTTGCCTTATTTTCACGACGATTCACAATGGCCAAGTTTGTTAAATCGAGCATTGTTCATAGGCTTTTAGGTTATGTTGTAATACATAATGCGGTCAAACAGCGTCTTATGTTGTGTTGTGTGTGATAGCTACACAAGTTATTCGCGTATCGCTTTTATTTGTAAGTAGGTTAGCAGGTTTTATTAGTATAGAAAAGGGTAGGTCATTAATATTTTTAGTCATTAATGTGGAATGGTCAACTATATGCTAAATAATAAAACTGATATGTCGAAGCAAAGACATGCTTTAGCTACTTTTTTGTTGCACGATATTAAACCTTATAGTTTTATGATATGCAACTGACATTTACTCTAAAGGTGGTAAAGCAATCCTTCCCTACCCTCACTTCAGACGGCAACATCTGAGTGACATCCTTTTGCTATGGTTACCGCTTTCCACAAGGCTGTATACATACTTGTTTGCTGTAGTAATATAGAATTAATTATATAAGTAGGTAATAAAATAAAACAACATTATTTTAAAGATTATTTTATTTTAATAAAGTACTTTAATCTCTATCCCGGTATCTTCCTATTTGGCTTTAGAAATGCTTACACTAGGACTTAGGTCTTTCCTCCCCTTTTTAAGCATCATCATAGTTTATTAAAATATTGTCAAGAAACTGTGCAGGAGGTGTTATATTATCTTGGAACCGTGCCCAACCGAGATACCATATTACACTCATTATGTGGGCACAGCCCCCGACTGTTCTCTTACCTACAATACAATTACAGCAATGCTGTAATATAGCATTCCTACCGCTCAAAGAACTGTCAACTAATATATATACGTAATAAGTTCTACTACTTATATTCCTGGACTTTATTTTTCCTCTTAATAACCAAGTCGTTTGAGATATTGACAGTTCTTGTAGGAGGTCTCTATCCACCTCTCTGCACACTAGCGGCGGTAGTGTACGCGACTGCCACGCAGGAGGCGCGGGTTCGATTCCCGCTCAGTGCAAATATTTGTATGCATGAATATGGCTATTTGCATTGGTCTGGGTGTTTCTATGTATAATATGTATGTATTTACAAAAAAAAAAAAGTATATAAGTATGTTTATCCGCATTCTAGATTCCATAACACAAGCTATAAAAGCTTACCATGGGTCTAGATAGCGTTGTGTAGAATGTTGTGGAATATTTATTTATTTATTTATATTAAAAAAAAAAAAAAAAAAAAAAATGACATACAGAATATACACTTTTCTGTGCCCCTCTGGTGATTGTGCTGGTCTGTTCTCATCCAAACATGCACATTGAGCTTGAATCCAGCAAAATTCGCAAATGATGTCATTTGCATTCACCTTAAACAGAGATCATGTTATAAGCACTGAATATTCCATTAGTCATATAGGCTAGTTCTTTATGAACGTTACACATATCAGTCAAAATACATTGTCATATACAAAAGTTGGCATAATTATCTACGGGATTAGGTAGACTCGTAGTAATTTCTATTCTATAGCAGCTATCACACAGCTTGTTAACGTTAATTATTATAACAATTTCAAAAGAGCGATAAATAACGAATAGGTACTTACTATTTTGTAGTGCGACCCATACAAGCTAGCATCCCTGCATCGTTCAATAAATGTCTGCCTAAAATATTGCGCCGATCGGTAGCGATTCCACAATTCACACAGAGACTCATTGTGATAGCTTTCAGCCGATGTGGTAAAGTCTAGTCCAGTTTGAAATCCAAGGTCAACAAATGTAGCAAATAACGGTGTCCGGTAATCAAGCAAGGGTCAATTAGTTCGAAAATCATATACAATTCACATAGTAAAAGCAGCAAAACACATGATCTCAGGGAGCCGAACTTACCGAAGGAAAGCGAATGCGACATTTTCAATGACAGGAGTGAAAATGACATATGATGTTACAGATTATTATGAATTCTATATGATCGATTATTTACATAGACTTTGAATACACTACGATTATTTACAATCGATATTTTGACTTCCATTATGAAAGAGACAGGTGTCTTTCTGATTAGTAAACTGAATAACGAAAATAAAGATGCTACATAGATATTTTGAAATTATTTAATAAAGCCACGAATTTTAAATTCATAGTTATTAGACTTATTAGTTATCGATTTGATTTCATAATCGAATCGATAAAGCAAGCATAATCATAGCGCATTTACGAAGATCGGATTAAGTATTACATTCAACGTTTACGAAGCTTGTTGATTAATGAAAATCACATTTTTAAACTTTTTTCGCACTTGGCCATTGCTGATTGTAATGAAGTCTAAACAAAATTATAACACAAAATAGACGAATTTTTTGAGGTAGGTTTGATGTCTGTACACTCAGGCTCAAAATGGGGTATCGAAAAATGAGAAGTGCGCCAATTTTTTGCACCATCTTTCGCTGGCCAGACTACTACGAAATCCATTCTTAAATCATATGAGGAACACGCCAACCTCTATCTTGCCTTCGCACGTAGTGGGGTTATAGTAGCACCTGATTGGTCAAAAGACATTGCTAGTGATGCGGTGGTGTGATTCTCCGTAGCACGACCACGGATGATTATCTTAATTTTCATGTAGTACAAATTCATGAAAAAAAGTGTACTTTATTGTACTATATAATAAAATATATGTACTCTGATATTTTCGCTGATATAACGTATGTGCCCTGTAGTACCTTTCTGGCACGACCACTACACATTTTAGGTATTTTTAACAACTTTAAGGTGAAAAATACTATAAATGAAATTGTACTTAATTGTACTCAATTTTACAGACAAATTTGAGCGGTGGTTTACCTGTTTCAAAGCGTTTTACTTTTTAAGTCACAATGTTACGCCATTACTATTAATTCTAAGTAGTCAAAAGAAAATAAAATTACGTTTAGTATTTATATTACGTTTTATTTTAAAATAATATTCATTGGACGTAGAAATAGTACAGTAAGCTTCAGAGAAAAGGAACCCCCCTTGATAATGGTTTTATCCTCAAGGGGGGTTCCTTTTCTCTGATGCTTACTGTACATAAGAAAGTAGGTAGTCCTTTTCAACACACTTGCTCATAAATTGGCTCTAATTCCACCGCAATTAGCACACAATGGCACCTATAAAACTGTGACTTTTTGTTTTACTATAATTTACGAGTGAGTTATAGGTAGCTTCTGAGTTGCTTTCTTCTTAAAAAAGTTTCGATACAAAAAAGATCATGTTCAATAGTACAAATCCATACTAATATTATAAATGCGAAAGTAACTCTGTCTGTCTGTCTGTCTGCCTGTATGTCACACTTTCACGCCTAAACCACTGAACCGATTTTGATGAAATTTGGTATAGGGGTAGATTAGACCATGAGAAAGGAGTGTCTATCAGAACCGCGGGTGTACTTTTTTGATTTGGATGAAAACTATCTTAAATAAATGTACCTAAAATGTACTATTTAGTACTTATATTGAATTTAATTGTACCTCGTTCAATACCGTATAATCACAATACTAAAGTGAGCCGCCATTCTGATACCAGGATGGCGGGTAAACTCTAAATCAGTTAGCATATTTTTTTTATCATTACGAAATAAATGTACCTAAAATGTACTATTTAGTACTTATATTGAATTTAATTGTACCTCGTTCAATACCTTGTAATCACAATATGAAAGTGAGCCGCCATACTTGCTTCGATCTTGACATACTACTACTACTACTAAGTAGGTACATACTAATACTAGTACTAGTACTACACTACTATTTTAGGTAGGTACATTTTTTTCGTAATCCGGCAATAAAAATACACTTGGATCTTTAGAGTTTACTCGCTATCCTGATATCAGAATGGCGGCTCAATTTCATATTGTGATTACAAGGTATTGAACGAGGTACAATAAAATTCAATACAAGTACTAAATAGTACATTTTAGGTACATTTATTTCGTAATGATAAAAAAAAATATGCTAACTGATTTAGAGTTTACCCGCCTTCCTGGTATCAGAATGGCGGCTCACTTTAGTATTGTGATTGTAAGGTATTGAACGAGGTACAAATAAATTCAATATAAGTACTAAGTAGTACATTTTAGGTACATTTATTTAAGATAGTTTTCATCCAAATTAAAAAAGTATACCCGCGGTTCTGATAGACACGAGAAAGGACATAGGCTATGTTTGGTCGCGATAACCGACATCCACGCGGGCGGAGCCGCTGGCAAAAGCTAGTAAACTAATATACCTAAGTACTGCTTACTCATTTTATACAACTTGGTATTTAAATAGATAATAAACAAAACTATGCCTTTAAATACAGTTCATTGTAATTTTACTATAATAACTGCCCATTTACTAATGGTTTCTCTAAATTTTTATCTAAATAGGTTGGTACTCCTACTTATAGTCCCAACCTATTTAGATAAAAAGTTTATTTACAAGTTATGTGCAGTTTCATACACTATTTCATTTAATCTCATGAAATACTTATCATCATTTGCTTAAAATTACAAAGTTGTTTTTAGCGACTTTACCTACTTTCCTATGTACTATTCTACGTCCAATGAATATTATTTTAGAATAAAACTTAATATAAATACTAAACGTAATTTTATTTACTTTTGACTACTTAGAATTAATAGTAATGGCGTAACATTGTGACTTAAAAAGTAAAACGCTTTGAAACAGGTAAACCACCGCTCAAAGTCTGTAAAATTGAGTACAATTAAGTACAATTTCATTTATAGTATTTTTCACCTTAAAGTTGTTAAAAATACCTAAAATGTGTAGTGGTCGTGCCAGAAAGGTACTACAGGGCACATACGTTATATCAGCGAAAATATCAGAGTACATATATTTTATTATATAGTACAATAAAGTACACTTTTTTTCATGAATTTGTACTACATGAAAATTAAGATAATCATCCGTGGTCGTGCTACGGAGAATCACACGATGCGGTGTTAGTTTTAATTATCGACATTTTCTCAAATATTTATACACCTTCAAACTACAAAATCAATATGATTTAAATAGTTGAAGCATTAGGCCAGCCATAAAGTATTTAAGAGGATTTCCTAGCATCTGTTTCTCCATAGTACCGCTCTTCCCTTTTTCCTCCCTGAATATTGCTTCTAGAACAATATTTTTGTTTTCGTAAAATCAAGATCTTCTGTACGCATGTCCCTGTTATTTTATTTTTGTCGGCAGTCAATAAAAGAGAATATGATCGTCTAAAGATGATAAAAAAAAATTACTAATTCTTACCGGCATGTTTGGAGCACTACCAGACAAATTCGAAAAGGTTTTAACGTTATAAAAAATAACAGGAACATGGATAAGCTATTTCCTAATAAACCGGTGTCAAAACTATTAAAATCGGCGTAATTTTCACTGAAAAAAAAAAACGGAAATACGAAACCTCGATTTTGCCCAAAAAAGTTGTGATAAAATCGGTCTGAGCTGTGGCTATCCTTATCGCACTCTACGGGGACAGGAAGTGAGACGGGGGCGACCGCAATAGTGGCGTTCAAATGACAGGTACAGGATTATTCGCTAACCTGGAGGTTTCGATTAACGGCATTCTCAAAGGTATGATGTAAATTTACTGTGTTTACGGGATACCGCCTTGAAACAGATTTGGAATCCAGGTTTTCTTTAACCTTCTTCTTTTGATTTCTTTGTGTTCCCCTCATGGGCCACCAATATGTTTATTTATTTATATCTCCACATCACTATCCTTACAGGCTAACCAACCTAATCCAATGAATGAATAGTACCTCTACACCTAGCACCTAGTACACTAAAACCTAGTACAATGTAAATTTAGCGTACCTATACACTGGGGCTTAAATTAAAGTCCAACTTGACAATTATGATTTATCTCTTACAGGGGGAATGCTCTTCCGACTGAGCTATTGAGCCACACCTGAATCCGTCTTTAAGGGCGACGGTGGAGCCATCTACCAACATGCTTTCCATTTGAGCAGTATTCCACGCAGGAGCGAATTTGGGTCTTGTATAGAAGACACCGCTGCTCCGGCGTGAAGAAACGTCTCACTCTGTTCAGGACTCCAAGTTTACGCGAGGCTGATTTGAAGATGCTCTCGATATAGTTTTTGTTATTCAGTTTGCAGCGAACATCCATGCCATGCAACATGCGATATTGAGGTGATCCTGCAGTGGCAGTGGCGTGCTCTTAAGAGTGGGAAGGGGAAAGAAAGGAGATACCTTTGCGGTAAACGCACATGCCTGCGTCTTCTTGTCTTTAAACTTGACCAGGTTCTCTGCGCCCCATTGAGAAATGTGGTCCAGGATCCGGTCCAGCTCAGTAACAAGAAGCTGCCTTTTTTCCGCGATGTCAGACTGCTTGGCCGCACGATGTGCGTAATAACTCCTGTGTAAGGCGCTGTCGTCTGCATAGCAGTGAATGCTACCGTTACAAAAGCATGTCATTGATATGCAGAAGAAAGAGAGTGGGAGATAAGACGGAACCCTGCGGCATGCCAGCAGTTGTTATAATGTTGAAAGTCAGGTAGGTACGCAGTTTACAATAAGCACAGAAGAGTAGGAAGCACTGATACGCGAACGAATAGATAAAGTTTATAGTTATAGTTGAAAGCAGAGAAGATAGATGCAAAGATAGAACATAAATAATCGAAATAGAAAGGCTAATAGTTATGCAAATAATTACCCGCTGTGCAACTACTTAAAAACGCTAAGCAAAGCGACACAGCGTCTGCGTCGCGCGGCGGCTAACAATGCACTGGCTGGTGGGAGTAGACTTAAAACGAAGCAGCGCGTGCGCGGCCCGAGCGCTCCCGAAGACCGCTGAGGGCCAGCGCAGCTGTCCACTACAGGTTCCTACCCTCAAAGCAGCGTTCAACCGACGGGATGGACGCATAATCCAATCCAATCCATCCCAGTCCGCTGACGAGTAGTGCCAAAGACGCCTCTATCCCTGCACGGGTCGTGGGGGCGCTACAAATGCGGAGCGGACTGGACAGTGGTCGGAGTTACCTAAAGCAGCACACACCGAAACACTGTACTGGTACGGGCGACTCCTCAACAGAAGGTCTAGCAGAGAGGGCTCTATGCCGGACTCTTTTGGTATCCTTGTTACCTCGTGCACCAATTGAGTCAAGTCATGCGCCAGGGCAAATGCGTGAGTGGCTCTTCCCGCATGGTTTGTTCTGGTGGAGCCCAACCAGATCTCGTGGTGGGCGTTAAAGTCGCCCAGGAAACACAAATTCGGCGTTCGGAAACCGCTCCTACGCATCATCTACCGCCTGACTCAGGTATTCAAAGAGTCGAGTGATCTCGTGAGTCTACGTGTACCCACAAGATGGAGAAGGATGGGTCCCCTAGACAGCGCAAACGGCGACGGCAAATATCCGCCCTAACAAACTGCATGTGTCCTGCAGTGCCAACATTTATACATTGTTGGACAATCTATACTATTATATAATTGTAAAGTAGTCGTATCTGTACATTAGACATAAACAATGTTTGGGTAACATTAACGATACCGTCGATACCACAGATTATATAATAGACTTCTATACAGATGCACAATCAGGAACAAAAAACGGTTACACTCGTATCAGTCGTTACTTTCGAAAGCAGGCATGCAACTTTTATTTCCAAAAGCTGTTACTAGATGGCGACAAAACGTTGGCAAACTTTTCATAAAGTATAAAACGTATATATTATTGTAAACGTAATAATATATTATTGAATAAGACTGAATTAAACCACACATATTCTAATCTACATTAATTCTTGTTAAATACGTTGCGGGACGAGTGAAAAGGCAGATAGTTATAAGCACACTGTTTATTTATTACTAAGGAAGCGGGGTCGCAGCCCACGCACACACGCATAATACACACATATATAATAATTCTGCTCCAATTTGGATGGTTGCGATTGGCACACTGCGACGCGCGACGCGGCGTCGAGCGTTGTTACGTCGACGCGGCGGCGCGCTCGTCGCCTCTACGGAGCTCATTTTGTGTAGAACAACGCGGGGTCCCACACACTGACAACGCAATCACGCGCGTACAAGCAGAAATCGGGCGTGAAGGCGCGTAAAACGCGAGGTATGGCACATTGAAATCTGCCATCACGCGCGTGTTTTTCGAGGGATATTTAGTCCGAGAGCTGTTAGAAATTTCTGTGTAGGTATTTGAGACGAATTTTAAATTAATATTATTGCAATGCAACATGACTATTTAACGGCAAATTTAGAGCGCTTTCACATCAACTGACGTCCGAGATCGGAGGAAGTCAAATATCGATGCCCAATATCGGGTATTGGAGCCGACACCACTGTTTTGGCTCGTTACCGGAACACGTAGAGACTGCAAGCGGCTTTCAAACTAAATGGCATTTTCTTAGTTACGTCTCTTTTCGCGTTAATAGATGACGCTGATCACGAATATAAGAAAAAAATTAGTTACTATGTCATGTCAATAAGTCGAAAATAGCTTGCACTTCTAATCATTTTCTTTTCATCTCTAACGTTCTTAATATAGTTTGGGCTATCGAGCTAATGGTCGGATGGCTTTACTTTACTTTTCTTAAAATTTTAGATTACTTCACACACCTACCTACCAAAACAATTCTAATATCTCTCGGACTATACTAGCTCTCTCGCGTCCACGCGCGTCGACCCGCGACGCCACTTCGAGCGTTGCAGTGTGCCAATCGCCATAGACAACATGGACAGTTAGACAAAATTGTCGCTAGATGGCGGATTCCTAAATTACCACTTTTGTCACGAAATCTTCATTTATTATATTACCAACGAGTTTTATATGCTTATATGCTTACATTATCATGTTTTAGGCGATTGGCACACTGCAACGCTCGACGCGGCGTCGTTCGTCGACGCGCGTGGACGCGAGAGAGCTAGTATAGTCCGAGAGATATTAGAATTTTTTTGGTAGGTAGGTGTGTGAAGTAATCTAAAATTTTGAGAAAAGTAAATGAAAATATTGATGCCAATTCTGTTGTTACATCTCTAAACTTAAAATTTTCTAATTGCATCTGTTTCTTTCATTATCAGATAGAAAAGGACAGATGATTTATTTTAGTGAACACCTGTTAAATTTTAGTCGACATCTACGGACATGCGACTTAACTTACTACGTACCAACAAGGCGCTGTCTTAATTTGACAGGTCTTAACTTAAATAAAATCATCTGTCCTTTTTTATCTGATCATGAAAGAAACAGATGCAATTAGATTTTTTAGAGAAATTTAAGTTTAGAGATGTAACAACAAAATTGGGAGCATTGAATAATAAAGCCATCCGACCATTAGCTCGATAGCCCAGACTATATTAAGAACGCTAAAGATGAAAAGAAAATGATTAGAAGTTCAAGCTATTTTCGACCTTATTGACATGACCACAGAACAGTTAAAGGAGGTTAGAAAGGAAATAGTTCCTAATTTGTATTAGGAGATTAGGACGCGTGTCGCCGCTTGTCTCCCACTCTTTAACTCCACTATAAAAAATAGACCAATACGACGTGGTTTACGCACACAAATAAATCAGCACACTTAAATCACGAGTTTGCTATTAGTTGTCACACTAATGCAAATACTGCACTGGACGTGTACTCACACACGTACAAAAGCAATAAAAATTTCTCATACATGTTACGGTGACCAAAGGTCGATTTTCGATATCGATAAAACTTCCGTAATTTTGATACTATCTGAAGTTTTGGTACACAAGTCGCGTACTTTATAGAGTAAGATCATTCTGCGTTAATAGTAACATCAACTAATGACATTCCCGGTCAGTGCAAATATTTGTACCTATGCATGAATATGGGTAATTGCATTGATCTGGTCGTGCCTCGGAGAACACGCTATGCCGTCGGTCCTGATTGCCATACGAAAACCTATGGCAGTAATTACGGGTAGTCGGGTGTTTATAACGGACCATTTGGCCAACACTATCGATACGCATGGATATCGCGTTATTGCAAGCGTTGGCTCGGCACACGCGACTATCGCAAAGAACGCAATACACTGCGCGATCGCTCACGTAGTACACGATGGCACTCATGTATTGCAAGCAATGTATAATTTTGTATCAGTTTGCGATTATGTCGTTTTTGTCTACAAACTACATAATACTTTTGTAATAATTACAAATATTACTTGTATTTTAAGGTTTTTGGCCTTACCGATGAAAAGAAATCCCTTCTCGGGCTACACTATATACTTGGCTTCTTTTCCGACACGTCATTATAGCGCAAGACGGCATAATTCGTTTTTTTTCGAGGAGCTTCTTACGTTGTCACAATAAAAGGGCGACTGTGTTTAAATTTCGGTGGAATATGAGCATTGCTCATATGCGCGGCGCGCCTTCCCCGCCCACAAGGCCCTTCTAACCTCCTTTAACTGTTCTGTGGACATGACATAGTAACAATTTTTTTTTCTTATATTCGTGATCAGCGTCATCTATTAACGCGAAAAGAGACGTAACTAAGAAAATGCCATTTAGGTTGAAAGTCGCTTGCAGTCTCTGCGTGTTCCGATAACGAGTCAAAACAGTGGTGTCGGCTCCAATACCCGATATTGGGCATCGATATTTGACTTCCTCCGATCTCGGATGTCAGATATTGGATATCGGACGTCAGTTGATGTGAAGGCGCTCTAAATTTGACGTTAAATAGTCATGTTGCATTGCAATAATACTAATTTAAAATTCGTCTCAAATACCTACACAGAAATTTCTAACAGCTCTCGGACTAAAAATCCCTCGAAAATCACGCGCGTGATTGCAGATTTCAGTGTGCCATACCTCGCGTTTTCTGCTTGTACACTCGTAATCTGCAGCAACGCGCGTGATTGCGTTGTCAATGTGTGGGACCCCGCGTTTTTCTATACAAAATGAGCTCCGTAGAGGCGACGAGCGCGACGCCGCGTCGACGTAACAACGCTCGACGCCGCGTCGCGCGTCGCAGTGTGCCAATCGCCTTAAAGTTCTGAAATAATTTACGTGATTGATGAAATAGGGAAAAAAGCGTTTAAACTTTTTTATTTCTTGAAATGAGACTTCTAGTGCCCTCTATTAGTTTTGAATTATACTAAAGATATTTTCTTAGCGTTCGTTATTTTCCTATGACGATACTGAACACAATCCTATTTTTTATATTTTGACTGTTTGTAAAACTTCTGAACGAATTTCAATGCAGGGCCTCGATTCTACTAAAACAAAGCTATAGTCAAACCACAGAGATTGCAAAAAGCGGCAATACATTATAGACTTAAAAGCGATGCACTTAAAGTTCAATATTAAATAACTGTTAGCAGAGTGAATAAGAGTGTAATGAAACTTTTGTCATTTAATTTTGGACCTTAGTGTATAAAAATAAAGTCTAAACTTTAATGCCGCTTTTTGCAATCTCTGTGGTTTGACAATAGTTTTGCTTTAGTAAAATCGAGCCCCAGTTCTACATATTCGCTTGGTCAGACTTCAAATCTAACGTTTATTTGATCGCAATCGGTTCAGTACGTGAGAGATGAGCACAGTCGCGTTAACCGACATCCGCGCGGGCGGAAGGCAACAGAGTAATTAATAAAAGAACACGCACTTATTTATTTACATAGCCCGATCCGGTGACCGAACAATATTCATGTTTAAAATATTTATATTGGACAAGAATTAAACCCGCAACCTTTGACTTAGCTGCCGAACGCTCTACCACTGCGCCACGGAAATGTTGTAATGGCGCAGAACAATTAGTAATGTACAGACAGCGTCTGTGGCATGGCGGTAGTGAACGCGACTGCTATGCAGGAGGTGCGGGTTCGATCTCCGCTCAGTGCAAATACTTCTATTCATGAATATGGCTATTTGCATTGGTCTGGGTGTTTCTATGTATGGATGTCGCTTCCCGGAAATTATTCGAATTTATCTCGCCGTAAAAACCATCCTTGAACTTCTACGAACATTTTATAAAAATAATTGGCCAAATTGGTCTAAGCGTTGTTGAGTTATGCACTTACCAACACATTTAGCGATTCATTTTTATATTATAGATATTGTTACGAATATGACGTAACAGGTCACAACATTGGAACCATAAATTCGAACTCATTGTCAAATACCAGCCGTGACTGAACGGTTTAGGCTGCCGTCACACTAGCGTTTAGTGCGTGCGTTGCGTTGTTGCAGCGTCTGCGCTGCGCGTACGTTCATCGAACGCCTAGACTGGATGACCGCAAGTGTGAAGGCGTTCTTAGACTACGGCATACTGAAACCGAAAGTCGGCAGTTGGAATCCTGGTGTACGATATGTGGTTTTTGTGTTTTTCTAATTTATATATTATATACCTAAACTTTTATTTGGTAAAGATAACCGAAGATTCTATATTTAAATTCTTCTAGTTATTAGCAGAACATTCTGGAAGAATAATAAAAATGAGAAACGAAATGAAGATCAAAATATAATTAAGCCATTCTAGTTGATCATAGAAAATTCTAGACAAATAATAAAATGAATATCGAAAAGACGATCGAAATTAGGGGTATAAAAGGGGCTGCCAGAGCGGTGAAAGCACAGTTAGTAAGAAGGAAAAAGGAAGTAAAGTGGGAAAACAGTGAAGTGCAAGCAAAGAGGAGTGATAGTGCCGTCACACTGTGTCGCGAATAAGACAGTAAGAGCAGTGACCTCCTAGTGCATCGTGTGGTACAGTCGCGCTGTGAGTGTTGCGGATAAGACAGTAAGCGCAATGACCTCCTAGTGCATCGTGCGGTACAGTCGCGCTGTGAGTGTCGCGGATAAGACAGTAAGCGCAATGACCTAGTGCATCGTGTGGTACAGTCGCGCTGTGAGTGTTGCGGATAAGACAGTAAGCGCAGTGACCTCCTAGTGCATCGTGTGGTACAGTCGCGCTGTGAGTGTCGCGGATAAGACAGTAAGCGCAATGACCTCCTAGTGCATCGTGCGGTACAGTCGCGCTGTGAGTGTTGCGGATAAGACAGTAAGCGCAATGACCTCCTAGTGCATCGTGCGGTACAGTCGCGCTGTGAGTGTTGCGGATAAGACAGTAAGCGCAATGACCTAGTGCATCGTGCGGTACAGTCGCGCTGTGAGTGTCGCGGATAAGACAGTAAGCGCAATGACCTAGTGCATCGTGTGGTACAGTCGCGCTGTGAGTGTTGCGGATAAGACAGTAAGCGCAGTGACCTCCTAGTGCATCGTGTGGTACAGTCGCGCTGTGAGTGGCGCGAATAAGACAGTAAGAGCAGTGACCTCCTAGTGCATCGTGTGGTACAGTCGCGCTGTGAGTGGCGCGAATAAGACAGTAAGAGCAGTGACCTCCTAGTGCATCGTGTGGTACAGTCGCGCTGTGAGTGTCGCGGATAAGACAGTAAGCGCAATGACCTAGTGCATCGTGTGGTACAGTCGCGCTGTGAGTGTTGCGGATAAGACAGTAAGCGCAGTGACCTCCTAGTGCATCGTGTGGTACAGTCGCGCTGTGAGTGGCGCGAATAAGACAGTAAGAGCAGTGACCTCCTAGTGCATCGTGTGGTACAGTCGCGCTGTGAGTGGCGCGAATAAGACAGTAAGAGCAGTGACCTCCTAGTGCATCGTGTGGTACAGTCGCGCTGTGAGTGTCGCGGATAAGACAGTAAGCGCAATGACCTCCTAGTGCATCGTGCGGTACAGTCGCGCTGTGAGTGTCGTGAATATGACTAAGTGCAGAGACCAGGGCTTGATAACGTTAGCAATTAACATAAAATTTAACGTTAATTAACGTTAATTTCAAAATGATACCTAGCTAACGTTAGAAAATATATAACGTTAGTAATTAACGTTAGTAATTTTAACGTTAAGAACGTTACCGTTAGTTTTAAGTGAATTTTAACGTTAGTTGGTGACGTTGCCATTCCGCGTACTATGTATGGAGCGAGTCGCCGCGCGCGCGTTTTTTGCCTTTATAATTTGGCTGTTGCCGTTCCGTTCACCTGCGCTGCGTGCGACGAGAGTGACCGGCGACGTACTCAAGCTACACCGCCGCCAGGGCCCGCTAGTCAAAGCCAAAGCACAACGTTCCGCGTGTAGATATAGACTGACGTGTTTTAATTTCAATATAATAGGTACTCAATTCGTTTCGATTGTTTCTTATTCATATTATTATTTATTTTCAAATACCAGGGTTCGCAAAGTTAAAATGGGACGTAAAAAAAATGTGGTGTATAGATATTTTGAACTAAATGAAAATAAAACATCAACTTGTTTAGTTCCAATGTGTGGAAAAATATTGCAGGTGAGTAGGTACCTATTATACGAATTTTGACTGTGAAATTTGGATAGATTTATCGAATTTAAAAAAAAATACCTTTATTGCACGCTGGCATGGAATGGAATAAGCTCGAGCAGTTTGCCGCCTGGTTTGTGCTGACTTGCTGACTTTAAGGCTGACCTAAGGTGACAAACAACCATACGGCCTAGGTGATGGGAATTGAGAAGTGGTTACCGCAGCTTACCTATAATTCTGCTTTTTCTCTACGTTGCTATTGTAGGTACCTAGGTACTAGTGTACTGAAGTGAGACTCTTGTGTTTTATACTACTAGGGCGGCAAACAACCATACGGCCTACCTGATGGGAAGCGGTTACCGCAACCTACCTACAATTCTTTTTCTCTACATTACTGTTGTAGGTAGGTACTAGTGTACTGAAGTGCGACTCTTGTGTTTTATACTACTAGGGCGGCAAACAACCATACGGCCTACCTGATGGGAAGCGGTTACCGCAGCCTACCTACAATTCTTTTTCTCTACGTTACTGTTGTAGGTAGGTATTAGTCTACTGAAGTGCTACTCTTGTGTTTTATACTACTAGGGCAGTAAACAACCATAGTACGACCTACCTGATGGGAAGCGGTTACCCCAACCTACCTACAACTCTTTTTCTCTACGTCACTGTTGTAGGTACCTAGGTACTAGTGTACTGAAGTGCGACTCTTGTGTTTTATACTACTAGGGCAGTAAACAACCAGAGTACGACCTACCTGATGGGAAGCGGTTACCGCAACCTACCTACAATCTTTTTCTCAACGTCACTGTTGTAGGTACCTAGGTACTAGTGTACTGAAGTGCGACTCTTGTGATTTATACTATTAGGGCGGCAAACAACCATACGGCCTACCTGATGGGAAGCGGTTACCGCAACCTACCTACAATTCTTTTTCTCTACGTTATTGTTGTAGGTAGGTACTAGTCTACTGAAGTGCTACTCTTGTGTTTTATACTACTAGGGCAGTAAACAACCATAGTATGGCCTACCTGATGGGAAGTGGTTACCGCCCACAGAATTGTAGGACGGCACCTACAATTCTGTATTATCTCAACGCGACAGTGTGTGACTAATTACTAATCATTTCTTCATGCATATGCTTGCGAATCTAATACGAGCATGATAAAATAACACTATCTTCCTTTTTTTTTATTTTAGACTCAACATAGTGGCAATTTAATTAAACATTTACAACATGTACATAACGAAATATATAAAGAAGTTTCAGAACTTAATAATAGTCGACATTTGGCAACATCTACCAACCGCCAAAATACAGTATCAGCGACAGTACTTGAGGAATGTACTAAGTTAGTAGCTGTCCACGGGCGACCGTTTGCAATGATGAATGACGAGGCATTCAAAAACCTACTGTCTCTCATTCCAGGTAATACTGCCACTATAAACACTTTAAAAATTCGAGAAAATGTAAGGTTAATGGCTACAAAAATGAGAGATGATCTAGCTATTACACTTTCTAATAAAGTTATATCTATTAAGGTGGATATTGCTTCTCTGGGTACCAGAAGTTTCATGGGCATCAATTGCCAATATTTGCAAGATGGTGTCATAATTTTAAGGAACTTGGGAACTGTAGAAATATTTAGGCGACATACATCAGAACATCTAAAGGACACATTAATTTATAATCTGCACCGATACCGCATAGACACAGAACTCAATAAAAAAATTTACTGCATAACAACCGATAACGGAGCAAATATGATTAAAATGAGCAAACTTATGAGCGAAAATAGTTCTAACGTAGAAATACCCTCAACTTCCTCTTCAGGAGAAATAAACGAAGCTGCTCATCAGAGCGAAGATTCCGATACAGAGTATGACAGTTTTGAATTTAGTGATAATGAACTTGATCATACCTACACGACTCAAGTAACAAATGTTTTAAGAGAGCAATTTATAAACAGTGAGGTAGCAGACGACAGACATGAAATCGGAATTGTAAGATGCGCTGCACATACAGCTCAGTTAGCACTGCAAGACGCATGCAAAGAAATTTATACTTCAAACCTAATTTTAAGCTGTCGAGAAGTTGTTCGACGACTTCGAACACCCTATTATGTCAGACTATTAAGGGATAGTAAAAAAAATGTGCCTAAACTGGACTGTGCTACAAGATGGCATTCTACCATAGACATGGTAGAGAGCGTGTTATCTTTGCGAGAAATATGTAATACAGAGGAACAATTATATTTGCCTATTTCAACTTGGGATGACTTAAGTGAATTGGTTACCAGCTTAACACCCGCCAGAGAGTTAATAAAAAAACTTCAAGCCGAACAGCTTACTGTCGGAGATTTCTATATCACATGGATGTTATGCCATATAAAAATTAGTAAAATTAATACAAGGATTGCCAATAATTTAGCAACATCTATGAAAAATAGAGAAAAAAAACTTTTTGAAAATGACACTTTTCTAAATGGCATCCTTTTAGACCCAAGATTAAACAGTATTTTGACACCAGACCAGGTAAATAAAGCAAAAGCTAATTGTATTAGATTATATGTAGAACATTTTATATTGGAAGAAGCAAATAAAGAAAATATTAATACCGATAATTCGTTAACTACAATGATAAGTGAAGGGACATCTGAAGCTCAGAATGATCTTGATGACTTTTTAAATTCTAATTACATAGCAAAACATGACGTAAATGTAATATTAAGAAGACAATCAACCACTCCTGACTTTCTAGAACAAATAAATAATTTTTTAAATGAACCATTATTAAAGTCCACGGAAAATATACTTACATACTGGGAAAAATGTAAAGAAAAATTTCCAAGTTTGTACAAACTTTCTACAGTCATTCTAGCTGCGCCGATGACACAAGTAAGCGTAGAAAGGCTATTTTCATCCCTAAAATTTGTACTGTCTAGTAATAGATTGTCAATGAAAGACAACATTATTGAAGATTTGCTATTTATTCGTTGTAATAAACTTTATAACCAGAAATAAATACACACATTATGTAAATAGGTACTTAATGTATATACTTAATGTATATACTTAATGTACATACTTAATGTAAACACACACATTATACAATATTTTTTTGATCGTAAAACTTATCACGATCTTCGTTTTAATTATAGTTAGCTATTGCTTTGTTGTTGTTTAAACTAAGATAGTGGAAGTCATCATAATTATGATCAATCATAATCAAAATTATATTATTCAAATACCCACGAAAAGTTAATCGATATTGTCAAATTTGTATCTTTCTTAAATATTGTTAAAAAAATTAAGTGGAGCCAAAAAACTAATTAATAAACCAAAAGATTACTTTTTACGAATGTGTTTTACTTATTTTCCTTTACATGCTTATGTTTGAGCATTTGTACATGTTTTAAAATATTAATGTATGCTTCAGATCTCATACATGGGGGTAAAAACTGCAATTCTCCTATCAATAAGTTACCAAAATAATAATTTCTTTTATCGAGTTCTTTGTCGAAAGTGCAATGTATACAATTGTTGTCACTATCATTAACATTACTCTCTGAATCATCGTTCCTTTTCCTCTTAATGTTGCAATCCTGGACATCATTATGCGCATCTTCCTTTTTCTCACTTTTCATGTGAGCATCTTTCCCTTTGTTCGAATTTTGTGGTTGTAAGATCGATTGGGACATATTGTAATCGCCAGTGCTGATATTTTCGTCGTCAAAGCCTGAAATAATAACTATGTAATTGTAAGTGCCACATAACCCAAATTAAGCTATTATAAGTTTGCACTATGAAGTCTAAGAAAATAATACAAAATATAACACCCCACCTCCCGCCTCCCCCACCGGCGAACTTAACCCCCCCTGTAACTTCTAAAATAAGAGAATGATAAAATTAAAAAACACATATGATGTACATTACCATGCAAACTACCACAGAAAATTGGTGTGAACGTGATCTAGTAAGTAGTTTTTTTTTAATACGTCATAAATCGTAAACCGCACTTTACCTATTATTAAAATAAAATATCGATCAAACTTACAACGAAATACAAGAACTTTTATATTATGTTACTTGCTGCTACGGAACCCTTCGTGGGCGAGTCCGACTCGCACTTGGCCGCTTTTTTTCTGTTCTTGAGGGACGCGCTATCTCGAGATATTACCAGAAGTAGCTATCTAGGTACATTTAACTTTGGGCAAGTTATTGGGAACGGCCGTTAGTAGGTATCACCTAGTATGGTTAAATTGGATTTAGGTAAAGTCTCTGATTTCAGGAGCCCTTAGCCTAAGAGACTCCTACTTAGGGATGTGTTAGGGATCTGTTAGTGAAAACGGGCATTAGTGTAGTAAGTAAAAGTACAAGTAAGTTAAGTACAGTCTATCGCAAAAGTAGCTTAACATATTCGAAAGTGCAAAACAATTAAACCTAAAACGCGCAATAAATCATTGTTACGTCTAGATATTAAAATAAAGTACATTTACACATGTACATGTACAACACAAATTTTTGAGCTATTAGTAAGTGTTCAGTTGTTGCACTTTTGAATTTGCTAACCATCTTTGCGTTCAACTGTACCTACCTACAAAATGTCTTCAAAATCTCACCATCAATGCTTTCAGTGTTATTTATCGGACTTGCATTTTTATTTTCCTCGGTAAATAAAGGTTGACTATATTCATCATAATTAACACTGTCGTCATCTGAAACTATCAAATACATACATTTACATTCAAACGATATGTTAAAAACTATGTATAATATACACAGTCTGCATAGCACGCCTATTACGGACATCTACTTTTACATAAATCACACGATAGTAAAGTAATAGGTACCTACTTTTACAATTATAAATTCATAACGCATAAAATTGTAAGCGCTAAGCTTTGAAATATAAATGAAAATCACTTACCTTGATAACAGTTTTCATTTTCACTCATTTTGCAATTATTATTATCGAACTGAATATTATATTCAATCCACACAACTTTTGTATTAAACATCAACCATTGCAATGACAAGACCCCCACTGCACTGCACGTATTCAAAACTAACGTTATCTAAGTACCATTTAAATTAACGTTAGTTTACCATTAACGTTAGTAAAGGCTACCGTTAAGGCGTAAATAAATTAACGTTAAATTTACTAACGTTAGTTTTATATTAACGTTAACAGCAGTCCAGAGAAGGTAACGTTAATTATTTTTAACGTTAGTTGAAGCCCTGGCAGAGACCTCCTAGTGTATCGTGCGGTACAGTCGCGCAGTAAAGTTCGTGTTCAAGATTTGGCTGTTGGGGTGTGTAAATAATGTGGTCCCATATACGAAGTTGTTTACTTCCAATCCCGTTACCTGTCTCCCGTAACAATATGTATATATTACCAAAAAAATATATAAATCTAAGTATGTTTATCCGCATTCTAGATTCCATAACACAAGCTAGTTAAGCTTACCATAGCGCTGTGTAGAATGTTTTGGAATATTTATTTATTATTATTATTTATCATATAATGTAATGTCACACACATTTCACGCCACTGTAGTTTTAATGAGTGTGTAAACGAACATGCTTTACTAAGTTACTCTTAACACTGAAACGTTTCTTACATACATCACACTTATAAGGCTTCTCGCCAGTGTGTGTACGCATATGATCATTTAAATTATCCTTTCGACTAAAACATTTCTTACATTCATTACATTCATAAGGCTTTTCGCCAGCGTGTATACGAGTATGCTTATCTAAATTACTCTTTAGACTGAAACATTTCTTACATTCATTACATTCATAAGGCTTCTCGCCAGTATGTGTACGAGTATGCATATCTAAAGTACCCTTTTTGGTGAAACATTTATTACATTCATTACACTTATAAGGCTTCTCGCCAGTGTGTATACGCATATGATCATTTAAATGATACTTTTGATTAAAACATTTCTTACATTCATTACACTTATAAGGCTTCTTGCCAGTGTGTGCACGAGTATGTCTATTTAAATTACTCTTATGATTAAAACTTTTCTTACAAACATGACACTGAAAAGGCCTCTCGCCAGTGTGTGTACATATATGATAATCTAAATTATGCTTTCGATTAAAACATTTCTTACATTCATTACACTTATAAGGCTTCTCGCCAGTGTGTGCACGAGTATGTCTATTTAAATTACTCTTATGATTAAAACATTTCTTACAAACATGACACTGAAAAGGCCTCTCGCTAGTGTGTGTACGCATGTGTAAAATTAAATGATCTTTACGTTTCAAACATTTCTGACAAGTGTCACAGAACAACTGTTTAAGTTTGTTGCTTGTACTACTATTAACACTTTGGTCTGCACTGATTTTCTTTTCAGGCGTTTCTTTGTGAACGTCATTATGAACGGCTGTGCTATCATTTTGTTTATTGTTACGTAATCTGATATCTATTTGGTCGCGTGTTTCCACTATCTGATTCTTCTGCACTTGTTTGTCTTCCACAACTCTTTTTGTTTTACTTTTGGGTTCTTCAATGTTGTCCTTTGTTTGGTCACTTCTCGTAAGGTTGTTTGTAGGCGTATCTTCATAGTTTTCAGAAACAGGAGCACCTGAAAAAGAAACCACATGGATTAATAAATTAATCTACTAGCTTTTGACCGCGGCTCCGCCCACGTGGATGTCGGTTATCGCGACCAAACATAGCCTATGTCCTTTCTCATGGTTTAATCTACCCCTATACCAAATTTCATCAAAATCAGTTCAGTGGTTGAGGCGTGAAAGCGTAACATACAGACAGACAGACAGACAGAGTTACTTTCGCATTTATAATATTAGTATGGAAGTATGGATATTTGCATAGAAAATAAGTATTTTCAATAAAATTAAAAGATCCCTTCATGGTCAACTGTGCCCACATCCCATTGAGCACACGGGCTCACTTGACCACGTTCGTTTTTTTTTGGGAGTGACTCAGCCCACTCACCAGCCAACTTACCCTGCGGGCTCAGTTAACCACTTGCTACGGCTATTGGTCTACTCAGCCCGTGGGCTCAGTTAACCACTTGGTACGCCTAAGGGTTTACCCAGACCACACCCAGTACGCGGACACAAAATGTAAATTGGCAGATTTAGGGAATTACTATAAGATGCTTTCAATAATTAATAATTAGTCATACTGATCTGTTCTGTGCAGGAAATTTGCATAACATGAGGTCGTATTTTATTATTATTATCCAGAAAGTACTTATCTACTGGTTTTATTAGGTATTTGTCATAGTCTTTGAACTGTCATAGAATTCTTGTTCTGCCTTGCATAATTACATTGAAAATTGTAAAATCACGAAAAATTAATAATAAACTAAGTGCGCCTGTAACATCAAGTTCAAATACTTTAGAATATACAGGGTAACTTGTAATTAACCAGCATCCTCGCAGGGGTGGATAGCTGACATCATAAGTAATCACGTTTGTTCTACGACTTTTTAAAATTTGTTAAATTTTACTTTCATACAAAAATAAATATTAATTTAGTTTCGCGTCTAAAAGTTATTAACTCTACGCTGCAGTTTACGCGCATCGTAAAAAGGAGAATGCCAATGTGCGTTTCGTTTTTGAAAAACCTAAATAAAAAGTGTATGGCTACATAAATAACTTGATAAATCATGAAATATTTTTTAAACAATCTTTTAATTCACTCAAACAAAATCGTATGTGGGGTTTAAACTTTGGTATAATTAGTGGTGTAATCGATTAAAATTGTCTTCTTACTCAAATGCACATAACGTAGATAGTTTCAAATAGAGTAGGAATAACATTGTTGAGATGGAAGTAGTTACCTACCCATGTAAATACTGACGATAAAAAATAATTTTATCAGGGACTTTTTAGCACGTTTATCAAAGATTTTATATATAAGAAAATCAGTAAATGTGAATTATTTTAACTGACAAAATACAAAGTCTTTAGCGTTTGGAATCATGAAGTATGCTATCTAAATCAAAATATATCTATGCGATTATGACAATGAGGGTAGGTTCGTAGAGGATGCTTTTAGAGCTATTTTTTGTAACATGCGAGACCATGCCGTTTGTGAATTTGTGAAAAATGATATAAACTAGCTCTTTGAACGAAATACAAACTGTTAAAAGTTGAAAACTCACTTGTCATGTCCAGTCATGTCTATGGTCATGGTACTCATGGTAGAGCTCCTTTCAAACAAAACGTCTTTTTAGTAACCAATGTGCGGTTTTGTTTTCACTTTTTATTGATAGTGTTATTATTGATTGGATCATAAACATACAGCTCAAGAAAAAGGAGCCGCTGGGCGGCAATATCATAATTGGCGAAACGTGGGTGCTAATACACCTCTGCCTACCCCTTCGGGGATTTACAGATGGGAGTACATGGCTGGGTGGATGTTATTATTGAGTGTCGTGTTGAGTGTTGTGTTAATAGCATATTATTGATTATAATTACAGTCGAGTCTTGGGATTACTGCACGCTCTAGAACCTTTTTGAGGACTTGTGCTGTGCCCACATTATGATTATATTGTGGTGCCTAAGTTGGGCTCGATTGGGATCCGTTCCACCGCCAGCTGCATTTTTGCTCAACTTATTTCATGAATATGAGGATGATGAGATCATAGATTTATAAAACTGGCTTAAAATATTCTAGCAATTTCATTTTCTACTTCCTATATAAACCTGTAGGTACATTTAGCATAACCTAAGTAGGTAAGTAACTAGCTGACCCACCCCGAATTCGCTCGGCACAGATCTATAACACGATTGCAGTGCCACCTACCGGGTCCAAATTATGTCCATGACTTTAACACAAATGCAAGCTATAGGTTGACAACGATTTATCATAACTATATGAACGGTGGCGCAACCATACATTAAATAGAGTTATAATATAAACATTGGTGTATAGGTATCAGGGTTATTTATAAGTGTGTGGAACTATTACTTCTATCTTATTTAAATTAATTCCCTGTTCATCCATGTAACGACTAGCACTTTCTGGACAAAATTGATTTGACGGATTGATGGACATTTGCTTCAAAACTTAACCCTAATTTGAACAGCAAAACGAAGAATGAGAGAAAACCCCACAAAATAACAGAATATTTTTTATTTCCTATGAAAGTACGATATCAATCCAATGTAATATCCGAGTTTCACCGTCATACAAAATTATTTGTTATGAAACGGCGGTCCATTGAAAAGTGGGCAATCTCCTTTGGTAAACAAACTCATATCATCAATTCATGCAATACACTGACGGGGCGGTTGACCTTGACCCATTTCTTATTGCGAGCCGCCATCCAGTCGGTCGCTAGATGCGCGCGTGTCACAGGTGTGCGTCCCTTGTCCTTGGGTGCCAGGATATTTCGTGTTACCGTGTTGTGTAAATCTGACTTTCGTCATGCCTTATCAGTATTCCAATGTGGAATACAAGGAAATAGTGAGAATGCTTGCTAGGTGTGATAATAATATGGCGGAAGCCTGCCGCCAATATGCAGTAAGGTTTTCAAATCTACCTTCAACGAGGCGGGAAACGATGTTATCCGCCACACAGCAATTACGCGATTACGGACAGTTCCAGCCCAGGTTCAGTGATAGTGGTCCTCCACCGAGGCACTCAGTACTCCGGGTTTATCCACTTAGTTATACTATTAGTTATACGATATAACAAAATGGACTGAAAAAGTCCAAATAGTTATACTGCTTAGTATAACTACGTGGATTCGATTAATTTGGGTTGTTTTAGTCCAAATAGTTATACTGCATAATATAACTACATGGATTCGATTAATTTGGGTTGTTTTAGTCCAAATAGTTATACTGCTTAGTATAACTACATGGATTCGATTAATTTGGGTTGTTTTAGTCCAGAAAGTTATACTGCTTAGTATAACTACATGGATTCGATTAATTTGGGTTGTTTTAGTCCAAATAGCTATACTGGATCCGATTAATTTTGATTGGATTCATCCATTTAGTTATATTCGTAAATAAACAATCACTTTATAATATTAATGGGCATTCTATGTTCCAACACATTTGTAATTAAAGAAAAAGTGTATTTATGGGCTGAAGGAGATATTGGTGGGCAGTGTTGCCGTTATAAAAACTATTATTATTTATTTTATTAACTTTAATTGTTAGAATTATTTATTTAACATTTTATTTTGTTATATTTCTGTGTATGTGCTGCAGCTGCGAGAAATAAATGCATTTTCTTTCTTTCCGTTAACTAATTGCATTTGTGCGTCCATTCTCACCATGTCGTTGACTAAACTGCTTTCTTTTCGGTTCTCTTTTCTTTCCCCGATATGGATAATAACATTTTCGGTGTCTTCCAGAATAGCTCTCAAAATTGCATAGTGCTTACACGTTTCCTGGCTCTGAATGCTTGCTTTAAGTTCATATGCCATGCTAAAATTACTGGCTCAAGGGTGATGAATTCATAAAATCGTGGTGTGTGTTTGGAGAGAGGCATCGTAGTACTAACCAAGTTGAAACATGGCATATGAACTTGAACCAAGCATGCAAAACCAGGAAATATGTAAGCATTACGCAATTTTTGAAAGCGATTCTAGAAGATGCCGAAGATGTTATTATCGATATTGGGGAAAGTAAAGAGAATCGAAAAGAAAGCAGTTTAGTCAACGACATGATGATAATGGACGCACAAATGCAATTAATTCGTTAACGGTAATATCACAATAGACACTTTTCTAGAAACAGTGCGATAGCATTTTACTCACTATTTAGGAGAAAGAAAAGAAGAAAGAAAATGCCTTTATTTCTCGCAGCTGCAGCACATACACAAAAATTTAACAAAATAAAATGTTAAATAAATAATTCTAACAATTAAAGTTAATAAAATAAATAATAATAGTTTTTATAACGGCAACACTGCCCACCACTATCTCCTTCAGCCCATAAATACATTTTTTCTTTAATGACAAATGTGTTGGAACATAAAATGCCCATTAATATTATAAAGTGATTGTTTATTTACGAATATAACTAAATGGATGAATCCAATCAAAATTAATCGAATCCAGTATAATTATTTGGACTAAAACAACCAAATTAATCGAATCCATGTAGTTATACTAAGCAGTATAACTTTCTGGACTAAAACAACCCAAATTAATCGAATCCATGTAGTTATACTAAGCAGTATAACTATTTGGACTAAAACAACCCAAATTAATCGAATCCATGTAGTTATATTATGCAGTATAACTATTTGGACTAAAACAACCCAAATTAATCGAATCCACGTAGTTATACTAAGCAGTATAACTATTTGGACTTTTTCAGTCCATTTTGTTATATCGTATAACTAATAGTCGTACCCGTACTGAGTGAAAGGATACAGGAGTTCTTTGAGGACAACGTTAGTGCACAATACTCATCGGCATGCGCGGGACTTGAACCTCAGAGGTAATAATTAGTACATACTTGTTAGTAATATTGTAAAAAATCAACTATTAGTTCTATTACTGTAAATACGCTGATTCCACTTTTTTAATACACCAGCATTCAAAAATCAAAAGTGAATCATATCTTCCTACCTACCAATATTTGTTTAGACATTAAAACATGTTATTAATCGTTACATAAAGAAGTAATTAATAAGTGTAGGTAGGTATGTTTGATCTAGCATTTCTTAGGCAACTTTTTGATTGTTTAATGTAGCCAGTCATAAGTCTCGTAAAATATGAAGGGATTGTGGACTTAGTACAAGTACCTAGCTACTTTCAACACAACAAACCACGCGAGAAATTAATAATCTGTCGAAGAAAGTAGGTACTAGTAGGTAGGTATTGTTCGGTAGCGCAAGCCGGTAAGCACGCGCGAACGAGCGTGCGTCGGTCAGTATAAAAATGAAACATGACATGACTCAATAATGTCGCGTTATAACAATAAAAACTTGTAAACGTATTGTAACTGTTACTTGTTGTTGTAACTTGTAATGTATTCAGTTTTTATTTAAAGTCGTAGAACAAACGTTATTCTCATGATGTCTGCTACCTACCCCTAGGAGGATGTTAGTTAATTACAAATAACCCTGTATATCTTCGCCAAGAGGAGGTCAAATCTGCCAATTTGCATTTTCTGTCCGCGTACTGGGTGTGGGCTGGGTAAACCCTTAGCCGTACCAAGTGGTTAACTGAGCCCACGGGCTGAGTAGACACATAGCCGTAGCAAGTGGTTAACTGAGCCCGCAAGGTAAGTTGGCTGGTGAGTGGGCTGAGTCACTCCCAAAAAAAAACGAACGTGGTCAAGTGAGCCCGCGGGCTCAATGGGATGTGGGCTCAGTTGACCATGAAAGGAAAAGATCGACAGACGAATTGAAAAAGGCAACTGTGGAGAAATACAGCGGAGGATCGGGCGCAAACGTGCACATTGGAACAAGTCTGGGTCTATCTAGCAGGGGACTGCAACAGGCTAGTATTGCTTGATTAATAAAAACATTTTATTGAATTTGGATTAGATGCGATATTAAACGTAGCTCTGTCTAGACTCAAGGTAAGCCTTTACGCTATGTATGTCTAATCTCAACTAAGGAACAAAAACTAAGGAACAAAAACTATCTTCCAACCCGGCTGGTCACCGTGGAAGATCAAGACCAAAACCCTCTAAAGAAGATATCTCAAACTTCTTCAATACCAAGAAAAGAAAAACTAACCCATGAAATACCTAACTAACTAAAAAGAAGAAAGACCTGCTCTATATAGTAAGCTACAACGTCAAAACATTAGCCACTTACGAACGTTTAATTGAACTTAGCGGAGCACTCATTACAGTCAAATACGACATTATTGGACTGTGTGAGGTAAGGAGGTCAGGAGACCGGATAGAAGAATATAATAATTTCATACTTTGTTACACGGGAATCACACCTGGTCAATATGGAGTCGGTTTTATAATAAATAAAACCCGCAAGAACTGGATTGAAAGTTATAAGGGAATAAATGATAGAGTAGCATTATTGAACTTAAACATACAAGGATTGTCCCTGTCAATTATACAAGCATACGCACCAACTACAAAAGCATGTGAAGAAGAGATTAACACCTTCTACATGAACGTCAATA
Organism: Eilema sororculum; assembly: GCA_914829495.1. Taxonomy (NCBI): domain Eukaryota; kingdom Metazoa; phylum Arthropoda; class Insecta; order Lepidoptera; family Erebidae; genus Eilema; species Eilema sororculum. The sequence goes on from OU618559.1 coordinate 11,402,975, forward strand.
AGGCTCTAGATCAAGCTCATAAGAACTATATATTACTAGGTGATTTTAACGCAAAAATAGGGCAACCAAGAAAAGATGAACATCTAATAATGAAACCAAACGGGTATGGTGAAAGAAACGATAGAGGTCAGAGGCTAATCGATTTCGCCCTCGAACACAAACTGGCGATTTTAAATACTTTCTTCCATAAAAAACCAACCCAACGATGTACCTGGAGAACACCAGATGATAAACACAAAAATGAAATAGATTACATACTGTCAAATCAGCCAAACATCTTCCAAAACATAGAAGTCCTCAATCTGAACTACCCGTCGGACCACAGAGCAATTAGAGCAACAATATCTATCACAAAACAGAAGAAAAAACGCACAGCGTACAAAGGCAATCGATATTCATCACTGAAAACCGAAGAAGAAATAATATCTTATAAACATAACATTTCCTCTCAGTTAAAGGAACTAAATAAATACCAAGAGGAAATGCCACTGCAGGCTTTCTATAACACATTAACCAAGGCCATAACCCAGAGTTTACAGGACGCTCAAACCTCTAAAATATCAATAGGAAACCATAAAGTTCTAAAAGAACGTACACTAGAACTCATCAAGAGAAGACAAGAGTTACAGCATGCTAAGTTAAAAACTCGAACCACAAAAAATGAACTATCAGCTCTATATAAACTTATAAGTAAACTCATAAAACGTGACTACAAAAGCTACAGATCGAAGACTATCGAAAAACACTTGGAGAAAGCAGGCAGCTCAAAAAAGGCACTTAAAGAACTAAGAACAAACAAATACTGGATTGATGGCCTAAACTGCAATGACAAAACCATAAATAACCGCAAAAAAATCATAGATGTAGCAACCAATTTCTATAAAACACTGTATAAAGGACAAGGAAACGAGGATACCAGCCATAGCAATGCAAATAATAATAACTCTACAAATTCTATAAACTCTACAAACATAACAGCAATAACAGAAACAGAAATCACACAAGAAATAAAAAAGTTAAAGCTAGATAAAAGCCCAGGACCAGATGGCATTACAAATGAAGCTATAAAGACTGCCGGGCCGCTACTGACTCCCTCATTAACACATTTATTCAACCTTATATTAAAAACTGCTGAAATACCTTCGCAATGGGTAGAGTCGGAAATCATTCTAATTTACAAAAAAGGTGACTCAAAAGATATCACAAACTACAGGCCCATAAGCTTACTCTCAGTTATCTACAAACTATTTTCCTCCATAATTAACAAAAGAATAAGTGTCACAATAGAAGCAAACCAATCAATAGAACAAGCAGGTTTTCGTAAAGGCTTCTCAACAATTGATCATATACATACTCTAGAACAAATAATGGAAAAATACCAAGAGAAGCAAAGAGCACTTTACATTGCATATATAGATTATAAGAAAGCTTTTGATACCGTGTCACATTCAAGTATATGGACCGCCCTGCAAACTCAAAAAGTGGAACAAGAGTACATAGATATAATCAGAAATGTTTACAAAGATAGTACAGCAAAGATAAAATTGGAATCCAGTGGACCATTGTTCTCCATTGGAAGAGGCGTGAAACACGACCCGCTGTCTCCGAAACTATTTATTGCTGTCCTAGAGTCAATAATAAAAAGGTCTCAACTGGGATAAGTCAGGGATAAACATCAATGGCAAGTATTTATCCCACTTACGCTTCGCAGATGACTTAGTTCTGCTGTCAGAATCTGGCATACAATTACAAAACATGATTGATTCACTAAACACATCTAGTAAAAGGGTAGGGCTGGAAATGAACCTTTCAAAAACTATGGTCATGACAAATAGCATACAGAGAAAAATATCAGTGGACAATGAAACTCTGAAATATACAGAAAAATACATTTACCTGGGAAAAAAAATTGGTTTTAACAGAAAACAACACGAACTAGAAGTAGAGCGAAGAGTACAAAATACTTGGAACAAGTACTGGTCCTTAAAAGAAATATTCAAAAGCAACATGCCAATAAATATCAAAACAAAGGTCATGACGTCATGCCTTCTACCTTGCCTAACCTACGCATGTCAAACTTGGAAATACACATCCAAAATAAAAAGCAAAATCACTACCTGCCAGCGCGGAATAGAACGAAGCATGCTCGACATTAGAAGGAGGCAAAAAATACGTCATCAAAAAATCAGAGAAACCACCAAAGCCACCGATGCTCTAACCTACGCTAAAAAACTAAAATGGAAGTGGGCTGGGCACGTAGCGAGGCTACAGGACGAGAGATGGACCAACAGGGTAACAACGTGGAAGGGTCCAATCGGCAAACGTCTCCAAGGCAGACCTTACACGAGATGGGCAGACTGGAAAAAATAGCTGGTCCCTGCTGGCCGCAAATAGCCCAAGAGAGAGAAACATGGAGTTCTTTAGAGGAGGCCTTCACCTTCACTTGAAGAAGGGTTCATGCAACCAAACTTCTTTTAATTTACTACCTAATTATAGCATTTTTTTAGAAATTTAGAAAATAAGTTTAGTAAATTACTTGTAAATAACATAAATATGTATGTAGCTGTACTTTTGCATGAAATAAAAGGTTTATTATTATTATTTATTATTATGTCTAATACACAGTTCACCTAGCTCGCGTTATGACTAGTCAAAAGAATAAGTAGGTATAACGCTAGTTAGACCTACTGCGATATAGGTTAGAACAGAGGAAGACAAAAAGAGTTATAGACCTACTGCATTACAGTTCAACAGCGAGGAAAGGAAGGCGATCGAGAGTAAAACACTAATCCTTTAGAAATTTTGTTATATTGAAAGCTAAACTTAAATGGAATAATAATTAGTATACTTATAGGACTTGCTTGCTAAGACATGCTAATTTACTAGGACATTTAGACTTATCGCGAGCTAGGTGAACTGAGATTTAGGCATTTGTCGAAATAGTTCTTATGCGAAATTGGCAAATAGCGTTATAGGTATACGTCCACTTAGGCTAAAAGCTATTGAAAATGACATTTAAACATAACGCGAGCTAGGTGGACTGCGTATTAGACATACATAGCACAAAGGTTTTTAACCATCTTAAAAAAAGGTAGAGGTTCTTACAATAGTCGTCTTAATCTTTCCATTTCCCCCAATACCTTTTCATCATGTGGTCTGGTAAGTAATTTGCTTGGTTCTAGATCGCAAAGTGCAATACCGTATAAAGTCTTCACTCAACCTAAAGCAACATACACTTGACATTTAACAAAAAAATATATTTTCTAAGTCAATTACCATTTTATTTAATGTGGTGCCCTGAAGCTTATGAACCGTTACAGCCCAGCTCAAGATTAACGGCAGCATTCTTCTTTCCACATCCCCATAGCCCGTTGTTGCAATTGCAACTAAGCTGTCACTATCTGTCAATCTAGTGCCAACAGTATCATCGTCAAATTTAATATACTGTATCAGGTAACTCGCCGGATTCTGACCGATCGCAACGCAGAGCAGTCCACCTAAACTTACAAACAATTTCCATTGCACCGTTGACAAGATCCTCAGTAAAATAGTTGAGCTATCAGAGTATATATAGCTATTAGAGTTGTTGCCATTCAACAATTTGTTCGATGGTTAAATTCTAACTGCAGCCCCATCTGCGAAATCACCAACCTGTTCAACTCGCCTAATTCGCATAAAAATTACAGTTCCCTTAACTTATTAGGAGTATTTGTCTCAAAAGACGAAAACTGTGGTCAATGGCATGCTGGACTGGATTAAACTTGGACTACGAACGCAAACCTTGGCCCACTAAAAAGGGATAAATAAATAATTTTAAAAAAATTGGACCGACTTCAAAACCAAATAGGAAAAAAATGTTTAAAATAGCAGAAATTAGAGATTTTTTCGAGAGAAAGTTTCGAGTCCGCCGTCTTGGATCGCCAAACGGGTGATCCATTTGGCGATCCAAGACGGCGGATTCGAAATTTTCACTAAAAGCGATATGGGTATCGTTTTCAGGGTTTTTGGGGTCGTTAATTACGAATATACCATCTATTCAGTAATCCAAGATAGCGGACTCGAAATTTTAACCAAAATCAATATGGGTATCGCTTTCGGATTTTTGGGTTCGCTGATTACGAATATATCATCCATTTTGCGATCCAAGATGGCGGACTCGAAATTTTCAACAAAATCGATATGGGTATCGTTTTCAGGGTTTTTGGGGTCGCTGATTACGATATAAGTAAAAGTCCCAATAGCCGACATCCATGCGAGCGGAGCCGCGGGCATCAGCAATTTTTTTATATTAGCGTGAATTATTGTGCCTTGACAGAACAAAGAGACGAATTACGAACGGGGTTATTTTAAAGCTGAAGTGACAACCCTGACAAAACTGCAAAAGGCGGCATTTCTGCAAACATCAAACGTGATGAACTACTGTAAGATTTGAATGAATTTTTTATAGCATTTATTATGCTAACTGTTAAGTTCGAAAAACATTGGAAAAAATGAAATGCTCAAGTGAGACTCGAACTCACGACCTTTCGCTTACAGGGCGACTGCTGTAAGATTACTCGTTATACTGTGATATTAGTATGGATGTACCAATATAGGCAACTACATGTAACAGAACCCTGTTATTCTAGAAAATAATCTATCTCTGTGCTAAATATGTGACAAACATACATTCATCCATAAGTGTGATCTATCGTACAGGAGCGCCTGTCGAGATTATGCACCACAACTACATCTTTATAATAATAGTATAGAGTAGTAGGATTGTAAATGCCCAACAAACGCGAATAAAACTCAAATTAGTCGCAGGAACACTTACTTGGTAGTACATCGTCTGCTTCAGTTTGTGTTATGTCGTTTGTTTCAGTGTCGTCTTCTGTACCTGAGTCTTCTCGTGCGTCTGTAAATGTCCTTAGCTGTGAGTACTTCAGTGATACAAATTCGTTAGATCCGTTGCCCAGAGCCGAACCACAGCATAAGTATCTACCAGTATAATGACTCTGCCATAATATTTTCAAATAAAGAACCTGCCGCCGCGCGGTAGGCAGGTACATAGCGCTGCCCACCTACTGCATTTTAATCGCATGTGCCAAGCTTAACTCCCTATGAAGTTTTGTGATTGTTATTGGTCAGTAGGCACCTTTTAGTTTTCATTTAAATGCTTTTGACATTTTTAGACTCGGACTTTTTGAGACTTGGACATTTTGAGACTTTGACATTTTGAGACTTGGACATTTTGAGCCTTGGACATTTTGCGACTTTGACATTTTTGCCTGCACTTGACATTTTGCAAATTGGACCTTCTGTGTAAAATAAAGTTAATTACGATACGAGTCATTGTCATCATTTCATCACCCAAATCCACGACTCCTTTCGACTTCCTGGCAGCCCGCAAAGCTCCAGTGGTGAGTAATTGTTTACAATGAAGAACACTTACCATCACAAACATCTGATTCCTCATTCACAATATCAAGGGGTAGTGCACACTCCATGTGTGAACCCGGTGCGGTATGATACAGATCTGTGAAAGATGTTTCATACTTACACACTATATTTTAAAAGCTTGTTTCAAATCAAATGTCCCATACATATAAACCGTTAATGACTAACTGAACACATATCGACCACCGAGTGAGCCAAATCTAAATATTTTAATTATTTACTTGCTGTTGCCTGCAGCTGTGCCACGTGAAATACTGATCCCGTAACCGCGACCCACAGAAACCTATTCTCGTGTATGGCCTATGTGTCATTCCACGCTATCTATGTGGCAAATTTCATCCAGATTCATTGGATGTGTTTATGAGGCTGTATATTTAAACGTGCAAGACGTAGTATTACTCACCAGCATCAGAGTCAGAGACTCATACATCTCCTGCGTGAGTCTCGACAATCGACCGCAGTGAATCGAAGCGAGTGAAGCCGCATAGAGTAATATTATCATAACACCATTTCACTCGCACTCTTTGTGTGCACACGCAAGTGAGAGGTTTAGGGTTTAGGCGCATAATGACAAAAACGAAAGAGGACAGATTCGTAAAATGTCATAAACGCAAAATGTCGGATGGCGTGAATTGCCAGATTCTTAAAATGACAGATTCGCAAAGAGACAGAGTCGCAAAAAGGCAGATTCGCAAAAAGACAGATTCTCAAAATGACGGATTCGCAAACTGATATAACCATGTGAATTGTCTAAATGGAGTCCCCCTTTAGACAATTCACATGGTTCATGGCATCAATTACATTATAAGATATTGTCATTTTTTAAATTTAATAATGGATATTAACTTACAAAGGAGGTTGTACAGAAAAAATAAGTAATATAATCACCAAACGGGCGGTGTGCTTTTCTGCCACCTAAGTGGTATAAAAAACAAAAAATCAGTAAATAGTCATTTACATTTTGAAAATCTGGCATTCTGAGAATCTGCCATTTTGTGAATCTGGCATTCCGCGAGTCTGGCTTATTGAGTTATTGACATTTTGCGACAATCTAATATCGTCTGTAATTTTACGAATCTGTCCTTTTGCGTTTTTGTCATTATGCGGCTAAACCAAGTGAGAGCGATTTGGTACTACTTCAGTATTCTCTACTCTTTATGCGGCTTCACTCTATCCTACTTTACATTCCGTCCATCATTAGTATAGTCTGAGACATAGCCCAGCCCTTTGACAAGATCTAATCTATATCCCAACAGAAAGAGGGCAGGCAGGAAGGGAGGAAGAACGGAAAGAGCTTTTGAGTCAGGGGGACCACATGGAGCTTGACAGTCCCATACTCGCAGGCGATGTGGAACCTCTCAGCCTCAGAAGGGATTTTGCCTCACTGTGTGTTTTCTACCGCCTATATAATGGTTTGTGCTCAGATGAATTATTTGACATGATGCCCACAGCTACATTCTATCATCGCACCGCTCGCCATACATAGGCAGGGAATTCATGCCCACACATTGCATCCTAATACGGTGCGTACCGTGCGGTATGAAAGGTACTTCAACCCACGTACGCTCAAGCTGTGGAATGAACTCCCTGCCATGGTTTTCCCAAGCGACTACAATATGGGGTTCTTCAAGAGGGGCATTAGAAGGTTTCTTCAGGATAGGCAGCGCCCCCCCTGGTGTTGCATACGTCCATAGGCCGCGGTAACCACTTTCCATCAGGTGGGCCGTGTGCTTGTCTGCCACCTAAGTGTTATAAAGAAAAAAAAAAACATTTCTATAATTAGTTTTTTTTATAATTTTATGTCAATATTGCTTAACTTAAATAATTACCTACCTACTTGATATGTTTACCATATTTCATCAAAAGTTCAGTGGTTTTGATGTGCAAGCGTAAAAAATAACTACCATTTATAATGTTAGTGTAGGTTTTTTTTTATATAGGACACGTCAATTTGATTTCACCTCGACTGATGTTGAGCTAAAGGCAAACAGTGGTGGCACTCAGCTTGACGGCCTCGTTAGATGCCTTTTCACGCCCCGCATAAAGGACCCGGGACTGTAGGAAGAGGGAAACACGTGAGCTGGCAGGGAGTTCCAGTTCTTAATGGTGCGGCATAGGAATGAGTCTCTAATTGCTTGGTAGCTCACATTATATTACCTTCAGTATCTTCATTTTTCACGTCATCACTATCTGAGGCTTCTGCAGTCGTCTGCGTCACATCCTCCATGCTCAGGTGCTCATCGGGCATAACTTCCAGCTTGACTTGCTGCAGAGATAACACCACATTAACACACACATTCATTTCATCTGTGTCAACTTTGACAGAAGGCTAATGCTTGTAATACAAATCTATATAATACTAGCTTTTGCCAGCGGCTCCGCTCGCGTGGATGTCGGTTCCCGGAAATTATTCGATTTTTTCTCGACGTACAAACCTTCCCTGGACTTCCACAAATAATTCAAGATCAAAATTAGCCAAATTGGTTCGTGTGTTCTGGAGTTATAGCGTCAGGAAGGAAAACCCGACTTATTTTTATATAGTAGAAGATTTGACCTCAATCTGATGGCAAATACTAAAGCTCCTCATGAATGATTATGAAACATTTACTACACTGTTACTTGTATAGACATGTTGTTCTAATATACTACTATCTGACGCCCGCAACTGTGGCTTTTAATTCCTTTTCCGTTATGGGAAACTATTCCTGGAAGTGTTTCAAAATGGGATCGAGTAAGACACGAAAAAATTAGGCAAAGAACTAAAGTTACAGATGCACTCACATACAGCCTCCAACAGAAGTGGAAGTGGGCAGGTCATGTCGCTCGACTCTCTGACAAGAGGTGGACCAAACGAGTCACAACCTGGCGAGGCCCACCTGGCAAACGCAATGTTGGTAGACCACATAAACGATGGGTCGACGATATTGTTGAGACAGCAGGAAAACAATGGGTGTCAACAGCAAACAACAGAGAGAAGTGGAAAATATTGGAGGAGGCCTTCACCCAAAGTGGGGTCCACAACATTATAAAATGAAATATAAGTGAATTAACATTACTAATACTACTATATACGGAATTATAATACTAACAAAACTAACAAAGCAAAAATTATGTAAATGTGGAAATAAAAGGCTTTATTATTATTATTCCTGGAAGTTTCTTGTGCTATTCAAGATAAAGCTATCTCTGTACAAAATTTCGGCCAGATCTATTTAGCCATTAGAGTCACAAAATAAAAAACATCTTTACAAACTTACACATCAGTATGATAGGATTCATAGCACGGCAAATTCAGTACCACTCACCACTTTGTCGTTCAGCAACTGCATGAACAGGTCCTCACTGCGGATAGCTGTCCTCCTCAACTCGTAGCAAATCTCGAGCCTTGAGCAACAGACGTCACAGGCCAGTGTTGGCCTGGCGTCCTCTGTAACCAACTGTTAGACATAATTTTATTATTTTACCAGTACTTATCAAAAAAAAAATATGTCAAAAAAAAACAGTCAAAAAAAAAAACAGTCAAATATTCGGGCGGAGTCACCAAAATTCAATGTTTCAAAATGGTTGAAAAATCATTCATTGTTTCCAACAGTGCGTAAAAATGTTGGTAGATGGCTGCACTGTTGCTCTTAAAGACAGATATAAAGAGAAGGAAAATTTGAAATGAATCAGGTGTGGCTCAATAGCTCAGTTGGAAGAGCATTCCCCCTGTAAGGGAAAGGTCGTGAGTTCAAGTCTCACTTGGGCGTTTCATTTTTTCCGATATTTTTCGAATTTTAAAGTTAGCATTAAAAATGCTATAAAAAAATTCAGTCAAATTTGTGTGTTAGTGCAGCACTAAGGGAATCATCAGCCGGAGCATAGTGGCAGAGACCAATAGAAAATGGAAATAATCGCCTGTCATGAGGCAATCGAAAAATTTCATAAAAAACAAAGACACAAAAAGAACAAGCACCCTGACGAAACTATACAGGAAAAATATGAGGCTTGTCATAGAAGTGACAACAGGACACTGCCGACTGAAAAGGCACCTGACACTAATAGGAGTGAAGACTGATCCCAGATGTCTGGAGTGCATGGACGCCGAGGAAACCAGCCTCCACCTGCTGACCGAATACCCTATGTACGCGCAGAAAAGATGGGAAATCATGGGAACAGACAGACCAGACCCAGAAGATATTGGAAATTTGAAGATGGAACAGATCCTAAGTTTTTGCAAAAAAACAGGTAGGTTTGACGAAGCGCCTTGATTGCCGGACATCCCACATCCGGACACAGGAAAAAGGGGAAATGGGTGAAATGGCCCTCCGCAAGAGGGCAAATCAATCGGCCGCGGCGTCCCCTGCTGGCAGTAAGTAAGTGTTAGTGCAGCACTTCAGATGGTCCAGTGAGGTGCTACAGCCGTGAAGGAGCTCAAGTTCACCAATAATCCATACTAATATTATAAATATGAAACTCTGTCTGTCTGTCTGTCTGTATGTTACGCTTTCACGCCTAAACTAATGAACCGATTTTGATGAAATTTGGTATAGGGGTAGAGTAGACCTTGAGAAAGGGCATAGGCTATGTTTGGTCGCGATAACCGACTTCCACGCGGGCGGAGCCACGGGCAAAAGCTAGTAAATTATATAAAGCAATCCGCACGCCTTGCCTCGTTTCTTCGCAACTCGGGGTCAAGATAATAATATATGCCTGTTTCTTCATATTTACAACAGAATAAGTTAGGTTATGTTGTGTTTATAAGGCTGTCTATTTAAACGTACAAGACGTAGTATTACTCACCAGCATCAATGTCAGAGACTCGTACATCTCCTGTAAGTGAGTTTCGACAATCGACTGCAGTGGAGAGTCGTCCGATAGACATAATCTACACATAGACAGCTTCTCCATATTAAATTGTTTGGAACCTCAGTCCTTATATGTATAGTATCCTTAAACTTTGCAAATCTCACTTCAAATCAGCAATGATCAACGTTTAACCTCAATTATCCACTTATATTGGATGGCTTCTGTTTAATTATTTCTGCAGTAAAATCGTTCAGCTATCTTAAAATAACAACACAGCACAGCTTAAAATGAATAACAATTATAAAATTCAATCCAATCTAATCTTTCTCTTTAAATATCCAATCTTTCTCTGCATCAAATTATATAAAAAATTACAAATTACTTAAAATAAACAATAATCTGTCTCTGTGCAATCCGATAATGATTTTTTTTTGTTGTTCTTTTTAACTTAGAGTATATCAAGAGGTGCCATACCTACGAAAAAAAACTGCCTACCTAAACTTGGATTTTATGAATGAATGGAAAGCAGTATGGCGGCCTAGTAGGGAATCCAGTAAACTGTCGATAACTACTTATCGATATAAAAAAAGCACAGACTAAAAATTTATACATTTGAAAGAAAAAATTAAGTGATTAGCTTAAGTGGATGCCGATTATTTGTATTCTCAGGTTGCAGTGTGCTTATGGCTTTCTGTCAGACTTTCCTTGTGATAGCCAGAGTTTCGAATAATTCGCCCAGAAGGACGTAGAATCTACAAAGATTCTTTAGTCTTTGAGTAACGATATATATTTATATATATATATATTTAGTAGTACTCCAGGTACATAACACATTGGCATAAAAATAAAATCGATTTGGACAAAAAAAAAACGAATTTTTATTGCATATTTTTGTTTTTTTTTGTAAAAAATGTTTTAGTATCTATTCATCAGTAATACCAGTACCATTATGCGATAGAATAATAAAAAGTCAACGGAATTTCAAAAGTCATTCACTATGTATGGAAAGTGGTCTTCGTTCTTTAAATATTTGGGAAAATATCGATAATTAAAATTCTATCACCGCATCACTAGCAATTTTATTTGACCGATCAGGTGCTACTACATCCCCACTACGTTGGAAAGCAAGATGGAGAATTGGCGTTTTCCTAATATGATTTTATGAATGAATTTCGTAGTAGCTTCACGTCTGTATATTTATGTCTATGGGCCCTATTCAACATATACAAATTTTAGTTATACAGATATGAGGCAAACATGAGACAGACCATGAAACATCACTTTGTCTCTTTTTTTCTAATATACAGTTTTACCTGTAAAAAAGAGACAAGACATTTAAGTTATTTCTCACTTGGGAAAATGAGTGTATAGATTTGACAGCGTGCCGAGTTTTGGCAACATCCATGAATGATTTGCTACACTCATTCATTACTTTACTCTACACGAAACTACAAGAAGCATGATAGTGATGTACTCCAACAAATGATTTTGTCGACGAAAATACTCTTTTTTCACATAATAGTACAAATTAACTAATAGCTGGTACAGATAACTCACTAATATTAAGACTATTGTTACAAACACGTTATGGACCCTGGTCTGAAATAAATTATTTTATTTATTTACTGGCTGATTAACCTCTGCATACCTACAAATTTTTCGGCCTACGGTTATTATTAATTTCTTACTTCGCAGTCGCTCAGCCCCAGCCCGCCAAAAATAGCTTAGTGGAGATCGCCGAAGATCATGGTGATCTTTATGATACATACGTTGAGTGTGTTAAAACAAAATATTGATGCGTATACAGAGAGTATCACGCAATACAAAGCTGGCTTTATCACAAGGAGTTTTATTAAAAAAATGAAATGCGTGGTTTTGCATCATTACTGCTCGGAGAAGAAGCCTCATTTACAAAAAATCAAGAGGAGGCCTTACATACGCCTCATCGAGCGTGGTAAACATGCAAATAACACAAGAACAGAAAAATTAATTAAAATGCACCTGACAAACAAGAGAACCCCCGAAAGTTATTACTTATATACATTTAAATTTATGTGTGAATTTTATGATATGAAAAATATTTTTGCCGATTCTGATACAACACATTGCACACTAATCACAAGTTTCTTTTAATTAAATGTGTAATATAGACTTTTCTAGACATCAGGTTTAGACACCACGATCGTACACAATGCGATAAGCTGTCACATCGACAATATTTAAATAAAAAATGCTTATAATATTTTTATTGGTGCCTACTTTCTTCGCATAAACCGTCATGATGATACCATGCGCCTAGCATTTTTCTATACTCCTAAATATAAGATATCGACAAATATTACGATACCTGAAGCTACAGCCCTAACGTAGTAACCGTCGGCCATACGTTCATTCAGGAAATGGAACGTAGGTAAACACGCCTAAACTGTAGATATGGCCTATCTACTAAGCGCGCGAGCGTTCTTCCTATATCTATGGTTTCTGTGCAATCCATAGACATAAGGTGCAATTCATAGACATAGTAAATATAAAGACGTGAAGCTACTACGAAATTCATTCATAAAATCATATTAGGAAAACGCCAATTCTCCATCTTGCTTTCCAACGTAGTGGGGATGTAGTAGCACCTGATTGGTCAAATAAAATTGCTAGTGATGCGGTGATAGAATTTTAATTATCGATATTTTCTAAAATATTTAAAGAACGAAGACCACTTTCCATACATAGTGAATGACTTTTGAAATGCCGTTGACTTTTTATTATTCTATCGCATAATGGTACTGGTATTACTGATGAATAGATACTAAACCATTTTTTACATCTATAAAACTACAAAATCAATATGATATAACTAGTTGAACAAGAAATTACTTCCATTTTAAAATTAAAAGTATGATTTTATACAAAACTCCTTGATTTTGATTTAATTCCGAAACCCTCACGTGACCTTTGTACGGTATAGTAAGAACATAGGACTGAAATGGTGGATTACATAACTTTTCATTCGGGTACCTACTAGGCAAGTCCAGCACTTCTATTTTGAAGTAAATATCTTTTTTAACAAAGGTAGTACAAATGTATAAATATATACTGGGTGTAAGGGGAACGTTCACGAAGCCGAAAACCCCTAGTAGTACTCCAGATTATATTTTACTTTTCATTGTAAGCAGACGTGTTACAACAATTAAAATACACAAATATAAAATTTGCTGAATAGTGACCTTCTTTCTACGAGCAAATATTAAACAAAGTGTGACAAATGCTAAGTGCAATATTTTAATATTGTACGTTTAGAATAAAAGATACTATCTTAATAAAGCAAGATGGATAGCAGCCCCTTTAGTAAGGGTAGCAGGACCACCCGTACGCCACCGCCAACGCCTACATCCGCATCTCGTCCTGTGCAGAGCCAATTACTGACCCAAGTGGAATCCATCTCAACCCCGGAGATACAAAAATGGATGACCTCTATTGAACATCACCTTAATGAGATATGCCAGATCACTACGGAAGGAAAGCTCAACTCCGAGCAGAAGTTACGGGTTAGCACCCTGTGTCGGAAAGTTAGTCACGGTACATCCCAATTGGCAGTGCAATACCAGGCCTTAAAAGGAAAAACCATACAAGTGAACACAGCTGGCCAAGCCCTCCAGGAACAATTAGACCTGTCAAAACAAATAGCGGACCTACAACAGACCTTTGAGGATGCCTCTAAGCACAAAACCAGATTATCTGCGGTATCATTTGCAAATATGGTGAAAAAGGGGACCAACGAATTTGTACCCAGTACAAGTATCAGCTCAGTGGTGATCTACCCAAACGACAAAGCAAAATCAAGCGAAGAGACCAAGTCCCTAGTACAAAAAATTATCAGCCCTGAGCAAATGAAACTGCAGGTTAGAGGGTTACGTAAAACAAAGAACGGTGGCGTTATTATTAGCACTGACTCCAAGGGGGATATAGAAAAATTAAAGCAGTCAGCCCAGCTAACTACTCAGGCCTTACCGTAGACGACCAGATGAAAAGAAGGCCGAGGGTGATAGTCATCGGGGTACCAGTGACTATGCAAGAAAACGAAGTATTTACCTGCCTTTACCACCAGAACTTAAGCGAAAAGCTACATGATTATGGCCTTGAAACGTTCCTGGCTTCGATTAAGCTCAGCCATAAATCGGGTAAGAGGGATGCACAGACCTGTAATTATGTAATCGAAGTACCTGCAAACGTACGTAAAGTCCTGAATACCAAGGAAAGGGTGTTTGTGAACTGGTCATCTTGCCCTGTTAGAGATTTTACGCTGGTTACCCGATGCTTCAAGTGCCAGCAGTACGGTCATGCAGCAAAAACATGCAGGGAGACGACGTTCACTTGCGGTCAGTGCGGAGAGCAAGGGCACTCGACGAAGGACTGCACTAAAAAGACAGAAGGAGCGAAATGTGCGACGTGCCTGAGATTCAAGAAGCCGAGTAACCATGCTACAGGAGCGCCGGATTGTCCAGCAAAAGTAAGGGCTGAAAAAAGGTATATCAATTCCATTGATTATGAAGGCGCCTGAGAGCGCCACTAACTAAGTTTTTACCGACCTTTTTTGTAGTTTTTAAGTTTTTAAGTAATTTTAGTTTCAGAGCAATGACTTATAATTTATTAAATGACTTGGATAGCTTCTGTGTGTCAGAGTCTAGAACATGTGAGGCAGAAGAGTGCAAACAATATCTGACCTCATGCAGTAACCCATTAACCATAATAACCCAAAATATTCGTAGCGTCTTTAAGAACATAGATGGCTTTTTAACACTACAACATAGAATAGATATGAATCTTGACGTCATTGTCTTAACAGAATGTAGACTATCTTTACCACATAACATACCATTAATACCGGGATATAATATGTACAGCAGTAAAACATTATATAACCAGAACGATGGGATAGTAGTTTACATAAAAAGTGTAGAGGAACCAATTATGCAAGAGTGTAATAGATTATTGATAAAGATAGGATCAGACTTGGTAATACTAGCAATATACAGACCTCCCGCCTTTAGGGATAAGTATAAGTTTATTAACTCATTAAATGACACCCTGCAAGATCTGTCTTCCTATAAAAACATAATTTTAACTGGAGACATAAATATAAACATCCTACAAGGACAACAAGATGTAAAGGAGGATGCCCTACATTACCTCAATCTTTGCTCATTTCATGGCTTATTCACCACACACTCTTTTATCACGCAACAAGCAAGTGGGTCTTGCCTTGATCATATCATGCTAAAAGCACAATATCCCGCACACGTACTCGTAATCAATTCCTCTATAACCGATCATAACGCTGTCCTACTAACCCTTAGTTGCAAGTTACCTAAAATAACAAAAACTCGCTTAGTCACGAAATTAAACATGGATAGACTTGAATACGATTTACGCAATATCAATTATGACCCAGTTTACTATTCTGATGATCCGCAATATTGTATGCAATACATTATCGAAAATGTAAAGAATGCAATACATAAAAATACAAGGGTAATGCGATTGCATAACAAAAACCACAACTTAAAACCGTGGATCACACCAGGGCTCATCCGTTGTATGAAACACAGGGATCAGCTTCACATGAAATGTAAACGTAACCCTAATAATTTAACTTTACAGGTATCTTATAAAAGATATCGAAATTTTTGCAATGACCTATTAAGAAAAGTCAAAATAAATCATGACAAACTAGAGCTGGAAAAGGCGGGATCGAATAGTAAAAAGATCTGGCAACATATTAAGAATATAACATACACTAAGAAGTAAAAGGAATCGCCTTCAAGTTTATTAAACACCCATCCATCACAGGTAGAAGCCGCTAACATAGTGAATAAGTTCTTTATAAATGTAGGGCAAAGACTTGCACAGCACTCACAAGCAAATATGCAGCTTCCCACAGACCCACCCTTTCCGAATAAGAGTACCCTGTTATCTTTTGTGCTATTGGACACCGACGAAACGGAGGTTGAGAGGATAATCTCGAACTTAAAGGATGACTGTGCTATCGGCTGGGACCTCATATCTAATAAAATCCTGAAAAAATGCAGGCATATACTGGTAAAGCCCTTAACTAATATCTTCCAAAAATGTTTAGCGACAGGCATTTTCCCTAAGTGCCTTAAGAAAGCTGTAGTTGTCCCTGTATATAAGTCTGGAGGGAAAGACCAAGTAACGAATTACAGGCCCATTTCCATACTCCCTGCAGTCTCAAAAATACTTGAAAAAATTATAAATAAAAGGTTAATTAAATATCTGGAGGATAATTCGCTCTTATCAAATGCACAGTTTGGTTTTAGAGCTAATAGGTCTACGGCCGACGCAGTACACCATCTGACAGATTACATAGCACAAGAGCTTGATAAGGGTAATCGTACAGTGGGAATATTTCTAGACCTTGCCAAAGCATACGACACGGTCTCTGTTTCCAAACTGTTGAGCAAGCTTGACCATATGGGAATAAGAGGCTTACAGCTGGAACTCCTCAAGAGCTACTTAAAAGAGCGGACTCAATGCGTAAAAATCGGGAGCGTTCTCAGTGAAGACATGGAGAATACCTCATTTAGCATTCCTCAGGGAAGCGTACTAGGGAGCACACTGTTCTTGATTTATATAAACGAATTATGTAATATAAATCTAGAGCACGGCACGATTATATCGTACGCGGACGACACTGCCCTCCTTTTTTCTGCTGATACAGAAACAGAAGTGTACGGGCGTGCGCAGCGGGGATTTAACATTGTAAACCACTGGCTTCAATATAACCAACTAACATTAAATGCAGATAAATCCAAATACGTTACCTTCTCGATGCGCAAAAGGTCATCTATAACCCAGCCCAAACACTTACTGTACGCGCACAACTGTGGAGAACCAAATAATAAAGATTGTACTTGTCCGGTCATAGCTTTAGCAGATAAGATAAAATATCTAGGTATTATAATTGATGAAACCCTTTCATTTAAAGAACATAGCGAAACACTAGTTAAGCGATTACGCAAGTTGATATTTGTGTTTAAAGGAATAAGATATATCAGTGACCCAAAATTGATTAAACAAGAAGTGTACTATGCCCTTTGTCAGTCCATATTAACGTATTGCATAACATCGTGGGGGGGAGTGGGTAAGACATTGGTACTGCCTGTCGAGCGAGCTCAGAGAGCGATCCTCAAGGTAGCAACGTTTCGCTCTTTCTTATCTTCCACCGACCTCCTATACAAATCCTGCGAAGTACTAACAGTCCGCCAGCTATTTATATTAAGCACAGTGCTAAAACAGCACGCAGCACTTCCCTACAGCACCGACATTACTAACAAAAGACGGAAAGATATTGTATGCACTGAAAGAATTGCAATAAAACACGAGTACACAGGCAAATTTTACCTGTTTTTAGGACCTCTTCTATACAAAAGGATAAACGCTATAACAAGCATTTATCCTCTAAATTATGTGTCTTGTAAACGAGTCGTGAAGAATGTCCTCCAAAGATTGTCCTACGCTGACACAGCACAGAGGAGTTAATCTCTGTATTAAAATAAATAATTAGTGTTAAGTTGCTTATTTAGACATAACTTTGGCTAACAGTAGCGAGTCACTTTAGCATTGTATTGTATTCATAGTAATTAGTTGTATCTGTAATAGTATTTTAGAATTATTATTAGTCTGCACTTGAAGCCTGAAGCACAGGACTACCTAGTTCAGGCACAATTTAGATAATATCCCTTAGTATAGACCTATGTAAGACACTAAACCGCACAAATAAATATACATACGTAAGATAACCACTTATGCACAATGTAACAACGCACGATAGATTAAGAAACCATGTAAAATAACTGTACAACGATTATTATTAAATAAATAAATTTGATTTGATTTGATTTGATTTGAGGTACATAACAAATTGGCATAAAAATAAAATCGATATGGGCAAAAAAAATGCTTCGATTTTTTTTGGATTCTTTTTATTTTTATTTTGCATTACTTACTCTCCATCTTGTTAGTAAAGCTAAATAAAACGGTAATTTTATATAAAAACACCACTACAAAAGAGCACGCGCTTGGCGCTCTAGTTGTTTTTTCTTTGTAGTGATGTTCTTTTTATGAACTTACCGTTTCATTTAGCTTTACTAACACGATGGAGAGCAAATAATGCAAAAAAAAAAAACAAAAATATTAAATGAAAATTCGAAAAAAAATATTTTGTCCAAATCGATTTTATTTTTATGCCAATCTACAAAGACTGTAAAGAATCTTTGTAGATTTTATTTCCTTCTGGGCGAATTATTCGAAACTCCGGCTATCACAAGGAAAGTCTGACAGAAAGCCCTAAGCACACTGCAACCTGAGAATACAAATAATCGGCATCCACTTAAGCTAACCACTTAATTTTTTCTTTCAAATGTATAAATTATTAGTCTGTGCCCTTTTTATATCGATAAGTAGTTATCGACAGTTTACTGGATTCCCAAATAGGCCGCCATACTGCTTTCCATTCATTCATAAAATCCAAGTTTAGGTAGGCAGTTTTTTTTTCGTAGGTATGGCAGCTCTTGATACTCTAAGGTGCAATTACTCTAAGGGTGCAATCCAATCGTTTTTTTTTTGTTGTTCTTTTTACTTTTTTAGTTCCTTTTTTTTGTTCCTTTCGGAACAGGCTATGGTACTATGACCATGCT
Source organism: Eilema sororculum (assembly GCA_914829495.1). NCBI lineage: Eukaryota > Metazoa > Arthropoda > Insecta > Lepidoptera > Erebidae > Eilema > Eilema sororculum. The sequence continues at coordinate 11,421,913 of OU618559.1, forward strand.
GCCTTGTCATCAGTTTTATTTATTTTCTAAATGATTGTTGATGAAAATAATGATGATGAGTTGATGACGTTAATGATGATGATGATGAAGATGATAACGGTTAATGATGATTGATGCCTTAGTAAAGTTGTGGGGACTTTACTAAAAGCTCCCTGGGGAGATTTGAATTGAACACGTAGAGTCACAATTCACTGTAGGTAATATGCCACTTTCCTACACGCGTGTGAGTTGTCCAAGACGTTATGTCTAAAAATGCACCATTTTTATACATAAAAACTTGAATTCACACCAATTTCGGAAAATAAAATAATACCGCGATGCGTCCTCTACGCTTGCCCGCCAAAACTCCAACTTCAACCTTCATTATAATATAGTGAGACACAATGGCCATTTGGCCCTAACTTTGGCTATAATTGACACTTGACAGTTTTGTTTTGCCACTTTGAAGTTTGTTTTGAACTTTTGACCGAGCAAAGAAACCGACAGAACAGAACCTACATACTCGAACCAATCTTGGACCTAAATCTCAAGATATAAAAGGCCCTATTGTTTTGTAATAATCTATGCTTGGTGAACCAGAGCTCGTCTACCGGAGTAGCAACTCGTTTTATATTATAAATATATCCCAGAAACGTGTACTACGCGTATAGATAGAGCGCATTTTATGTTCAAGATATATGGTTCGAGCCATTTAAATTGATTATGTAACACTAGAGTAATTGCTAAGACTAATCTTATTCAGTTTGTGAATTCCATTGGCAATTTCTCCCTACTCCATCCTCAGATCCGTTGTAATCCAACCTATGCCAAATTTGAATTCAATTGAATGCCTAGAAATGCTAATGCCGCTATAAATGTACACGTTTCGTATCATACGAACAATGAAACTTAAATAATTTCACCCTTTCAGCCACCTATGTAATTGTGTTTTGTAACCCGTTACAACAGAAGAAAATGTTCTCTTTTTTCGTTACCTAGTTACAAACCACAGTACTTAGGCTTGGTTCCAACATCTTACTTTAACTAACAGTGCTGTTATTATAAAGTACCGGTCAGGTACTGATGATAAGGCAGCATGGTCATAGTGCCTTAGCCTATCTAGGTCCGAACAAAAAAAAGAGTCATTTGTCAAAACTGTCAAATGTTGACAAAATGTAAAATGTTTACATACATTTCATTTTAATAATAAATGTTTTATAAGTTTTAAATATAATTGTTAATTAATTATTCATCTCTATTCTGTGAACATAACTTGTAAACTCTTGGTTACAAATGGAACACAATTTTCTCATTATATTGCGATCACGACCTAATATTATTTCATGACGCAATAAAGTTTAGAATTCAACTATTTATAGTGTATCTTATCTAAATAAACTATTCAGTCAGTGGTGTTATAGCTGTTTGAGTAACGAAAACTTAGGTAACATAGTGTATTTGCTGAGAAAAGATTTACAAAATAGTGTATTTATAACATTTCACTTTCGTCTATGTGTCGAAGTGGTAGGACTTTAGTATCTCCGCACTCGAGTTAAGCGCTGCGAGTGGGTGGAGGGGAGGGGGGAGGGGGTGTAGAACCCCCCCTATGAAGGAAAAGTTACGGAAACCCCCCCTTTTTGAGATACGATTTTTTTTAAATTCTAACCTAACTTTCGTATTTTCTTGTATTGACATCGATTTCAAGGTCGAGGTTTGTTGATTTCTGAGTGGTCTTTCATGATAAAACAAGCAAGCATGCAGCAGTTATGGCTTCTGTCACGGCTCCGGCGCTACAGGGCTCCAGAGCGGTCCCATGCGAGCTTATCGTCGCAGATGTGTTTCACACTCACCACCGCAGCTTCGGCTTGCTGGCCGGCTCCGCCGGCCAGCCTCAGCCGTGGTGGCGACTGTTGAAACCACCTGCTCCTTAGCTCGCGGGCCGCCTCGCCCCTCCGCGCCTACGCGATTTTAAATAACACTCTAGGGGTAGGACAGACAAGACTACGTGGAGTCGGTTTTGCAGCGATTTGTTTCTGTCACACAGGTATATAAATATATACTATAATTAAAATAACACAATGAAATTTAAATTCAGTCATTTCTTATTAAATTTTATAAACATAGTCTATAGCCAGTAACACAGTGCGTCAACGACGTTTTACGTTTAGTTTCACATACCGGCAATAGTCGGTAAATAATTGTGTTGTAAGTATAAATTTAAAAGATTTCATATTCATTTCAATCAGCGAAATATACGTAATATAATAAAATATGCATAAAATTTACCTTAGTCACTAAATATACGTATTTATTTAATTATTGAACGGAGTAAAGCATTGTAGTACGTTAACATTACGTAAAATGAAACGTTTAATGACGAGACGAAATGTCAAAAGTGTCACAATATTGGTAAATTTCTATGATTTTTATTTATTTTTTTCTCGGTAACCATTGATCTCCGTAACTTGAAACTTTGCGTGGGGTGGGGGCTTCTAATATTATTAGCATTGTGTAAAAAAATATGGACTCCTAACTCGAGTGCGGATAAACTAAAGTTGAGCCTGTCGAATATTTTTTTTTTTTATTTATTTATTGAGGCGCACAAAACACATTACAATCTTTTTAAAAACAATAATAAAAAAAAATGCAGATCCGTACTGGATTGTAACATAACAACATGTGCACACAGTAAAAACAAAATTACAAAAATTAGAAAAAGCTCAAAATTAGTACATGAATAATAGTGACATGATTAAGTATCTTGTAAGGCCTAACTGCTATGGAGGATGTCTTTCAGAGTTCTAGTGAACCTGTTAAGACTTGGATCAAATATGTCTAGAAGTTTGTTTTTCTTTGCCACCTCGTTATATTGACGGGCCATCCTTGTTAAGGGGTTATAAAATGAAATATTGTTCTTGTAAACCCGAAGAGAAAATAGATTTGTCTCATTAGACCTACGTGCGCTAAATCTTGTATTAAAAGTTATATGAGAAAGTAAACCGGGCGAATCTATAATATAATGTATAATTTTGTACAAATAAACTAGATCAAAATATGTGCGTCGAGTTTCTAATTGCTGTACTTTAAATTTACAAAGTCTACCCTGGTAGTCAATACTTGACCGCCCCGGGTCTTGACGATAACTTAGAATTCTAAGTGTTCTTTTCTGAATACGCTCAATTACGTCAGTATGTACCCTGTAGTTTGGCGACCATACGGAACTGCCATATTCTAATGTACTCCTTACAAGAGCGTAGTACAGGTATAAGCCACTAAAAGGCCTTCTGAATTCTTTGGTAGATCGCAACACAAAACCCAGAAGTTGGTTGGCTTTAGATACGATATACCTATAATGGGCACGAAATGAGAGTTTGTCATTAAATAGAACACCCAGATCTTTGGCAACTGTCGATCGATTAAGTATTTGGCCATCAATATCATAGCACCACACAATTCTATTATGTTTGTTGGTGAATGATATAACAAAACATTTCTCAATGTTTAGGTACATGTGATTAGCTTGACACCACCGCGATAAAGTATTAATGTCCTGTTGTAGGGCCAGACAGTCTTCTGGCTTAGAAATTAATGTAAATATCTTTAAATCGTCTGCATATAACAGGCAATTACAAGATAGCTGCTGAATGAGGTCATTGATAAAAATAACGAAGAATAATGGCCCCAAATGAGAACCTTGAGGGACACCAGAAGTCACCACGATAGGTGATGAGACAAAACCCTTTAATGCAACTAGCTGAGTTCTACCGTCAAGGTATGAACAAATCCATCGAAATAAGCTGCCATGAATACCATAGGACGCCAGTTTATGACAAAGCAGATGATGATTGACTTTGTCGAATGCTTTAGAGAAGTCGGTATACACAGAGTCAACCTGTCCGCCAACAGCAAACGCCTGACAAAGATAAGTTTTATCCTCGAGCAGATTAGTGACGGTTGATCTGTTCTTAACAAAACCATGTTGTTGCTCCGATAAAATGATTATATAGATAGATGAATATAAACCACTGATTCGAAAATTTTGGCGAAGCAAGACAAGATACTAATTGGCCGGTAATTTTTACAATTGGACTTATCACCACTTTTATGTATGGGGATGATGTGAGCAGTCTTCCAACGTTTAGGAAAGATACCAGTAGTCAGCGATTTATTAAAAATAATACACAAAGGAGCGGCTAATTCTGTCCCACAACATTTAATGAAAGAGGGAGGTAGAAGATCAGGGCCGGCACCTTTATTAACATCAAGCTTTATTATTTTATCTAATATATCGCCTGCCTCGACAGGAATCTGAGACAGTGTGTCTAGGAGCCATTCTTTAGAGGATAGGCTACAATAGGCTGAACCAGTGCCTATGTCAGAGTTATTCTCAAAGACTGAACCAAAATAATCAGAAAAAAGGTCACAAATCCCCTGACCATTAGACGAGGAAGAATTTTCAAATATCATAGTATCGGGCACCGAGACTTGACCCTTTCGATTACTGATAAATCTCCAAAAAAACTTAATGTTCTTCTTCAAAGAGTCCTCAGTAGCTGAGATATATTTTTTATAGCAAATTTTAGTAAGCGTTTTACATCGTTCTCTGAGCAATGAGAAAACATCATAATCGCGAGGGTTACCGAATTTTTTGTACCTAGTGTGGTATTTATTTTTCTCTTTATTACATTTGATCAATGACCTGCTATACCAAAATGGGTATGAAGAACGTTTGAAAGTAGTAGTTGACGTGTGCTTTTTTATAACTTGAAATAAGGAGTCGTAAAAAATATCCGTGCACAAGTCAACATCAGGTGATTGTAAAATTTCGTACCATTTTATCTTACTCAATTCAGATTTAATTTTCTCAAAGTTACATTTGGAGAAGTTAAGCCGTTTCGAAGTATTTCGTTGGAGCCCTTTTGACACACATGACGTCATTAAGGTTATAGCAATAGCAGGATGATGTCTATCTTTTCGACATAAACCCAATGCATCACTGACAGTTATAGAATAAGTATTCGAGAGTACCAGATCTAATAAGCGGGTATTAATATTTGTGATATTGTTAAATTGTTTTAAATTACACAGCGAGATTAACTCTTTCAATAATTGAAGCTTCCTACTTTGAACGAAAGGTACAGCATTTGTGGCTGAAGGAGAATTACAGGTGGCAACGTAGTAATCGTAGTAATCAGTGGTGTTAAAATCTCCAATCAACAAGAAATTATCAGACGGCGAGATGTTAAGCATCAAGTGTTGGCAGTGGCAATAGAAAGCATCTAAGTTATGATAGGCTATATCGGGGGGCAAGTAGCAGACGCATATATTTAGGAGTGGAGTATTGCGTTCAAAATATGCATGGCAGTAGGTGTGCAAATGAACAAGATACGAGCTTAGAGTATATCAAGAGGTGCCATACCTACGAAAAAAAACTGCCTACCTAAACTTGGATTTTATGAATGAATAGAAAGCAGTATGGCGGCCTAGTAGGGAATCCAGTAAACTGTCGATAACTACTTATCGATATAAAAAGGGCACAGACTAAAAATTTATACATTTGAAAGAAAAAAATAAGTGATTAGCTTAAGTGGATGCCGATTATTTGTATTCTCAGGTTGCAGTGTGCTTATGGCTTTCTGTCAGACTTTCCTTGTGATAGCCGGAGTTTCGAATAATTCGCCCAGAAGGACGTAGAATCTACAAAGATTCTTTACAGTCTTTGAGTAACGATATATATATATATATATATATATATATATATTTAGTAGTACTCCAGGTACATAACACATTGGCACAAAAACAAAATCGATTTGGACAAAAAAATTCGAATTTTTATTTAATATTTTTGTTTTTTTTTTTTGTAAAAAATGTTTTAGTATCTATTCATCAGTAATACCAGTACCATTATGCGATAGAATAATAAAAAGTTAACGGCATTTCAAAAGTCATTCACTATGTATGGAAAGTGGTCTTCGTTCTTTAAATATTTTAGAAAATATCGATAATTAAAATTCTATCACCGCATCACTAGCAATTTTATTTGACCAATCAGGTGCTACTACATCCCCACTACTTTAGAAAGCAAGATGGAGAATTGGCGTTTTCCTAATATGATTTTATGAATGAATTTCGTAGTAGCTTCACGTCTGTATATTTATGTCTATGGATACGAGCACGACACCTTCATTTGACAGCTAAAGGTGACAATTGTCAAAACATGGCCGTTCAGAAATAAAGTACAAACGAGTCTTTTTATACGAGAATAATTGAACACAATATAGTTCCGCAAAAACAACCAGCATGTTTTGTTTGTCGTCAATATTAAAAAAAAAAATTATATATACCATGGTGTTTAATGCTGTGAAAAATATTCAACAGTAAATATTGAAGTTCCGTTAGTAATTTATATACAATGCTGTTTTCAGGCTGTTTTAGAACGGTATTGTCCATCATGTAACTGGTAGCCATTATCTATCTCGCAAAATGTTGTCATATAATAAAAATGTCACATTCTTCTTTCAATTACTACAACGTATTTCGGAGTCAAACAAAGGTAATTGTATTTTTTCCAAGAACCAGTTTTTTTTCTGTGTAGTGTACATTAGTTGGCCCAAAATGAAACATCTCCTTTGAACAACTTTAAACACTCCGTAGAATCGCAGTTATCAATGAACTCTAAATTGCACGAAAATACTACCATTACAGTCCGTCAAATCTAAGAAGTACCGTTTGACAGTTCTGACAATTGAATGATAGGGATGGGATGAAAAAATCGATTACTATAATATCCGAACTTTAAGAGATCGATTACTATAATATCCGAATTTTAAGAAATCAATTGTTATAATTAAATAAAAGAAATGTTTAGGATATTTTTTTATTCACTACTAGTACTAGTATCGTCGTCTTCGTCATCATCGTCATTTAAATTAATGACCAGTTGATTGTCCATTACATTATCAAAGTGTACGTCTCTTTCGAAGTCGTCCATTATTATTTTCTTTGTTTTTTGTACTACTTTACTCCAATCTTCCTGTGTAACTTGGGCACATGCTTCCTTTAATAAACCTTCCATTTTCTTGACACTGAAGGGTGGTTTTATGTTGTGTCTTGCTGCATAACCTGTAAAACAATAATGTAACTATTTGATAGCAGACGAAAACCATTGTTTAAATTATAAATGTTAGAAGTACTCGTGTTATTATTATAATATTATAAAATATTACCTTTAACTTGGGCCCAAATCAGTTCAATGGCATTATATTGGCAATGGTACGGAGGAAGTCGTATGACTTTGTGCCCGTGCTCTTCGGCCAATTGGTCAATTACATATGTCGGTTTTGGTGGTTTATGCAATTTCACTAACTGTAATAATTCAGCTTTTAATAGTGACATGTCGGCATCCACTCCTTTTCTTTGCAGCCATGCCACCAAATCTGCTTTCTTATTGGCTGACGTAGGTGCTTTATCAATTTGCACAGAGTGGTATGGGGCATTATCCATTATAATTGTGCTGTTAGGAGGGATATTCTGTAATAAATTTAAGAACCACTCTCGGAACCTTACTGCGTCCATTTCTTCATGATACTCTTTAGTGCTTTTGGATTGGAAAGCTAATAAAGAGTTTTCCACGAAGCCTGTAGACGCTGACCCAGCATGGCATATTATGAGGCGTCCACCTTTTCCTATCGGCACCTTCGAGCACGAAGCTTCAGAATCATCAGTCCATGTTTTCGGCACAGAATGGTTGGAATTTAGCCAAGTTTCGTCCAAAAATATTACATTATCCCAGTTTATAATTTGTTTAACTTCGCGCAGGAATGTTAGTCGCTGCATAATTATGTCATGTCGCTCCATAACAATTTTTCGTTTGTCAACTTTTTTGTATCTGAAGCCAATTCCTGTTATTACCGTTCTCAACGACTCTATGCTTCCCTTATACAGCCCGGCATCTTTTAAAGTTGCACATAACTTTGCCAATGTTGGAAATTCGCCTCTTGTAAAATACCCGTATATATGGTTTCTAATAGCATGACTATCGAATTCATCGATGCCTGTCACAGGTTTATTTCTTTTTCGTTTTTTCGGTGTGTGAAGTACGTTACTGTCACTCCCCGAAGGCCCATATTTTTCACTTAATATTTTGCCAACGGTGCGGCTACCAATACCGAGAGCTTCACCGACGCGATCCCGAACTTGTGTAACTGGCAGTAGAAGTCCACCATTTTGAGATTCACGCTCAAAATACTCGTGTAATTTCACCACCAATTCACGAGCCTGGCTGTTCAAAGTACGTCCTCTTTTCGACATTATTAATAAACACTTGCTTAGTTCGGAGTCCAGTATAAATATTGCCAAGGTAAACGGATAAAGAATGATCAGTCCAGAAAAGTAATAGCCAAGTCACAAATTGTAAAACACAAACGAGAAAGCAAGTACGCGCACAGTCAGCTTCCAAGATGGCGAGAGACTGCTGACGCCGAACCGACCGAGCGGACCGCGTGCGCTTGTAGTTGGCAGTGTTGCCAGAAAAAAAAATTGTAGAGACTTGGACACCTGCGATTTTGCCTATTGACCTAAAAATAATTAAATTAATTTATTTTAGGGTATCTGTGTATTCAGTGCATTATGCGGTCGCGCAGTAACGTCGTTAATTTATAACATCAGGCAACAACATTTTTGTGAATGGGTTCTACATACCTTATTTTTATTAGTTTTAGACGTAGAAATAAGACTTAGAAGAAAAAATTGTAATTGTAAAATCAATGGATGTGCTTGTTAAAAATTTGTTTATTTCTCTGTAATATGCAAACCCATACTATCATACACAAAAATAAATGAAAAAACACTATCCCTGACTCCATTTACTATTTCGACAGCGTTAGCGCGAGAAACCCCGACTTATTTGGGCGCGAAAATCAAAAATCGACAAATCGCTTTCGACAACTTTTTAAAGAAGCAAATATATTTGATTTATAAATACGTATTTTTGGTGAATGGGTGTTATCTCATATTTTACGATTACATAACTATTTAGTTATGTAATCGTAATATGTGAGATAAATCCCATTCACATGAAAAAATATTTGTTTGGTTGTCAAGTGTAATTTGTAAATAATACATTCGATTTTTCGTATATGTAAACGATTTTTTTGCATACAAGTGTATCCGAAGAGTCGCAACACTACGTGCAGTGACCTAACTACGTAACTTTGTAATGAGGTCAAGAATATAACTATTAGAAATTATTTACTGTGTAAATGTGTTATTTTGCTTTGTTTGAAAGTTTTCAATTACATTTAGATAATAAGAATTGTACATTTTTAGATACAATAATGAAATCTTTCTAAATTCATGGTTTTATGAAAAAGGTTATCGAAACTGAATAATGTACGTATGAACAAAGTTGTTTCGGTTTGAAAAATATGAAACGTCAAACGGTACCTCTTAGATTTGATGGACTGTAGGGTTACCATCCGTCCGAGTTTCCCCGGATTTGTAGCCACGTAGCACCCGAGAGCACTATACCCACTCCGACCTGCCCATGTGGTGCATGTGAGACCATCACCAGGTAGATGTCCCCAATGAGCTAAGAGTAACAGCCGCCGGCCGTCACGGCCACCGTCCGCCTGGAAAGTACATACGGCGTGCCGATGTTCCACGTTACCTCCACTTGCCTACTTGGTTCTTCTTTAGCCATGTCGCCATGTCCGGCTCCGGTACACTAGTGAACGAGCGAACCTCTTGGGAAAGTGGGGTATGCATGCACGAAATCCCGGATACGATTTCTTATCGTATCTGGTGGTTTTGACTTTTCCGGAGATGACTGGCGTCCGACGTTTTTACAGGCTCGGCAGCCCAACTGTAACACCCCTGGGGTGGCATACGTCCATAGGCCACGTTAACCACTTTCCATCATGTGTGCCGTATGCTTATCTGCCACCTTAGTAGTATAAAAAAAACTTCTTGTCCTGGTTTACGGATTTTGCAGATGGAAACCCTTATTACCATTAAAATTGCACGATGCGACGTTGCCGTTCTGTGTATTCATTCATTTTTCCATTCATCAATTTCGTAAAAATACGATTGTAATGAGAGAGACATAATACCTCAAAGGGAGCCGCCGGTAGGGTAAATTTCTGATTAACGGCAGTCTGTTACTCGTACAGAGAATAATGGTTGTTTTGATTACACATAAAACTTTTTGATTTGATAAGTAGGTACCTACTTATCAATGATTAACTTTGATTACTTACACTTTGTATTTGATTTCTTTATAATTTTTCCATAACAAATTCAATAATTAAGAGTATTAATATCTACGTAATTAAGAATTTAAAGCTCATAATTTCAGTGTTAATCCCGGTTGCATCCATATCTTGTACTTTGGTGCCTGAGGGCTGCTTTCCTAATCTTTATTTTCATTTGGTTTATCTTGGCTTTTGTGGGAGCGACTACCGGGCTACCCTCCAACTCTGACAGGAAAACTACGCACGATGACATGATAATGAACACCATGAAAATTGACAATAAATACCTTCCAACTATTCATCAATCAGGTTAATAATAAATAAAATATTCTAAAATAAACATATTCAAAGATGGATATTGGTGCCTTTACCTTATTAAGGCCAGGTATGCAAGCAGAGGCCGCATTTTGAGTTTTTTTAAAAGTTAGTAAAAAAAAAATTTGAATCATAGGAAAAAGCGTTTTAAATTTCGAAAAAAATATATATATTAGTTAAGGATCCAGTCTAGTCAAATTCGCACTAGTTACCAGATCTGATGAACTTCACTCGATAGAAAAAAATCCCAAAGTTACCCCTTTTCGTTATTTTTTTTTTTTAATATTATGACTAAATTACTTATGCTTTCTATACATTTTTTGTACTAAACTAAAGCCACTACATATGTCTAGACATTTTCGCAGATTTTGACTACCTATATTATGAAATAATTTTTAAAGTTATATTTAAATACCTACTAAATTCGCGAGTGCTCGCGCCGCTGAGGCTCGAAAAGTTGCGCCAGTCGCGCGCTGGCGCTTACCGAAGTAGGACCTGTGTCAGTTTTTGCGCGACAGTTTCGTGCACCAATCAATCGGTTTTACGTATTTATAATAAATTGTTGCAAGTCATTCAATATGGGCAATAAACAACGCAAGCGAAAGAAGTCGTGCAAAGCCATAAACTAAATTTCTAACTCCGATTGGTAATTTAAAAAATTATCATACCTAAATATTACGCTCATAGCGCCATAGTATAAAAATATCAGTATTACTAATGAAGATGCTACTTACGATTTTCTATAATTCATATTTTATCTATATCAGTACAGGGGTACCTAGTACCTACAATATTCGTACATTGCATATAATTTGTGTGTGTGTAAATAAATGTGGCGAGGATTGACACCCTGACATCCGTATACTATGCCTTGTGTCAATCCCTCATAGTCTACTGCATCACATGTTGGGGCAGTGCTGCAAAAACATTTATGCTCCAGCTAGAAAGAGCTCAACGTTCAGTTCTAAAGGTTATGCTGTGCAGGCCTTATAGATTCCCTACTACAACCCTATATAGAGAAGCTGGATTGCTAAGCGTACGTCAATTATTTATTTTTAAAACGACGATTTCAGTACATAAAGCAATTTTAACTTCAAGCGAGTATGAGTTGCTTGATAATCGCAGAGTATACAGACTAACCACTCCACTCGTTAGCACAAGTTTTGCTCAAAGATTTGGCAGTTTCATTGGGTCACACGTCTACAACATAGTTGCTAAGTGCTGCAATATCAAAGGCAAATCAATAATAGAACTAAAAAAATTAGTATATAAATGGCTGGCTTCACTTACATACCATGACACGGAAGACAAGTTACACATTGCATGTTAATGTTTATAATTTACATTACAATAATAATATTTATATTATAGCTTATAAGTATATTTGATTTGCCTTATGTATTCTTAATATTGCCATGTATACCAATTTTGTATGTTAGTGTATGTATGTATAAATGTATGTATGTGTATGCATGTATGTGTGTATATGTATGTATGTGTATGTTTGTATGTGTATGTATATGTATGTGGATATGTGTGTGTGTGCATGTGTGTGCGTGTGTATGAACATGTATATATTATTTATGGTAACTTTTTCTGTCTACTGGGGATCTTTTTGTATAATCTAAACTGAATACAGGCTTCCTCGATACAGGCTTTGCCTAGTGAGGAAACCATCAGATAGTTAAACCTTACCAAATCTAGTCTGCAACATTTATGCATAATGTCTTACATAAACTAATGCTATACCTATTATACCTTGTAAGTCTTCTAGTTAATAAGTGTGAGCATTTTTGTATTTCATTGTGTATTGCTGCAGTAATAAATAAATTTTCCTTTCATTTTCATTTTCAAATATAAATTTAGTTTTAGTTTAGGATAGAATAATTTTAATATTTAGGTAGGTTAGTTTAATTATTGGCCTTTTTTTATCGTGCGCAAAATCCCCGAGGATACCACCCCCACGGAGCCGGTGGAGGCGGTTATGTCGGAGTCAAACCGACTAAAACGCACGCCGTCTTGGGTCCTTGGTTGCCGGAGGTGAGATTGCCGAAAGCATATCTCTCGCACCCCAGCAGGCCCAGGAGAATTACTGGCCTTGGGTCAGCCGGGGTGCGAGGGATATGTCGATGACAACCTCACCTCAGGCCTAGCACCACGACCCACAGTCGGCGTGCCCACAGTCGGACTCGAACCGACTAAAAAGTCGGTTCGAGTCCGACATAACCTCCCCTTCCGGCTCCGGCAGGGGAGGTATTCGAGGGGATTTCCGCACGAAAAAAAGAAGGTACAGTGTAAATTTATATAAATACTTCATAAAAACTAGCACCACGACCCACAGTCGGCGTGCCCACAGTCGGACTCGAACCGACTAAAAAGTCGGTTCGAGTCCGACATAACCTCCCCTTCCTGCTCCGGCAGGGGGGTATCCAAGGGGATTCCCGCACGAAAAAAGTTGTTAATCTCGTTAACTTTAGGTATTTAACTGCCATGTCGACGACGAACGGTGCGATAATATAAAGTAACCGTTAGCATCAATTCAAACAAATGTTTGTAAAATTACAAGCATTATTATTATTATAATGTAAGTTTTTTTCGCCCAAGCAACTAAACACATAAAACAAACAGTTCTCAAACTCATACAGTTTTTTTAATTTCGTTTTTATTACTTACTTAATATAATCATATAACTAAATAAAGTTAAAAAAAGTGCATTTAATTTTCTAAGTCAAATCAAGTTTTCCTACTGCATATTTCTATACTGTGACGCTGGCGGGGTCATTGCCGAGTTCACCGTCACTGCGTTCGCGCGTAATATTTTACGACGAGCGGCCGGGATCGCTATAAATGCCTACTTTTGCAAGAATACAGGGCCTTAACCTAGGTACAATTTTATGTTTCGATAATTTCTGGAATGTTGTCAGTAACCGCGACGTCACTGGGGACCGCGTGTCGTTCTTTGATCCTCTCGGTTTATTTCCTCGTTTTAATTTGTTTTTAAAGTGAAATTGACACTAATCTATTCTTTTTGTGTTTGTGAATTGTGTTTATTTTTTGTTTAGCTATTCTATCCTTAATTTTAACGGTGAAAGTGAGTCTAAATACCTACCTAGTAAATTTGTTGTGCGAGTTTTGTTACGTATTCTTTTTTTGAAAAAACAACGAAGTGTATAGTGTACCTAACGTATTTCTGAATGTGACTCGCAGCCGTATTATTGAGACATTTGATAAATTGAAAGCAAGGTAGGTACCTAACCGAAATCTGTTGAACAGTTAGTTTGGCGATATCATTTTATGTTTTCAAGTTAGTGGCGGGCATTTCTAAAATTTAGATTCACATTTTTAAGCACTGCCGTGAAAAAGTGGTGTTTATAAAGTTAAGTGAACTTTCGTGATAGGTGCCTAATCTTATCTTAGTAAGTAGGTCACGAGTAGGGTTACCATTTAGGAATTTGAAAAGTCCTGACAAAAAGCCGGACATTTCGAGAAAAATCCGGACATTTTTTTTTACGTGCGGAAATCCCCTCGGATCCCCCCTGTCGGAGCCGGAAGGGGAGGGGATGATTCAATACAACCTTAAAATATGAGTTGAGAAGATTTCTAAAATATAACTTTAAATGAACCTGGGTACTCAGGGCCTCCGGATGAACCTGGATAAAACCAAGGTTATGTTCAGCGAGCACGTTGACCTGCAGCCGGTTGCTGTGAACGCAACTCCCCTCGAGATTATTTCGGAGTATGTATACCTAGGGCAGATGCTCCAACTAGGGAGAAACAACTTTGAGGGTGAGGCTAAAAGAAGAATACAGTTGGGCTGGGCTGCATTTGGAAAGTTTCGTCAGGTATTCTCATCGCCCATCCCACAATGTCTTAAGACAAAAGTCTATAACCAGTGCGTTCTACCTGTAATGACATACGGAGCCGAGACGTGGACACTTACGATACGGTTGGTCCATCAATTCAAGGTCGCTCAGTGCGCTATGGAAAGAGCTATGCTCGGTATATCTCTGAGGGATCGAATCCGGAACGAAGTAATTCGGCAGAGAACTAAAGTTATCGACATAGTTCAATGAATCAGCAAGCTGAAGTGGCAGTGGGCTGGCCATATCTGCCGTAGGACCGATAACCGTTGGGGTAAACGAGTCCTTGAGTGGAGACCGGGAACCGGCAAACGTAGTGTGGGGCGCCCTGCGACTAGATGGAGCGACGATATACGCAGAGTGGCTGGTGGGGAGCGGAGGAGGACAGCCAAAGACCGGGCTAAGTGGCGTGTCATGGGAGAGGCCTATGTCCAGCAATGGGCTGCCGCGGGCTGATGATGATGGTGATGGGTACTCAGTAAAGTATCTAGTGTTGAAAGTATAAATTAAGTTTGATTTCTTTTTCAAGAAATTATTTTTATACTATGAATACTAGTTGGTTTGCAAGAAGATTTATTGTTTGATCCTTATGTAGATTATTAAAGAAGATTTTATATTTTGATTATAGATAAAGGACAGGTTAAGTAATGAAGATTAAAGACTTTTTTGATATTACATAGTAGGTATGTAATTTTCTTTCTCATCTTCAATCTAATTGAAAAAAATCCGGACAAGTTAGGGAGCCGGACAAAGTCCGGACAAGTGTCGAAAAGTCCGGACATGTCCGGATTAATCCGGACGGATGGTAACCCTAGTCACGAGCGCGCGTCAGCTGGCGGCACGTTGCCGCTTTGCTGCTGTACCTATCGTAAGTAGTTGTGCAAATTCTAAGCGTGTGTATTTTTGTGAATGAATCAATGACTTATAAAAGTGGTTACATTTTCTACATTTATTTTAATAATTACTTTGTTAGGAAATTTAGTTTTTTTTAAATCTGCGAATTTGAGTTTAAATTTAATTTGGTTTCATTCCTATGGACCAGGACGCTTCACTGTTTCCGTAAATGCCTATATGTCGTATCCATACTGTATGAATTAACTTTTAATTTATGAGTAAAAACTGAAAAAAATAGAAAAATCATTTAATTTGTGTTTATAAACTTGAAGTTAGTAGTCTGAGAAAGCGCCCATGATGTTCATAACACATCGGCAACGATTCGGCATGCTCAGAACAAGGTTGTCAATGTCTTGCTGCGGAATATTGTCCCATGTCCTTCTGAGGTGCGCAAAAAGTTGATCTTCTGTAGCCAGATTTTCAGAAACTTCCTTCAGAGCTCTTCTTTGCAGCATATCCCACGCATGCTCAATGGGATTTAGATCTGGCGATTGAGCAGGCCAGTCTAAGGCCCTAACATTGTGTGTATGTAACCAAGCTGCTACCGTTCTCGCCGTGTATGCCCGGGCATTGTCGTGCATGAGCAGGAAATCTTGCCCCATTTGTGTTCTGTGGGGCAAGATTACGAGCCCCAGCACCTGTTGGACGTATCGTTCTGCCGTCTTATTGCCCCGCACCCAAACGAGATCCGTCCGTCCTCCAAGACGAATTCCTGCCCAAACCATAATTGTTCCTCCTTGGTATGGGTGAACTTCCTGAGGGTTCTGAAGACGGCTCCATCGTCCAGGAACTCGCCAAACACGCGTCCTTCGTGAATCTGGATGGAAGCCGAACCTGGATTCATCCGTGAACAGCACACTGGACCATTGGTCACGGCCCCAGTCCACGTGGTTCCGAACCCATTCTAATCGTCGTCCACGATTGCCTCTCCGTAAAGGTGGGACCCGGAGTGGTCTACGAGAGCGTAGATTGCTTTCATGCAGTCGCCTTCTTACAGTTTGGTCACTCACAAGCCCTTGGTGTTCCACTCGCAGCCTTTGGACCAATTGAGTCGCCGTTGCATTTGGTTGAGCTCGCGCAGTAATTTGCAAAAATCGGTCTTGTCTGGGGGTAGTGATGCGACTTGGCCCCCGGTGCCTCTCCGCTACTTCACCTGTGACACGATAGCGTGTCCACAATCTTGAAATTACATTTTGGTGGGTCCCTATGGCCTCAGCAACATTACGCTGAACAGACCCAGCTTCCAGCATTCCCACAGCTCGTAACATCTCCGCCCTCGTCAAATGTTGGCGTTGCATGGCTACAATACCTGTACTTTAACTTTATCTTTCGTTTAAAAATGAAAAAAAAAATTGTAGCTAAACGTAATTCGTATTGTTTTCTAAATTTAGCACAAATGAAAATTCCCTCTCCTACACATCAAGACATTTTTATGCCACCGAAACAAAAGAATTTTCAAAAATTTGAATTTGGAATTAGTCTGAGATAAATTACAAACAAATCGGTGTATAAAAGATTCCAATGCGGCCAGTACTTTTTGAGTTATTTAATTGAGTATGAAATATCCCTAGACCGTGTTGATGTGTTTATTTACAAAAAAATATATAAATCTAAGTATGTTTATCCGCATTCTAGATTCCATAACACAAGCTAGTTAAGCTTACCATAGCGCTGTGTAGAATGTTTTGGAATATTTATTTATTATTATTATTTATCATATAATGTTATGTCACACACACTTTTCACGCCACTGTAGTTTTAATGAATGTGTAAACGAACATGCTTTAATAAGTTACTCTTAACACTGAAACATTTATTACATACATTACACTTATAAGGCTTCTCGCCAGTGTGTGTACGCATATGATCATTTAAATTACCCTTTAGACTGAAACATTTCTTACATTCATTACATTCATAAGGCTTCTCGCCAGTGTGTGTACGAGTATGCTTATCTAAAGTACCCTTTTGAGTGAAACATTTATTACATTCATTACACTTATAAGGCTTCTCGCCAGTGTGTATACGCATATGATCATTTAAATGATCCTTTTGATTAAAACATTTCTTACATTCATTACACTTATAAGGCTTCTCGCCAGTGTGTGCACGAGTATGTCTAATTAAATTACTCTTATGATTAAAATATTTCTTGCAAACATGACACTGAAAAGGCCTCTCGCCAGTGTGTGTACATATATGATAATCTAAATTATGCTTTCGATTAAAACATTTCTTACAAACATTACAGTCATAAGGCTTCTCGCCAGTGTGTAAAATTAAATTATATTTACGTGTAAAACATTTCTGACAAGTATCACAGAACAACTGTTTAAGTTTGTTGCTTGTGCTACTTTGAACACTTTGGTCTGCACTGATTTTCTTTGCAGGCGTTTCTTTGTAAGCATCATTATGATCAGCTGTGGTATTATTTTGTTTATTGTTACGTAATCTGATATCTAATTGGTCGCGTGTTCCCACTATCTGATTCTTCTGCACTTGTTTGTCTTCCACAACTCTTTTAGTTTTACTTTTTGGTTCTTCAATGTTGTCCTTTGTTTCGTCACTTCTCGTAAGGTTGTTTGTAGGCATATCTTCATAGTTCATCTGCGTGGCTAATCGTGATTTTTCAGAAACAGGAACACCTGAAAAAGAAACCACATGGATTTATTAAACTATATTTGCATAGAAAATAAGTATTTTCAATAAAATTAAAATATCCCTTTCATGGTCAACTGAGCCCACATCCCATTGAGCCCGCGGGCTTAGTTGACCATGAAGCATCTTATTGTAATTCCCTAAATCTGCCAATTTGCATTTTCTGTCCGCGTACTGGGTGTGGGCTGGGTAAACCCTTAGCCGTACCAAGTGGTTAACTGAGCCCACGGGCTGAGTAGACACATAGCCGTAGCAAGTGGTTAACTGAGCCCGCAAGGTAAGTTGGCTGGTGAGTGGACTGAGTCACTCCCAAAAAAAAACGAACGTGGTCAACTGAGCCCGCGGGCTCAATGGGATGTGGGCTCAGTTGACCATGAAAGGAAAAGATCGACAGACGAATTGAAAAGGCAACTGTGGAGAAATACAGCGGAGGATCGGGTGCAAAGTGCACATTGGAACAAGTCTGGGTCTATCTAGCAGGGGACTGCAACAGGCTAGTATTGCTTGATTAATAAAAACATTTTATTGAATTTGGATTAGATGCGATATTAAACGTAGCTCTGTCTAGACTCAAAGTAAGCATAGCTTCACAAGCCTGGATTATTGGATCTAGAACATTAGAACGTAGATAGACATACTTCTAGAACGCTATGTATGTCTAATACACAGTTCACCTAGCTCGCGTTATGACTAGTCAAAAGGATAAGTAGGTATAACGCTAGTTAGACTTACTGCGATATAGGTTAGAACAGAGGAAGACAAAAAGAGTTATAGACCTACTGCATTACAGTTCAACAGCGAGGAAAGGAAGGCGATCGAGAGTAAAACACTAATCCTTTAGAAATTTTGTTATATTGAAAGCTAAACTTAAATGAAATAATAATTAGTATACTTATAGGACTTGCTTGCTAAGACATGCTAATTTACTAGGACATTTAGACTTATCGCGAGCTAGGTGAACTGAGATTTAGGCATTTGTCGAAATAGTCCTTATGCGAAATTGGCTAATAGCGTTATAGGTATACGTCCACTTAGGCTATTGAAAATGACATTTAGACATAACGCGAGCTAGGTGGACTGCGTATTAGACATACCTAGCGCAAAGGTTTTTAACCATCTTAAAAAAAGGTAGAGGTTCTTACAATAGTCTTTTTTTTTTTTTTTTTTTTTTATACAGGACACGTCAATTTGACTTCACCTCGCCTGATGTTAAGCTAAAGGCAAAGTCTCGGAAAGAGGGTCACCATCGTAAACATTTACCATGTTAACAGTGGTGGCACTCAGCTTGACGGCCTCATTAGATGCCTTTTCACGCCCCGCTTAAAGGACCCAGGACTGTAGGAAGAAGGAATCTTAATCTTTCCATTTCCCCCAATACCTTTTCATCATGTGATCTGGTAAGTAATTTGCTTGGTTCTAGATCGCAAAGTGCAATACCGTATAAAGTCTTCACTCAACCTAAAGCAACATACACTTGACATTTAACAAAAAAATATATTTTCTAAGTCAATTACCATTTTATTTAATGTGGTGCCCTGAAGCTTATGAACCGTTACAGCCCAGCTCAAGATTAACGGCAGCATTCTTCTTTCCACATCCCCATAGCCCTTTGTTGCAATTGCAACTAAGCTGTCACTATCTGTCAATCTAGTGCCAATAGTATCATCGTCAAATTTAATATACTGTATCAAGTAACTCGCCGGATTCTGACCGATCGCAACGCAGAGCAGTCCACCTAAACTAACAAACAATTTCCATTGCACCGTTGACAAGATCCTCAGTAAAATAGTTGAGCTATCAGAGTATATATAGCTATTAGAGTTGTTGCCATTCAACAATTTGTTCGTTGGTAAAATTCTAACTGCAGCCCCATCTGCGAAATCACCAACCTGTTGAACTCGTCAGTTCGCATAAAAGTTCCCTTAACTTATTAGGAGTATTAATGTCTCAAAAGACGAAAACTGTGGTCAATGGCATGCTGGACTGGATTAAACTTGGACTACGAACGCAAACCTTGGCCCACTAAAAAGGGAAAAATAAATTATTAAAAAAAAAATTGAACCGATTTCAAAACCAAATAGGAAAAATTTTTTTAAAATAACAGAAATTAGAGATTTTTTCGAGAGAAAATTTCGAGTCCGCCGTCTTGGATCGCCAAACGGGTGATCCATTTGGCGATCCAAGACGGCGGACTCGAAATTTTCACTAAAATCGATATGGGTATCGTTTTCAGGGTTTTTGGGGTCGTTAATTACGAATATACCATCTATTTAGTAATCCAAGATAGCGGACTCGAAATTTTCAACAAAATCGATATGGGTATCGTTTTCAGGGTTTTTGGGGTCGCTGATTACGATATAAGTAAAAGTCCCAATAGCCGACATCCATGCGAGCGGAGCCGCGGGCATCAGCTATTTTTTTTCTGCAAACATCAAACGTGATGAACTACTGTAAGATTACTCGTTATACTGTGATATTAGTATGTATGTACCAATATAGGCAACTACATGTAACAGAACCCAGTTATTCTAGAAAATAATCTATCTCTGTGCTAAATATGTGACAAACATACATTCATCCATAAGTGTGATCTATCGTACAGGAGCGCCTGTCGAGATTATGCACCAGAACTACATCTTTATAATAATAGTATAGAGTAGTAGGATTGTAAATGCCCAACAAACGCGAATAAAACTCAAACAAGTCGCAGGAACACTTACTTGGTAGTACATCGTCTGCTTCAGTTTGTGTTATGTCGTTTGTTTCAGTGTCGTCTTCTGAACCTGAGTCTTCTTGTGCGTCTGTAAATGTCCTTGGCTGTGAGTACTTCAGTGATACAAATTCGTTAGATCCGTTGCCCAGAGCCGAGCCACAGCATAAGTATCTACCAGTATAATGACTCTGCCATAATATTTTCAAATAAAGAACCTGCCGCCGCGCGGTAGGCAGGTACATAGCGCTGCCCACGTAATGCATTTTAATCGCATCTGCCAAGCTTAACTCTCTATGAAGTTTTGTGATTGTTATTGGTCAGTAGGCACCTTTTAGTTTTCATTTAAATGCTTTTGACATTTTTAGACTCGGACTTTTTGAGACTTGGACATTTTGAGACTTGGTCATTTTGAGCCTTGGACATTTTGAGCCTTGGACATTTTGCGACTTTGACATTTTTGCCTGCACTTGACATTTTGCAAATTGGACCTTCTGTGTAAAATAAAGTTAATTACGGTACGAGTCATTGTCATCATTTCATCACCCAAATCCACGACTCCTTTCGACTTCCTGGCAGCCCGCAAAGCTCCAGTGGTGAGTAATTGTTTACAATGAAGAACACTTACCATCACAAACATCTGATTCCTCATTCACAATATCAAGGGGTAGTGCACACTCCATGTGTGAACCCGGTGCGGTATGATACAGATCTGTGAAAGATGTTTCATACTTACACACTATATTTTAAAAGCTTGTTTCAAATCAAATGTCCCATACATACAAACCGTTAATGACTAACTGAACACATATCGACCACCGAGTGAGCCAAATCTAAATATTTTAATTATTTACTTGCTGTTGCCTGCAGCTCTGCCACGTGAAATACTGATCCCGTAACCGCGACCCACAGGAACCTATTCTCGTGTATGGCCTATGTGTCATTCCACGCTATCTATGTGGCAAATTTCATCCAGATTCATTGGATGTGTTTATGAGGCTGTATATTTAAACGTGCAAGACGTAGTATTACTCACCAGCATCAGAGTCAGGGACTCGTACATCTCCTGTGTGAGTCTCGACAAACGACCGCAGTGAATCGAAGCGAGTGAAGCCGCATAGAGTAATATTATCATAACACCATTTCACTCGCATTCTTTGTGTGCACACGCAAGTGAGAGGTTTAGGCGCATAATGACAAAAACGAAAGAGGACAGATTCGTAAAATGTCATAAACGCAAAATGTCGGATGGCGTGAATTGCCAGATTCTTAAAATGACAGATTCGCAAAGAGACAGAGTCGCAAAAAGGCAGATTCGCAAAAAGACAGATTCTCAAAATGACGGATTCGCAAACTGATATAACCATGTGAATTGTCTAAATGGAGTCCCCCTTTAGACAATTCACATGGTTCATGGCATCAATTACATTATAAGATATTGTCATTTTTTTTATTTAATAATGGATATTAACTTACAATGGAGATTGTACAGAAAAAATAAGTAATATAATCACCAAACGGGCGGTGTGCTTTTCTGCCACCTAAGTGGTATAAAAAACAAAAAATCAGTAAATAGTCGTTTACATTTTGAAAATCTGGCATTCTGAGAATCTGCCATTTTGTGAATCTGGCATTCTGCGAGTCTGGCTTTTTGAGTTATTGACATTATGCGACAATCTGATATCGTCTGTTATTTTACGAATCTGTCCTTTTGTGTTTTTGTCATTATGCGGCTAAACCAAGTGAGAGCGATTTGGTACTACTTCAGTATTCTCTACTCTTTATGCGGCTTCACTCTATCCTACTTTACATTCTGTCTGTCATTAGTATAGTCTGAGACATAGCCCAGCCTTTTGACAAGATCTAATCTATATCCCAACAGAAAGAAGGCAGGCAGGAAGGGAGGAAGAACGGAAAGAGCTTTTGAGTCAGGGGGACCACATGGAGCTTGACTTCATGGGCTCCATGGCTTGCGTTTGCCACTTTAAGGGTAAAACAACATTTCTATATTTAGTTTTCTTTTTAATTATTTTATGTCAATATTGCTTAATTTAAATAAATACCTACCTACTTGATATGTTTACCAAATTTCATCAAAAGTTCAGTGGTTTTGATGTGAATGCGTAAAAAATAACTAGCATTTATAATGTTAGTGTAGGTTTTTTTTTTATATATGACACGTCAATTTGACTTCACCTCGCCTGATGTTAAGCTAAAGGCAAACAGTATGGTATGGTATAACGGGCTATTATCCGCAACTCCACGACAAGGCGCGGTTTTTGCGTGAAAGGCAAACAGTGGTGGCACTCAGCTTGACGGCCTCGTTAGATGCCTTTTCACGCCCCGCATAAAGGACCCGGGACTGTAGGAAGAAGGAAACACGTGAGCTGGCAGGGAGTTCAAGTTCTTAATGGTGCGGCATAGGAATAAGTCACTGAAACGCTTGGTAGCTCACATTATATTACCTTCAGTATCTTCATGTTTCACGTCATCACTAACTGAGGCTTCTGCAGTCGTCTGCGTCACATCCTCCATGCTCAGGTGCTCATCGGGCATAACTTCCAGCTTGACTTGCTGCAGAGATAACACCACATTAACACACACATTCATTTCATTGGTGTCAACTTTAACAGAAGGCTAATGCTTGTAATAGAAATCTATATAATACTAGCTTTTGCCAGCGGCTCCGCTCGCGTGTATGTCGGTTCCCGGAAATTATTCGATTTTTGCTCGACGTACAAACCTTCCCTGGACTTCCACAAATAATTCAAGATTAAAATTAGCCAAATCGGTTCGTGCGTTCTGGAGTTATAGCGTCAGGAACGAAAACCCGACTTATTTTTATATAATAGACTAGCTTTTGCCCGCGGCTCCGCTCGCGTGGATGTCGGTTCCCGGAAATTATTCGAATTTTTCTCAACGTACAAACCTTCCCTGGACTTCCACAAATAATTCAAGATCAAAATTAGCCAAATTGGTTCGTGCGTTCTGGAGTTATAGCGTCAGGAAGAAAAACCCTACTTATTTTTATTTAGTGTCAACTCCATTACTCATATGGAATCTGTCAGATTGGCAGATGAAGCTGCATTATCCAACAGCCTCTATAATGAGCTGGTGGCAGGGGAACCTGACCTAATTTGTCTCGAGCCTTGCATCACTGCAGACCTAATTGATATCACAACACCTGATACCACAGTTGCATCAACGGATATAGCCTGTGACGATAAACTGTTATTGAATTCCCCGGTAAGATTAGTTAGTAGCGGCAGAAATAAGTATAAGAAATATGTTAAATTAAATAAATTTATATGTAAGTCACAGAAAAAGATCAGGTATCTCAAAATGGCCATCAACAAATGTCGTAGGGCCTGTAATTCTAATGTACAATTAAGACAGTTAATAGAGGTAGGTAAAACCCAGACAGACCAATATGAGTCTGATCTATATCAGCTCCAGTTAGAAATCTCACATTTAAATGATTCCTTAAACTCTGTAACATTGAAATACCAAACCGCACAAAAGGAAATGAGAGAAGGAGTACATTGAGGCATTAAATAGTCTAGTGGACTCATGTCATAGCAATGAAGCAAGATTCAATTCACTTGAAAATCTGTATAGGCAAGGATTTGAAGACTGTGACAAATCCTTGCCATGCTTCATCCCCCCTGTCGATGACACCATACCGGCTACCTCAGGCTGTACCAGTACTCTGGACTCTGTTTATGATTCTCCTGTCAATACTGAGCCACCTAGTAATATAATGGTGTTTTCTGACAGTGTGGGTCGTAACATGGGCTCAATGTTTAATCATCATTTAAATAACTGTTTTCATTACTGCCTGCCCAATGCAACTTACACTCATATAATAGATAAAATTGTACTTTCCAAGTTAAATAGTAGTTCCACTATTGTATTGCTGGTGGGTGAAAGTAGCAGAGTAGGCAAGAAAGAATTAATGTACTGTATAGACAGTCTAAGTAAATTATTATTATTATTATACTTAATCAGGCAGCAGTTGATTCAACTGATAATGCCTATATCCTGCTATTCTTCACCAGCTTAAACTTGAGTGCACAAATGTTTGTCAAGTCTGTTCTTAAATTGATTCACACTTTGTGAAGATATTACGTCTTCTGGCAGTTTGTTCCATGTTTTAACAACTCTATTGCTTAAGAAGTGCCTATGTGGGTTGTTATGGGAAAAACTGGTGCTCAGCTTCAAATGGTGACCTCTGAGATGGATATTGTGGTTTCGCAGAAATAAGTTGCCGAAGTCTTCTATGTCATAGTGGCCATTTAAGATCTTGAATGTCTCAATTAAGTCCCCACGTTCCCTGCGCTCTCTGAGTGGCGTGAGCCCCAGAATTTCTAAGCGCTGCTCATAAGGACGTCGTTTTAGGACATGTGGTACTTTAGTGAAACTCCGCTGCACTTTCTCTAGCATCTCAATGTCCTTTACGAAATATGTCTTTAAAATAATATTATGTGCATTCCCATATGTGTCTAGCCAGTCCTCATGTTATTTAAACAGAAACATACATTACATGAATAATTTTATTCATACCATGACATGTCGTCATAGTGACAAATTTATATTTTTTGACACTAATAATTTTATTAGTAATTATTGTTTTAAGACGAAAGTGTAACGTATGGAATGAAACACGGACTAACGCTGACTGACTGACGTTTATTGATAATACACACACATAGATATAGACATACAAACATAACACTTTTCCCTCCTGATTACAATAACAATAAAGAAATATGCATAAAAACAAACTACTTATTGCCTATTTGTGAATATTTATCATGCATGAGTTAACATTTTACTTATTATGTAAGTTTCTAAAATATATATATATGCGACATAGGTATATCTAAACTAAAACTAGGAACTATCGTAGGTAATCGTAGGTATAACTAATAGGTTCACGTTCAAATGCAGAATCAATTATTTTACTTTATTCTTACGAGGTCTCAAAGTCATGTGATGAGGTGACTGTATTTTCTTAAGATCTGGACCTTTGATATTGTCAGGGTTGCTTTCCAAACCCATATCCTTGGCACTTGCCTCCGTTGCTATGGTGGTCGTAGGGATACCCTGTGGACTAGACTTAGGTGAACCGCTAAGGTGTGGTAACGATCGAACTTCGTCATTACTTGGAACTAGCAAATCACTATTTTGAAAGTCCCTAACCACTGCCCCCTCCTCCACCGGCTGGGTCTCGGGCGACCTGAAATCTGCCATAGAATGTCTAGACTTTCTAACCTCCTGCGATTTAATTATTTGATCTACATGACGCTTCACACAGGAGCTACCATCAGATGGCTTGATTAAATAAGAAACCGGACCGGTCCTGTCTACTACATGTCCTTCTTTCCATTTGAAATCTTTGTTAGAATAATCTCTGAGGAACGCTTTATCCCCTTGACCCAACTGCCGGAGTGAACCACCTCGCGTGACTTCCTGCCTGTGCTGCGCAGCGCGCACGACCAAACTCGTATCAGGACGCACCAGGTCGAGTCGCCCACGCAGTCTACGGCCCAGTAGTGCAACTGATGGCTCCTTTTGGGTGGTGGAATGCTCTGTATTCCTATACGTAAATAGAAATCTTTGTAACGCCTTCTCACAATTATCATTGTCTACTACTGCTTTTTTTAGTGCTCGCTTAACTAATTTTACTGCGTTCTCGGCAGCGCCATTACTCGACGGATGGTAAGGCGCAACTAATGTACGTTTTATCCCATTCCTAGTTAAATATCTATTATATTCTTCGGAGAAGAAAGGCGGCCCGTTATCGCTAACTATAGCCTTGGGCAACCCAAATCGTGAAAAAATTTTCATTAAAACCGATATAACTGCCGCGGCTGACGTATTCGGCACAGTTTCGACTTCCAACCACTTAGAATGTGCGTCAAGTAGCACAAAGTAATATTTATTTTTATATGGTCCTAAGAAGTCGACATTGAGCCGCGACCACGGCTCCGCCGGCCAGTCCCAGCTGTGCAGCGGCGCCGCGGGCGGCTGGTCGCGCTGCGAGGCGCACGCGCGGCACTCGCGACACGTACTCTCGATGTCAGTGTCTATGCGCTCCCACCAAATGTAGTTGCGCGCCACTTGTTTCATTTTGACTACTCCTATATGACCACTGTGCAGCTCCTCTAACATTTGGGGGCGTAGTGCTTTGGGAATGACCACCCGATATCCCCATACTAAACAATCGTGTTCTATGAACAAATTATCTTTGCGCGTGAAAAACAATTTTTCAATTTCATTTTCAATTTTATCTGGCCAACCGAATTTTACAAAACCTATAATCTTATTTAATAAATGGTCTTTTTTAGTTGCATTTTGTATTTCGTAAAAGGTTATAGGAAATTTGTCTTCTATGAAATTCAAATACCCTTTGCTCGAAATTTCGGGTGTTTTCAAATTTTGTTTTTTATTACACCCTGTAGGTAATCTAGACAAAAAATCAGCAAAACTATTCCTTTTCGACGGTATAAATTCTATGCTATAGTTGTAAGCAGCTAATTTAATAGCATACCGTTGTATTCTGCTAGCAGCTGTCTGTGGTATTCCTTTATTCTCACCTAATATATAGCTTAATGGTCGATGGTCACTTCTTAAAATAAAATGTCTACCATACAAATATTGATGGTGTTTTTGTATACCAAACACTATGGCTAACGCCTCTTTGTCGAGTTGCGAGTAGTTGAGTTCGGCCGCGTTGAGAGTGCGTGACGCACAGCTGACCAGCCGCTCCGAGCTGTCGGGGTACCTGTGCGTGAGGACTGCGCCCAGCCCGTAAGCGCTGCTATCGACTGACAATATCAACGGTAAACCAGGATCATAATGCGCTAAAACGGGCGCTCTAGACAAAATATTTTTAATTTTGGTAAATGCCCTCGTACAAACCTCGTCCCATGACCATTTTACATCTTTTTTTAATATGTTATACAACGGTCTTAATGTGTCACTTATATTTACACAAAATCGAGAATAAAAATTAACAAGACCTAAAAAACTCTTAAGTTGGGTTATATCGGTTGGCACTGGAGCCGATACTATGGCATGAATCTTTTTCTCATCTGTATGTAAGCCATGCTTATCTATTCTGTAACCTAGATAAGTTACACTATCTTTAAAAAATTCGCATTTAGACCAATTTACTCGCAGTCCTGCACTTTTAAGTCGCATCAAAACTGATTTTAAATTACACAAATGACTGCTTCTGTCACTGCCTGTTACACAAATATCATCCTGAAAAACTACAGTGGAATTTAAACCGACTAAAGTCTCATCAATTAGCTTTTGAAAGTTTTGCGGAATGCACTTGATGCCAAAGGGTACCCGCTTGTACAAAAATGTGCCTACATGTGTGGTAATAGCGGTCATCGCTTGCGAATCCTGTGTGAGTAAACACTGTTGGTATGCATGACTTAAGTCTAATTTTGAGTACTGAACTCCACCTGCCAATTTAGAAAATATTTCTTCGATTCGAGGTAACGGATACTGAAAATCTTTAATAATTGGGTTAATCGTAATCTTGTAATCGCCACAAATGCGAATATCTCCATTTTTTTTTATAACAGGCACTATGGGAGTTCCGTACTCAGACCTATCTACTTTAAATATGACGTCATCTTTTTGCAAACGCAACAGTTCACGCTCGACGGGTGCCCGCAATGCAAGCGGCAACGAACGGGCCTTTACAAATATCGGCGTTTTATCTGTGAGGTGCAGTTGTATAGGGGTTACAAAGGTACCTAACCCGCTTGCAAATACCTCCGGGTATTCATTAAGTAACCGTTGTACATCTTCATCATTATCGATCATGTTATAACATTGAGACACATTTAAATGTAATTTTCTTATCCAAGTACGACCAATCAACGCCGGGCCCCCGTTCTCCACAATATATAACTCGAGCGGTATACTAACCGATTCATAATCAACTTTAACTGTAATAAAGCCCAGAGGTGATATGATTGTACCAGTATAAGATTTCAGTCGCAATGACTTATGTATTATCGGTACATTTAAAAAATATTTATCATAACACGACTTAGAAATGACCGAGATTCGACTACCAGTGTCTATTTCAAACTTAATGCATTTATTATTTACACGTAAGTCGATATAATATGGACTATCGCCGTCACACACAATATTGTAAAAGTCTAATTCGTCTTCATTGCTCTCATCACTGTCATTAATAAAGTACTGACCTTTGTTTTCCTTCTTGTCTTTATATGCACCACATACCACTTTGAGGTGACCCCGCTGGCCACACGCATCACAGTTGTAGTTCTTGAATCGACACCTGGTCGGCGCGTGTCCGTCTCTGCCGCAACGCGAACAGCGCTGTCTGTGAGCACCGGTACCGCCGCCGCTGCCGCCGGTCGCCTCGCTGCCGCCGCCACCGGCCGCCCCGCCGCCGCGGCCGCCGCCGCCGGCTGAGCGGCCGCCTCTGCGAGCCTGCACTGGCCCGACACGATGCAAGCCCTCGATTTCCTTTACACTGTAGTTTCCACCACTGCCGCCTTCGTTTCCCGTGCTGCCTGATGCTGCCACTGATGCATGCCTATCCGCTGCCTCGAGAGATAACGCTAACTCCACGGCGCGCTGGTAGTCGAGTTTCTTTTCAGCAAAAAGTCTAGACCGTATGTCTTCACTGTGTAAACCCGATACAAATTGGTCTCGTAAGTTAACTTCCAAAGGATTTACTAACAACGCCGTAAAATTGCAAGTTTTAGCGAGATGTTTTAAACTTTGAAGGTAGTCACTAACAGATTCCCCAGGTTTTTGTTTTCTTTGCCGAAAGATATGTCGTTCAGCGATTTCCGATCGTTGCGGTTCCAAATGCGTTCTTACAATTTCCGTCAATTGCGTAAAACTTTTATCTTCGGGTAACGCGGGAGCGCACAGATCGCACATTAACTCGTAACAAGTTACACCGACGTGGGTCACTAGGGTCGCTACGTGTAGTTCGTCTTTAATACCGTTTAGGGCGATGTATTGTTTAACGCGGCGACAATAGGCCTCCCAGTTATGCGAACTTATATCAAAACTTTCTAGTTTCCCCAACGGCATTATTGTAAGAGAATTTATTGCACAAATTTATAATTTGCAAAAATGTAGGTACTTCGATATAGTATACCGACTGCGCCAATGTAACGTATGGAATGAAACACGGACTAACGCTGACTGACTGACGTTTATTGATAATACACACACATAGATATAGACATACAAACACAACAGAAAGATAGTATCTATCTTACAAAGTTTGACAAATATAAAATTGCTACATTAATAGCAAATAATATTAAGTTTTGGAGAAGTTTACATTGTAAACAAACAAATAACCCAATATCTACAGTTTTACCAGGTACTTGCTCTGGTAATTTTATATGTTTAACTACTAATACGACTGATTTAAACTAAATGTTCAGACAACAGGAATGCCTGAGCTTAAGAAAGCTCATCAAAACATACAAGGCCTTCCCGGCAAGGAATTAATAGTAGAATTATTCCTAGAGGAATTAAATGTGGATGTTTTGTGTTTGACTGAACATTGGCTCAGGGAGAGTGAGATGATGTTTAGTATAAACAATTACAATATTGTAAGTTGCTTAAACAGAAAGTCTGCTATTAGAGGTGGCTCCATGGTCCTTATAAAAAAATGGTCTCCGCAGTAAAGAGCGGGTTGACATTGTTAGACTTTCTGTTGAGCGCTGCGCTGAGGTGGCCTGTGCCGAGCTTGATAGTTGTATAGTAGTCTGCATATACAGTCCACCCAACAGTGATTTTCGAGCTTTTATTAGGGTCATGGATCAAGTTCTGGGGATTGCATCAAGTAGTAGGAAAAATCTTATTGTGTGCGGTGACTTTAATGTAAACATCTTACAACAGTCTAGGGAAAGTACTCAATTTCTAAACATGTTCAGAAGTTACAATCTTGAGAATATTTTCTGTGAGCCGACTAGAAACACTGCTACGAGTGCCAAATGCTTGGATAATTTTTTTAGTGATAGTGGATACTTCAATCAATGTTTCCTGTTCCCTGTATAGTTCCATAATGATCCTTCTATCTCTATAGTCTACCCCCGCTTCTTGAAGTGCCTTCATCATGAGCTTCCAGTCCACTTTGTCGAATGCCTTCTCCAGGTCAATAAATGCTATATGTGTATCCAATCCCAATTCCATCCTTCTGTCCACAATTAGTCTCAATGCCAGTATAGCCTCTCTTGTACCTTTCTTTTGTCTAAAGCCATACTGATCATCTCCTACTACTTCTTCCACTTTGGTTCTTAGCCTGTTTTGCATTATTTGTAGTAGTATTTTTGAGACCTGGGAAATGAGGCTTAAGGTGCGGTGTTCCTCACATTTGAGTGTATTTAATTTTTTAGGCAGTGTGACAGTTTTGCTCACTTTAAAATCGTTTGGCACTTTTCCTTCAGCGTACATGCATTGAGTCATTTGGAACAATTCATCATGCATTGATGGACAAACGGCACATTTTATTAGTTCAATTGATATCCCATCCGTTCCCGTCGCCTTCCCGTTCTGTATACTGTTCAGAGCTATATCAAACTATCTTCTCAAAATAGGTGGTCCCAGTTCATTCTTATCTATCTCACTTTCCCTCTCCATATCATCCTCCGTCATTCCTTCCCCCTCATAAAGCTTCTCAATATACCTCCTCCATCGTTCCACGATATCTCTACTATCCATTTCTAAATGTCCTGATTCGTTCAGTATAGCGGTACTCTTAGGTTTGTGTACCTTTGCTAGTTTATTAATAATGTTATATGCCTTGTCAATCTTTCCTTCCCTCATGTGTGTATCTATATTATCACAGTCATTTTTTAAATCCTTTTCTCTGTATTCTCTGCATTTTAATGTTATTCTATTGGTCAGTTTCTTATATTCATTTTTACTGTAGTCATCATTCCTACTTCGTAATTTTCTTCTTTCCACCATCATATCCATAATTTCCCTATTCAACCACTTCTTTCTTGGTACTATTTTCTCCTTTTGCAAGCACTCCTCTGCAGAAGTATTTATTATAGTTTTAAAGTTGTTCCATCTACTTTCTATATCTGACTCTGTATAAATTCTATTTTCTCTACTTAATGCTAATCTATCGCCTATCATATTACTATATTGCACTCTGTTATTGCATTGAAGTTTACTTAAATCTATTTTCTTTGGTATATTTTTCCTCTTCTGTTTTCTAATATTAAAACTAAATTTAGCAATCAATAGGTTATGGTCTGTATGTAAATCTGCACCTGGTAAGGTTTTGCATGCTTTCACCTGTGCCCTGTTTTTAGCTCTTATCAGTATATAATCTATCTGGTATCTACCAATGTCCCCTGGCATCTTCCAAGTATATAATCTTCTTTTCGGTTGTTTAAACAGTGTATTACTTATTGAGAGACTGTTTTCCTGACAAAATCGTATTAACCTATGCCCTCTCGCATTCCTTTTCCCTAGCCCAAATTTTCCCATGACATCCTCAACTGCTCCCTCTCCCACCACAGCATTAAAATCTCCCATGACTATCAAATTATCTTTTTCTGCAGCTAAATCTATTAGTGTTTTCATATCGTCATACATCTGCTCAACTTCCTCATCTGGGTGCCTTCCAGTTGGCATATATACCTGAATTATAAATAGATCTGCTGGCTCGGCCTTTATCTTAATGGCGATTATTCGGTCACTATGGTGAATAGCATTCTCTACTTGTGCTCCCCATTTCCTATTAAGTATGATTGCTGTCCCATTTGTACCTTGCTCATCCCCTGCATATATTACCCTGTAGTCTCCGCTCCAATAATCTCCGTTCCCTCCCCATCTGACCTCACTAATTCCTAATATATCTATCTTTAACCTATCCATTTCCGATGTTAATTCTTCCAATTTTCCTTCTGGTAGCATTGTACACACGTTCCATGTTCCGATGTGGCAAGGATTTCG
The DNA here is from genome assembly GCA_914829495.1 of Eilema sororculum. NCBI lineage: Eukaryota > Metazoa > Arthropoda > Insecta > Lepidoptera > Erebidae > Eilema > Eilema sororculum. The sequence goes on from OU618559.1 coordinate 11,454,573, forward strand.
CATGATGACGACCGGTGCAGCCTTGCTTCTACTCCTGCCGGACTCGGACCTTTGCGGAATATTACATCGCATCAACCCGTTGTCAAGAACCATATTTTCTTCTGTTTCCATTTTCATACTCCATATAAGGGCGCTCAGAACGGTGGTTGCCCCAATTGCCTTCCGTTCCGCAGTTCACCAGCCGATTGCTCAATCGATGATATTCTGGTCCAGAGTCCTACCGGTATCCTTTACCTCGGCCCCTGGTCAGTACTGCTGCCGCTGCTGCCCGGCATCAGGGGGTGGGGAGTGCCTTTAAGTAGCGGCACTTACTCGCTACGTCACAAGATCGTCAGGGAACCTAATGTGGCATTTTATAGGTTAGCCCGTCCCAATGAGCTATCCACCACGTTCTGCTAATCTTGTTGTAAAAAAAATGGAGAAAGGGCAACAGCAAGAATCCGCCAGGGCGTAAGACAGGGATGTCCTCTATCACCACTTATTTTCAACATATTCATAGAGAATGCTATTAAAGAAATTAAAGAGAGTTCTAGTGGGGGGGTTAAATTCAATGGGGAAAGTATTAAATTTATTAGATTTGCAGATGACATTGCTGCTCTAGCAGAAAGCGGCAATGAGTTACAGGACCTGATGAGCACAGTGGGCAATGTTTTTCTAAAATACCGACTAAAAATTAACAGTAAGAAAACTAAAACCATGATAACTTCAAAACATCCATCGATACAGAGACCTATTGTACTATATAACAACAACTTAGAGCAAGTCGATAGTTTTAGGTATCTCGGTAGTATTTTGAATAGTGACTCGCGGTGTGCACAGGATATAGTGGCCAGAATTGCAATAGCTAAACAAGCATTCAACAACAAGAAGCATTTACTCAAGACAAAAAATATTTCATTATTAATAAGGAAAAGATTCATAAAAACTTATGTTTGGAGCATTGCACTCTATGGATGTGAGACATGGATAATGACAAAGGGGGACAGAGACAGGCTGGAAGCGTTCGAAATGTGGTGCTGGAGAAGAATGGAGGGGATAAGCTGGACAGAAAAGATGACGAACGAAAGAGTACTAAATAGGGTGCAAGAGGGAAGGTCTTTATTGAGAATAATCGAGAACCGAAGAGGAAAAATGATTGGCCACCTGATAAGACATGACTTGTTCATAAGAAACATCATAGAGGGGAAGGTAGAAGGAAAGAGAGGAAGAGGTAGGCCAAGAGGAACATTTATGGCACAGATAAAGGAAAAGATACAAGTCACATCGTATCAGGAGGTGAAAGGATTGGCGGAGCAGAGAGAAGAGTGGCGATTACTCCACCGACAAGAGCGTAGCTCTTAAGTTCCAGAGAGAGTGGATACTTAAGCAAGTCTCTAATTAGTAAATTGCCCTCAGATCACCAGGGTCAAATAGTATCCTTTTCCAAGGGTATTAATAATCAACCTAAGGAGAAAATTATGTGTAGGCCCATAACCTCGAGTAAAATTAAAAAGTTCAAAGATGTGTTAGAGGATAAACTTGATTCTTTAGCTTATTTGGGTAATAATCCTGAGGCTCATTATAATAGTCTATTTACTATATTATCTGATGCTTTTTCCAACACATTCAAACAAAAATGTAAAAAGCATAATACTAAATCAAGATTCTGTGAATGGGCTACTGTAGGCATATATAAAAGTAGACGAACACTATTTGATCTATACGCCCAAAAACAGTACAGATTTGATAATGATTTCATTGAATATGTTAAGAATTACTCCAAAATTTTCAAAAAAGTTTGCAGACAAGCGAAGGCCATTCATATTAAAAGGAAAATAATTGAGGCCCCTAATAAAATGAAGGAAACTTGGAAAGTCATTCACAAAGAGTCGGGTAAATGTAAAATGAGGGATAGTATTACTAAAATTAAATTGGAAAATAAGGATTTAACCTCTCCGAAAGATATTGTAAATGCGTTTGAAGACTTTTTTACCAACATTCCGTTTAAAATCACTTCTTCAATCAATTCTTGCGCCCGCAGTGCTGTGGCTCTTCTTGAGAGTAATATTAGTTCTTCTTCTAAATTTAACTTCAAACATATTGATCCCAGTGACATCTTAAAAGTTTTCAAGCAACTTAAAATGAAAAAGTCTGAAGATTACTGGGGCATGTCAGTCAGTTTAATTAGTCATGTAATTGATATCATGGCACCTGATTTGGCATTCATATTTCATGAATGTGTTGATAACGGTACATTTCCTAATTTAATGAAACATGGTAAACTAATACCATTATTTAAGAAGGGAGCCAAGTCAGAACTTGGAAACTATCGCCCCATTTCTATTTTGCCAGTTCTGAGTAAGGTGTTTGAGAGAGTGATGCTCAATCAGATGCAACTGTACTTCAAGACCAACAATCTTTTCCACAGCCAACAATATGGCTTTACTGGCGGGAAATCTACCACTGATGCGGGAGTGGCCCTAGTTAGCCTAATTTACGACGCCTGGGAGGGATCGCAGAATGCCATTGGGGTATTCTGTGATCTTTCCAAAGCATTTGATTGTGTTGACCATCAAACACTCTTACTCAAGCTACGTCGATATGGTTTTGATAAGAAATCAATAGCACTATTAGAGTCGTACTTAACGGATAGGCTTCAGACTGTTACTGTGAATAACGTAAAGTCAAATGGGTCTAATGTCAAAATAGGTGTACCCCAAGGATCAATCCTAGGACCCTTTCTGTTCCTGGTATATGTCAATGACTTGCCTTATATGGTCGAGGCACAAGCTGGCATAGTACTGTTTGCAGATGATACATCGTTAATATTCAAAGCAAATAGGTATAGTACAGATGCAAATAATGTTAATAATATTCTGAATGCCATGTCAAACGTCAAAGGTTTTCTGCAAACAACCTATTGTTGAATGCAGAAAAGACCAAATGTATGAAGTTTACACTACCCAATGTGAGGCAAATAGACGTTGATGTTGTGCTGGGGGGGAAGGGGTTAGAATTCGTAAACACCACTACCTTTCTAGGAATTACAATAGATTCTAAATTACAATGGGGTGACCATATCACTATTCTGGCCAATAAACTTAGCTCTGCTGCTTATGCTGTGAGACGGATTAGGCAGTTGACTGATGTAGCTACTGCTAGGCTCGTATACTTTAGTTACTTCCATAGCTTGATGTCCTATGGAATACTACTTTGGGGAAATGCAGCAGATTTAGAAACTATATTTATATTGCAAAAGAGGGCAGTGCGTGCCATTTATTGCTTAGGCAAGAGAGACTCCCTCAGGGAAAGATTTAAGGATATTGACATTTTAACTGTAGCTTCCCAATATGTATTTGAAAACATAATGTATGTCAGGAAAAATATATCTCATTACACAAAAGTAAGTTTACAGACAGAAATCTGCGTAACAAACATAGACTTTTACTTCCATGTTATCGGCTTAGCAGGGTTAGTGATTCTTTTAAGGGGGATGGTATACGTTTTTATAACAAACTGCCAGAATCGATCCTTGGTATGCCTGACGATAAATTCAAAACCTTTGTAAAAACCACCTTATCCAAAAAGGCATACTATAGGATAGATGATTACTTGAAAGATAAAAATGTCTGGCTTGAGCATGGTGCAGGCCCCTCGTAAATTGCTATAATTACAGCATGGTACTGTATTAGTTACGTGACTTATTTGTTACATTATGTAACTTTGTTTTAATTCTTAATTATAAAGAGTTTTATATATTTGTTGACATTTAGATTTAAGAAAATAAATATTGTAAATTGACGTCCAAAAAATGCCGCAGTGGAATTTGTTGCGCCGTTTCTTCTCCACCAGCGCCTTGGAAGCGGTGGTAAACTTAGATTAAGTAGATTTAAAATTGACGTCAATAAGAATAGTAGATTGTATTACAAGGGAGCAAAGTAGTATTTTTACGGCGAGGGCGCTACTTTGAATCAAGAGCAAAGCGAAGGATTCTAGAATAGAATCCCGAGCGTAGCGAGGGATTCTAACGTAGAATCCTGAGCGCAGCGAGGGATTCAAAGTACACCGCCCGAGGGAAAAATAATTTGCTCCCGAGTTATACACTCTACTTTTCATCCCCTTTCTATGAGAAAATTTATTTCTCCCGAGATTTCGGGCGTAACAAGTTTTGTACGGCGTTGTTAGCTTCTGTAATATCTAATTGTTTCAGGAGTTAATGCATTGTCACTTCCATAACTCGAAGTAGAACTCATATTATTTTGCAAAATACAACTTAAATAGGTAATGTACTAATTACAAGAACAGAGAGGTAATTGGCGCTCTTTGTTTTTTTTTTTAGTTAGCACAGGTCACCCTGCGCTGTGCAGCCAACACGTACCAGCCAGTAATCCGTACAATTTGCGTTCGATTTCTATGAATTATAATGTTCCAAATTCAAATCACTTTTACGGCCCGCTGCTTGGCCTTGAACAGAAAAGAGCTATTTTGCGCCCCGCTACAGTGACAGTAAAGTGACATTTTTCGAATAGAAGGGATGAAAACAATTTTATTGTTCTATATTGAAAAATAAATGACTATGACTATGACTATGACTAGTAGAAGATTTGACCTCAATCTGATGGCAAATACTAAAGCTCCTCATGAATGATTATGAAACATTTACTACACTGTTACTTGTATAGACATGTTGTTCTAATATACTACTATCTGACGCCCGCAACTGTGGCTTTTAATTCCTTTTCCGTTATGGGAAACTATTCCTGGAAGTGTTTCAAAATGGGATTGAGTAAGACACGAAAAAATTAGGCAAAGAACTAAAGTCACAGATGCACTCACATACAGCCTCCAACAGAAGTGGAAGTGGGCAGGTCATGTCGCTCGACTCTCTGACAATAGGTGGACCAAACGAGTCACAACCTGACGAGGCCCACCTGGCAAACGCAATGTTGGTAGACCACATAAACTATGGGTCGACGATATTGTTGAGACAGCAGGAAAACAATGGATGTCAACAGCAAACAACAGAGAGAAGTGGAAAATATTGGAGGAGGCCTTCACCCAAAGTGGGGTTCACAACATTATAAAATGAAATATAAGAGAACTAACACTACTAATACTACTATATACGGAATTATAATACTAACAAAACTAACAAAGTAAAAATTACGTAAATGTGGAAATAAAAGGCTTTATTATTATTATTCCTGGAAGTTTCTTGTGCTATTCAAGATAATAGCTATCTCTGTACCAAATTTCGGCCAGATCCATTAGGCCATTAGAGTCACTAAATAAAAACTCCCAAACATCTTTGCAAACTTACACATCAGTATGATAGGATTCATAGCACGGAAAATTCAGTACCACTCACCACTTTGTCGTTCAGCAACTGCATGAACAGGTCCTCACTGCGGATAGCTGTCCTCCTCAACTCGTAGCACATCTCGAGCCTTGAGCAACAGATGTCACAGGCCAGTGTTGGCCTGGCGTCCTCTGTAACCAACTGTTAGACATAATTTTATTATTTTACCAGTACTTATCAAAAAAAAAATATGTCAAAAAAAAACAGTCACAAAAAAAAACAGTCAAATATTCGGGCGGAGTCACCAAAATTCAATGTTTCAAAATGGTTGAAAAATCATTCATTGTTTCCAACAGTGCGTAAAAATGTTGGTAGATGGCTGCACTGTTGCTCTTAAAGACAGATATAAAGAGAAGGAAAATTTGAAATGAATCAGGTGTGGCTCAATAGCTCAGTTGGAAGAGCATTCCCCCTGTAAGGGAAAGGTCGTGAGTTCAAGTCTCACTTGGGCGTTTCATTTTTTCCGATATTTTTCGAACTTTAAAGTTAGCATTAAAAATGCTATAAAAAAATTCAGTCAAATTTGTGTGTTAGTGCAGCACTAAGGGAATCATCAGCCGGAGCATAGTGGCAGAGACCAATAGAAGATGGAAATCATCGCCTGTCATGAGGCAATTGAAAAATTTCATAAAAAGCATAGACACAAAAAGAACAAGCACCCTGACGAAACTATACAGGAAAATTATGAGGCTTGTCATAGAAGTGACAACAGGACACTGCCGACTGAAAAGGCACCTGACACTAATAGGAGTGAAGACTGATCCCAGATGTCTGGAGTGCATGGACGCCGAGGAAACCAGCCTCCACCTGCTGACCGAATACCCTATGTACGCGCAGAAAAGATGGGAAATCATGGGAACAGACAGACCAGACCCAGAAGATATTGGAAATTTGAAGATGGAACAGATCCTAAGTTTTTGCAAAAAAACAGGTAGGTTTGACGAAGCGCCTTGATTGCCGAACATCCCACATCCGGACACAGGAAAAAGGGGTGAAATGACCCTCCGCAAGAGGGCAAATCAATCGGCCGCGGCGTCCCCTGCTGGCAGTAAGTGTTAGTGCAGCACTTCAGATGGTCCAGTGAGGTGCTACAGCCGTGAAGGAGCTCAAGTTCACCAATAATCCATACTAATATTATAAATATGAAACTCTGTCTGTCTGTCTGTCTGTATGTTACGCTTTCACGCCTAAACTAATAAACCGATTTTGATCAAATTTGGTATAGGGGTAGAGTAGACCTTGAGAAAGGGCATAGGCTATGTTTGGTCGCGATAACCGACTTCCACGCGGGCGGAGCCGCGGGCAAAAGCTAGTAAATTATATAAAGCAATCCGCGCGCCATGCCTCGTTTCTTCGCAACTCGGGGTCAAGATAATAATATATGCCTGTTTCTTCATATTTACAACAGAATAAGTTAGGTTATGTTGTGTTTATGAGGCTGTCTATTTAAACGTACAAGACGTAGTATTACTCACCAGCATCAATGTCAGAGACTCGTACATCTCCTGTAAGTGAGTCTCGACAATCGACTGCAGTGGAGAGTCGTCCGATAGACATAATCTACACATAGACAGCTTCTCCATATTAAATTGTTTGGAACCTCAGTCCTTATATGTATAGTATCCTTAAACTTTGCAAATCTCACTTCAAATCAGCAATGATCAACGTTTAACCTCAATTATCAGCTTATATTGGATGGCTTCTGTTTAATTATTTCTGCAGTAAAATCGTTCAGCTATCTTAAAATAACAACACAGCACAGCTTAAAATGAATAACAATTATAAAATTCAATCCAATCTAATCTTTCTCTTTAAATATCCAATCTTTCTCTGCATCTAATTACATAAAAAATTACAAATTACTTAAAATAAACAATAATCTTAGTTCAGTTCTTATTTTATGGCTCCGCTTGAAACAATAATCTGTCTCTGTGCAATCCAATAATCCAATCCAATCGATTTTTTTTTTTGTTCTTTTTAGTTTTTACTTTTTTAGTTCCTTTTTTTTTTTGTTCCTTTCGGAACAGGCTATGGTATTATGACCTTGCTGCCTTGTCATCAGTTTTATTTATTTTCTAAATGATTGTTGATGAAAATAATGATGATGAGTTGATGACGTTAATGATGATGTTGATGAAGATGATAACGGTGAATGATGATTGATGCCTTAGTAAAGTTGTGGGGACTTTACTAAAAGCTCCCTAGGGAGATTTGGATTGAACACGTAGAGACACAATTCACTGTAATATGCCACTTTCCTACAAGCGTGTGCGTTATCCAAGGCGTTATGGTTAAAAATCCACCATTTTTATACATAAAAACTCGAACTCACACCAAGTTCGGAAAATAAAATATTGCCGCGATGCGTCCTCTACGCTTTCCCGCCAAAACTCCCGCAATCCAATCGAATAGCCGGAATGCCGGAAAAGCTAACCAAACCAAACTTAAATTTTTCTTCTGTTTCTGGCTTCTTGCTGCGCATTTAGCCAATGTCAAGTATATGATACTATAACACTTTAGTTAAAATGATTGATGACGATGATGATAATGGGTTAATGATGTTGATATTGACAATGAATGAGATGATTGCTGCCTCAGTAAAGTTGTGGGGACTTTACTAAAAGCTCCCTGGGGAGATTTGGATTGAACACGTAGAGTCACAATTCACTGTAATATGCCACTTTCCTAAACGCGTGTGAGTTGTTCAACACGTTGTGTCTAAAAATCCAACATTTTTATACATAAAAACTCGAATTCATACCAATTTCGGAAAATAAAATAATACCGCGATGCAACCTCTACGCTTGCCCGCCAAAACTCCAACTTCAACCTATAAAAAAAAAGGAAAGTGCGTCAAGATAGTCATGAAATTAATGTTGGAGGAACTAAAATTTTTCCTTGTACTTGCACACTCAATAACTGCCAAACTGAGTAATCAGTTGTCAAATCATATGCCAATTTTAGTTTCGTTGGAGATGTTTTGTATATTGTTTGTGTTTATACAATTACTGTTCATCGTGTAACAGCTTTGAGTGTAAAAATGAATTGATATGTGAATAATAGTTGTGCGAGCCATGTCGTATTCAAAATATTTTACGGATATAGTATGATACACGGCGGAATTTCAAGCCGGCAAGCAGCTTTCTGATTTTGACGATGTTGATGGCCAAACAGCTAAATTAACCGGTACGTACATATACTTTAATGTTAAACAAGGTATGGGAAGTGTAATCTATTAAACATTATGTGTTTTATGTGAATATTTTATGTTTCAAAGCATTGTTTCTATTTGTTGTGGTTATGTCACGATAATAACAAATCATAGTGTAACACTTTGACGTTTTTGAACATTCTTGATCCATTTTACAGTATTAACCACTTAGGCCATTATGACTAATAAAAAAAATCACAGGGTATTATTATACCCTGTGTATTTTTTAGCTATATTTAGCTGTGTTTATCCAGTACGTTTGTATTTGTTACAGATTTTCAATAGCTCATTTCATGACATCATTTCAGTATGAGGTGATATTTCCAGTGTGTCGGAAACTATCGAGATAAATTGCACAGGAGTATCATGCAGCATTTCAGGTGTGGATACTTCAGGACTGGGTCGCTACACGTGGCCTAGTCATCCTGAACCGGGGGAATGTCGCAACCTGGACGCGGCGGGGGCTCAGCTCGGTCATAGGCGTTTCGTTTGCGACCCCTGAGCTCGCCCGCCGTGTCCAGGGATGGCATGTGGTGGAGGAGGAGGAGACGTCATCAGATCACCGATATATTCGGTTCGACGTCTCCCCTCCACCAAACCTGCCGCCAGCTATTGCGAATCCCCCGGGACCGCGTTGGGCACTCAATCGCCTGGATCCGGAGGCTCTCCTGGAGGCGGCCATAGTGCAGGCCTGGATCCCGATAGCGGACAGACCTGCCAATATTGATGCCGAGGTGGAGTGGTTCGGGAGAGCCATGTCGCATATCTGCGATGCGGCGATGCCCAGGGCTAGGCCCAGACCGGCGAGAAGACAGGTGTACTGGTGGACGCCGGAAATCGCGCAGTTGCGCGCGGAGTGCGTTGCCGCGCGCCGCCGGTACACCAGATTCCGCCGGAGGCGTCGCCGCCCAGACGATGCGGCAGCCCGTGAGACGGAGCTCTATGGTGGGTACAAGGGTGCCAAGAGGGCCCTCCAGACGGCCATCAAGCGGTCCAAAAAGGTGGGCCGCGAGGAGCTGATGGAGACCTTGGAGCGGAACCCGTGGGGGCGTCCGTACCTTATGGTAAGGGGCAAATTACGTCCCAAGGCGCCCCCACTGACCCAGAGTCTCCAGCCGGAGCGGCTGGAGGGGGTCCTGGACTCCTTGTTCCCATCAAGAGCGGAGGAACACATTCCTCCGCGCATGGCTCCGTCTCAGGCGCCCAACGCGGAAGGCAGCGAGAACGACGTGCCCGTAGTCACAGAGGGTGAGCTAGGGGCGGCTCTACTGCGGCTTAAATCCCGCAGAAACACCGCCCCTGGACCCGCCGGCATTCCGAGCATGGGTCCTGGCTCTCGAAGAACTTGGGCCTCGACTTATAGGGCTCTTTAGCGCATGCCTCGAAAAAGGCCAGTTCCCCAAGGTCTGGAAGACAGGGAAACTGGTCTTAATCCGAAAGGCGGGGCGGCCGGCAAATTCCCCATCAGGGTACCGGCCGATCGTGTTGCTCGACGAGGTGTGCAAGCTCTTTGAGCGCATTATTGCACAACGCCTCGTCAAGCATCTCATACGCGTGGGGCGTGATCTGTCGGATAGCCAGTTTGGCTTCCGTCAGGGGCGCTCCACCGTAGACGCGACCATGCGCATTAGAGGCCTGACGGAGGAAGCAGTCTCACAGGGTGAGGTGGTGGTGGCGGTGTCTCTTGACATCGCCAACGCCTTCAACACCCTGCCCTGGAGTTGCATTAGGGAGGCGCTTATCTACCATGGAGTGCCTCCCTACCTCCGTCGAATTGTCGGGGCCTATCTCTCTGAGAGGGCCATTACTTACCCGAGTTGGCTAGGGCTGGGTCGGCGGGATGTGTCGTGCGGTGTTCCACAGGGATCGGTATTAGGGCCACTCCTGTGGAACATCGGCTACGATTGGGTGCTGCGTGGTCCATTGCTCAGAGGGGTCACCGTAACGTGTTACGCCGATGACACCCTCGTTACGGCGCGGGGAGCAACGCACCGAGATGCAGCACTAAAGGCCACGGCAGGGGTTGCTCAAGTCGTGGGTCGGATACGGCGGCTGGGTCTCGAGGTCGCCCTTCACAAGTCCGAGGCTCTGTGCTTCCACGGACCTCGGATGGGGCCACCTGCGGGATCCAGCCTACAGGTAGGGGGCGTCAGCATCGGCATCGAGCCCTCGATGAAGTATCTGGGACTCGTGCTCGATGGCCGGTGGAACTTCGGACATCACTTCCGAAGTTTGGTCCCAAAACTGAGGGGGGTGTCAGCTGTACTCGCACGGCTGATGCCCAACATCAGGGGACCCAACGCTCCCTGCAGGAGACTGTACCTGGGGATCGTGCGAAGTATGGCCCTATACGGGGCACCCGTATGGGCAGAGAACCTGACGGCCAGTAATGTGGCTAGATTGCTGAGCCCACAGAGGGCGATGGCCGTCAGGGTGATAAGGGGATACCGCACGATCTCAGGTGAGGCGGCATGCCTCCTAGCCGGGACCCCTCCATGGGACCTGGAAGCGAGAGCCCTTGCGTCTCTATTTATATGGCGCAAGGAGGCGCTGGAGCGGGGCCAATGGCCTGCGTCTCGAGAAATCGAGGCCCAGCGGTCCCAGCTCTACCAGGAAACCGTGGAGACATGGAAGATGCGACTTGAGCAACCAAAGGGGGGATTCGCCACAATTGCGGCCGTCAGACCGGCCATGGACGAGTGGCTGGAGAGGAGACACGGTGCTCTCTCCTACCGGTTGTCACAGATACTTACCGGGCATGGTAGCTTCGGTAGGTATCTGTGGCGAAGACACCGGGAAACCACGGCCGAGTATCAGCACTGCGAGGACCGCAGCGATGACACAGCGCTCCACACGCTGGTGGAGTGCACGGCGTGGGCGCAACAGCGCCAGGTCCTCGTGGTGGGTCTGGGCGTGGGCACCCTCTCGCTCGAGACCATGGTGCGAGCCATGGTCTCCAGCGGGAGTAAGTGGGATTGCGCCGCCTCTTTCTGTGAGCAGGGGGCCTACCACAACCGTTTACAAAACAGTCTTATTGCAGGAGAGTTTTGTGTCAAGCTTAAAGTAATCTTGCTTATATTCGTACCACAACCGTACATTGTGCATGTCATGTATTCCTGCTTAGTGCTTTTGTGACGTCAAATTAATTTTAGTTCATTCAATTCGTACCATGACGATTTTTAAGAGCAGTATTGTATTTAACATTATTGTTTTTATGTCAAATTTAGCCGTTTTAAAAAAGTTGCTAGGTAGCAACTTTTTTATTATTGCTTTGCAAAATACTGCTCAAAAAATCATTTTCGTAACCCAAAAAGCAAGTAAACCGTATTTATATACATTAACTTAAACAAGAAATGGTCAAGCTGACTATTATAACGGTTTAAAAGTACTTTTTACTGTGTTCCACGGATACCTCCCTGTTTAGCCAACACGGCCATTATATCTAACTCAAACCGACTAAAACCGCACGCAGTTTCAATTAGGTGGATCAATAAGGCATTTTCGTCACCCACGCTCAGTCTTCTCCGGTTTTTAGCTAGCATGGTGCCCAGTGAGGAGACTCGCATCCCGGGAAATGCCTATAGTTACAAGTATAAATTGTATAGAAGAATGCATAGAAATTGCTTAGATATTAAGCAAACAAATACAATTCTAAAAATTACAAGTATTTTACTTCAAAGTAAAAACTTCTTTTTAAAAATCCTTTTTGAATAAAAGAACTCTATGGTCTCTAAAAAAGAAATCACTGACATTAGGCGTAGGGCTTGACTCCAGGGAAGATTTCAGTATCCGGTGATTTTTCTCTAGGTTTAATAAATCTTCGAAAAGCCTCCGGACATTCTTCGATTACGCGGAAGTATATTTAGTCAGTTTCGTAATTTTTTTAAGTACCTACCCATTTGAGACATTGTATTACTATTATTATCATAATCCTCTTATTAAAACATTATGAAAACGTCCAATTTGTAGACTAATGAAATCACACGGCGTGGGCGCAACAGCGCCAGGTCCTCGTGGTGGGTCTGGGCGTGGGCACCCTCTCGCTCGAGACCATGGTGCGAGCCATGGTCTCCAGCGGGAGTAAGTGGGACTGCGCCGCCTCTTTCTGTGAGCAGGTCATGCTCGTGAAAGAGGCGGCGGGGCGAGAGCGGGAGAAAACTCTCCCACCCGAGTTCCGCAGTCGGCGGCTTGGGCACCGCCGACGTGTCTTCGCCGAAGACCATCGGCCTCCATGACCGGGGGCCTGAGGACGGTGAGTTGGCTGCTCACCGTCTTTACAGAAGCAGGCCCATGACGGCAGCGTGACGTGAGGGATTCACGCACGCCCCCCCCTCCCCCCCCCCAAGAAGCGGGATAACACCCGAAAACCCCCCCATAGACGCGGGATAGCACCCGAACCACCCCCGAGACGAGGCCGCAATTGTAGCCGTGGGTCTGATGGGAGTCCTGGGACATCCTTCCGAGGGCTTACCCGGGGCTCCCATCCATAGGCTTCTGGGCGTTACCGTGGGGGTTTTTAGTCGGTAGGAGTCCGGCATAACATCCATGTAGGATTTTCCCCCACGGTTAAAAAAAAAAAAAAAAAAAAAAAAAAAGACTAATGAAATCAACTTATTACCGAATTTGTGACCGGAATACGGCAATAGGTGGACCGACCGAATGCAATGATTGATGAAATGTGGGTGTTGATGTTAATTCGCCTCTGCCAAAACACTCCGGGGATATAGGCGTGATTATATGTATATATTACCTACTTTTTAATAAATGCACGAACATCTATACATCATATACTTCGATAAAATCGTATCGCTATGGAATCTAATCATATAATCAAAAATATATAGTAAAATAGTGTTCATGAAAAAAGGCGAATATTTAACTCTATATAAAATCTCCGGAGTTTTTGAGAAAGATAACCGGTTGTTCGCAAAAATCTCCAGAGGTGCTCCGGTCTTTTTGTCTCCGGAGTACAGCCCTAATGCGAATGAATTATTGCAAGGAATACATAACTCTTTCTAAATAGTTCATTCATTTCCGTCAATAAGCAGGAATAAAATAAAACATTATTGTACGCTCATGGTACGAATTTGAGTAAGGTTATTTTTGTGCCTGCAACAAGCCTGCAAACAAGAAAAAGAGAGATCGCTGTACGTTCTGTCATACTGTGTAGCGCCATCTGACAGCCTCTGTGGTGTGGTGGTAGTGCACGCGACTGCCACGCAGGAGGCGCGGGTTCGATTCCCGCTCAGTGCAAATATTTGTATGCATGAATATGGCTATTTGCATTGGTCTGGGTGTTTCTATGTATAATATGTATGTATTTAAAAAAAAAAAGTATATAAGTATGTTTATCCGCATTCTAGATTCCATAACACAAGCTATAAAAAAAGCTTACCATGGGTCTAGATAGCGTTGTGTAAAATGTTAAAAAAAAAAAAAAAAAAAAATATTCTATTATTATTTATATTATTTATTATTATATTATTATCTCTTTCTCACACAAAACGGAACAACATTCACGTAATTTGTAAAACGTTTTTGATATAAATACTCTTTTATGTAACTGGCAGGATATTGAAAGAAAAAAAAAAAAGAAAACTATCTGTCATCTGACATTAAAATAATTTTATTATGACATTTTATTTTACACCTACACCGCAAATAATATGTAAAGCCTTGTAAAGCCATTAATAATTTTATAGTTTAAATTGCCTGGGCATTTTGATCAAATCATGCAAATATTATCTATTTATATTTTATATGTACTATTTAAAGTGGTAGCAGAGCGGGGTTGTAACTTGTAAGCTGGGAGTCCGAAGCAATGAGCATCTACTATGTTAACTGCTTATGCTGAATGAAGAATATAATTATTATTATGTCGCTATCCGAAGCTGAGAAAGAGCTCTCCGTCTAAGGCTACTGCTGAAAGACGCCAGTGTTCGATGAATGTGAATGATTTTCAGTGATAACCAAGTAGTGGCATTGAAGCTATGTGAAAATGCTCTATCCTAAGTAGCAAATTAAAACAAATCGACCTAAGAAAGCATTTCTTTGTTATACAACGTGGAATAATTAGTGTGCGATACAAAGAATCTTCAAATGCCTCAACATCTAAACCTAAGTAAACGCAGTAGGAGTGTTGTTTTGAACCCTTTGTGACAAGCATGCAAACTTAAGAACAAAATACAATTAATTCATATTCAATGTCTTCATAACAATCGTGAATTTTGTATTGTAGGAACCTACTTATGTAAAATTTTATTTTCTACCGCAAATATAAAGCCGTAATAATTTTATATGTTTTTAATTGTCTGGGCATTCATGATCACATCATACAATTATAACAGGTGCAAGGGGTGCGAGGCAACGGGTCCTAGGGTCAAGTTTTATTTCAGCACATCGATAGCACCGTTTCGAGCGATACGTATGACGGAGTGGCACCTGAATTAAGAATACTGCTTGAACTTGACGACATTCAAGGCTCTCGAGTCCCAAGGTTAGATAGAGCTTTTTAGTGCATTCCACAATGGGACAGATTTTCATTATCTACCCATTTATTTTGGTTATACCTATTCAGTAGGTAGGTATTCTTAGGACAAGGTTTGTGTGAAAGATTTGTATCTAAAAGTATATAGGTAATTCATAGCACCGGGGCGAAGCCAAGGCGTGCAGCTATGTTGTTATTATATTAAGATCGTTGCTGTGAGAACCGAACCGATGTCACTTGATGACATTAAAATGGACATGCGCACTGATGCTCTGTCACAACAAAGTGCCCAAAGGCGCAAAGTGCCCTCCCCGTATCCGGGGCTAGATGGGGACACTAGGGTCCCCACAACTCGAAGGGGGCCATCTCGAAAGAAGGATAAATGGTCCTGGGTCTGCCGGGGTGCGAGAGATATGCTTTTGGCAATCTCACCTCCGGCAATCAAGGACCCAAGACTGCGTGCGTTTTGGTCGGTTCGAGTCCGACATAACCGGCTCCACCGGCTCCGTGGGAGTGGAATCCGTGGGGATTTTCCATACTATAAAAAAAGGCTTTGTCACAACAAAGAGTACATTTTTGTAAAATGCACACTGCACATCCTTTTCTCTTTTAGTTGGCTTCTATTATCTAGATATCCGCGCCACCCGCTCTAATAGCTCAAATTCTAATTAAATAATGCTTGATACTCGCAGCTTGATAGATATTTACACTTAACGGTCATCACCTCATCGACATCATTACAATCGACTCTCGCTCCGGATCGTTTTTGGTGCTGAGGCTGGCCATCGCAATCCAGCTTGGAAACGCGGCAAGTGTGATGGTGGAAGCAAGCGTACAAAGATGGTTATTCGATTAATATAGACACCATATTATTTATTTAGTAGGTATTACATGGAATAATTTATAAAAGCAATTATATTTGTAAAATAGTTATTATTATAACTGGGTCTTAATGCGGCCTTTCGAGCAACCGTTGAACTCTTGAAATAGCCATCATGCATGTTATTATTTGTGCGTGGTTGTTCACTCAGCTTAGCTATGGCTCTCGCATCAGTTGCCTATAAAATGGTAATGCAATGAACACCTAGAAAAAACAACTATGTTAAGAACATGACATATTTACGAAACTAATAGTGGTCAATCACACATAACAATACATTAGCGTGTACTTAATTCAATATAAATATAGGCTTACCTTAGTCTTTACAGAGAACTCTGTAGATAGGGATTTTCAACAGTGTGGACTCTATTCATCACTCTGTGGGAGTCTCTTTCGCTTATTGAACCAATTTCATATAGGTAATGGAAAGGGTCTCATTTTAATCGCGACTGCATTCGATGACGATTTCGTGAATAAGCAATATTAGCATAGCTTTTAGAAGCTGATAAACTCCTCGAATATTGTTTTTTCAATCGTTGTTTGTAACTATTGACTTTATTAAGGATGTCATATTTGACGCTGAACGAACAAAAAGAATGAAAACTATGGGTGACGTCCCAAAACTGCTAATTTAAACAACATTATTGTAATATTGCTTTAAGAGGTCATGGTACCAAAACACGAAGTAAGATTGAAATAATACTGCTTTAAGAGGTTGTGGTTGGCCCCCAGGTCATGCTCGTGAAAGAGGCGGCGGGGCGAGAACGGGAGAAAACTCTCCCACCCGAGTTCCGCAGTCGGCGGCTTGGGCACCGCCGACGTGTCTTTGCCGAAGACCATCGGCCTCCATGACCGGGGGCCTGAGGACGGTGAGTTGGCTGCTCACCGTCTTTACAGAAGCAGGCCCATTACGGCGGATATACTAAGATAAGAAGCGGGTTTTTTGGGCGGTAGGTGACAAAAAGTTAACACATCTCAAAATAATCTAAATATAAATTTAATTAGAAATACTCAAATAAATTACAACTTTTTGGGTGAATCAAGTGACATATAGTCTAACTAAACACTACTTACGTTAGCAAAGGTTTATGTAACATATATCCAAGATACACCACCTGCCAGCACAACAGCAACACAATATCACATCATGTCACAATTAAGCTCAATTGAGTCAGCACAAAAGTCACTGGAGGAGAGCTTCACGAAGAGGATGGAGCAGTTGGAGGCACAGCTTCAAAGTGGTGGTCCGGCCAAGGACACTGTGGCGAGAGTGGCTGAAGAGTTCCGGACCTTCAGGGAACTTATGTACGGTATGCTCGGTTTACTGCGTAAACAAATTAGTGAGTGCTCTAAGTCTATTGACATTATGGAGACTAGACACCGGCGTAAGGCACTGTTGTTCCTGGGGGTTGCAGAGGCGAAGGATGAAGACTGCAAAAAAGTCATTTTGGACATTCTTCACAAGAATCTGGCTCTGAAAGACTGTGCATCGGCCTCAATCATCACTTGTCATAGGTTGGGAGCTGCCAGTAAGCAGCATCATCGGCCGGTACTTGTACGCTTCTCCAACTCAGAGGTTAGATCTGCCATATGGAGAGCCAAAACAGCCTTAAAGGGCTCACCCGTCTCAATCAGGGAGTTTCTAACTAAGGTCCGGCAGGCGGTATTTACTAAGGCAAGGCAACACTTCGGCATTAAGGCTTGTTGGACGCAGGACGGTGTAATAGTGGTTAAGATTTCTGACGGCAGCAGGCATAAAATAACCACTGATGAAGATTTGCAATTGCTAATCAAGGCGCATCCCAAGTCCTTCGGTGTACCTCCCTCCGGTGGAGTCAAGAACATTGGGCGAAACGCGTAACGATTTTGTCACAACATAGGTATGTTTATTTGGAATGCAGGTATCACAACACACTTTGATAATTATTATTAACTCTCTTATTCCCCATTTATCAGACACTACCTACTACTACAATAATAAAAATGTACTTTGTTTATTTTATCTAGTTATTTTGTTAATGTTTGTAGTTAAGGTAGTTGATTGTTGTTTTACTATGGCTGTCAAAACCTGTCATGGCAAATGACAAGTGTCAATGTGACAATTAATTAAAATTTGCGTTCCAAATTACATAATTCGCTTTTCAAACGTACGTTTCAATTAAGTAGACTTTATTGTTTTCTTTTCTTTTGTATATTGCTTTTTGTGTATGACTTTTAAAAATTATGTTATTAATTATTGTGTTGTTAGCTGGCGGGTGGTGCAGAGACACAACACCTTTACTTTTAATCGAAATTGTTCTAAGTATTGTATATATAATATACATTTAAAATCATTATTATTTATAGGTCCATTACTGATATTTATTTATTATTCTTTTATCTTATTTATTTTTTATTTCATTATTATTTATTTTAACTTACTTATATAAATTATAATTTATCTCGTACTCAAGTAAGTTACATTAATAATATTTTATTTTATCTACTTAGGTACCATCAATATCGTGTGATGAGCGACTCGACCGATGATAGTGTCTCTTATCATTCAGCCCATGAGTCGGATTCCTCATCCGGGGATGACAGTTTCTGTTCATCCACGGATATTACACTTGGCGATAGGCTTAAAGAGACCTTTCGGGAATCGGGGCAGACGTTCAACGTGTGTCACATAAATGCTCAAAGTATACCCTACCACTACAGTGACCTGGTTGCAACTTTTGCCAACTCCCATGTTCATGCCATCCTGATTTCTGAGAGTTTTCTCAAACCACACCTACCATCTACCTCTTACCCACTACCCGGATTTATTCTAATAAGGAACGACAGGACAGGCAAGGAGCGCGGAGGTGTAGCGATATACCTACGCAGCGACTTCCCTTATAAAATAGTCGCTTCATCTCCTTCAGAATACTCTGCTACTGCCGAGTTCCTCTTTCTTGAGGTCTGGGTCAGGGGTGTCAAAGCCCTATTAGGTGTTGTCTATTGTCCTCCAACTGTCAACTATTTCACCGATATCGAATTGGTTTTTGAATCCTTGGGGTCTGATTACGAGCATCACATCATCATGGGCGATTTCAACACTAATCTTCTCCCTAGTCTGTCACCACGAGCCATAAAACTACTAAATATAGTGGAATCAGCCAGTCTTCAGGTTCTACCGCTTCAGGCCACACACCATAACAAAGACGTCGATGACACGTGGCTCGACTTAATACTTAGGGCCTCGCCTACGCTTGTTCGAACACATGGTCAGTATCTAGCTCCGGCATTTTCCCATCATGACCTAATCTACATCTCGTACATACTTAAGCCCCCTAAATACAAGCCCAAGGTGCTACACAGACGATGCTTCGGGCGAATGGATATTGATAAATTGTGCAATGAAGCCGCCAAAATCAATTGGAATCATTTAGCAGAGGCAAGCACTATTGATGATAAGGTTCGTGCTTTTAACGAAACAGTCATTGGCCTATACAATATCCATGCACCCGTTAGAAGGGTGAAGTTGAGAAATAGACCAGCTCCTTGGTTAACGAGTGATGTTCGAACTGCTATGAAAGGAAGAGACCGGGCTTTTCAGAGGTTTAAAAAGAATCGTTCGGATACAAACTGGGACTCTTACAAAACTGCCAGGAATCGGTGCAATCAGGTGATACGCAACGCTAAACGCCGACATATTCTTGATAATATATCTTCGTTGACGTCTGTCGATGTCTGGAGGTTTCTTGGGACACTGGGCATTGGTAAACAAAGACAGCTGGAGTTGCCCAAGACAATTGAGTTGGATGCCATTAACCACCATTTCTCTACTTCGCACACAATTGATGGCCCAACCAAGCGTCAAACGGTTGACTCTATAGCCGGACTTCCTAGCCCCAATCGCGTACCTTTTCAATTCACTCCAGTCACGTCGGAGGAGATCAAAAGGACTATTCTCGCTATAAAATCTAAGGCAGTTGGATGCGATGACATTAGTCGCCGCATGATAACCACTATTCTAGACCAAATCCTCCCTCCAATTACATATATCATCAACTTTTCACTCGATTCTGGTCAGTTCCCTGACTTATGGCGTAAAGCCTTTGTGCGCCCTCTTCCTAAAATCTCCAACCCCTCCCTTCCCAACCATTTTCGTCCTATTTCAATCCTTCCTTTCCTATCCAAGGTGCTAGAAGCCTGTGTTCATCGCCAGCTTTCCAACTATGTGCAAGGCAATGGTATATTAAGTCCATTGCAATCCGGATTCAGACCGGGACACAGTACCACGACCGCACTCCTTAAAGTAACGGGGGATATCAGGGACGGAGTGGAGAAGGGTTATGTGACAGTGCTTGTGTTGGTGGATTTTTCTAACGCATTCAATTGTGTGAACCATGACATCCTCTTAGCGATACTAGCTCACATTGGGATCTCAGCCGACGAGCTGGAGTGGTTCTCTTCCTATCTTCGGGAACGCCAGCAGTCGGTTTGTGCGGATGAGGTTTCATCCGGGTGGCGCAATCTTGACTCTGGCGTTCCGCAAGGCGGTATTCTTTCTCCTCTTTTATTCTCTATATTCATTAACCTCATTACCTCTGAACTTCAGTGTGCGTATCACTTGTATGCCGATGACCTGCAGGTGTACAGCCAAGCCCGTGTAGAGAGCCTTGCAGAGGCCGTTGACAGGGTTAACGCCGATTTGCGCTTGATAGGCCGCTGGTGTGACAGGTTTGGTCTTTCTGTCAACCCCGATAAATGCCAGGGCATCTTAATTGGTAGTACCCACATGGTCAATAGAATAGACAACGCAACCCTACCAACGATAACCTTCAACGGAAGAATTATTCCTGCAATGCCGAGTGTCAAAAACCTAGGACTAAATATTGACTCCACCCTGAATTGGCAAGCTCAAGTTACAAAGATCTGTCAAGGGGCAACTGGGATGTTGCGCAGTCTTTATCGCCTCAAAAACTTCCTACCAACCAGAATCAAGGCAATGCTTATGCAGACCCTAATATTTCCAGTCATCGACTATGGTGATGTATGCTACCTCGACCTGAATGCAGATCCGCTCAATAAACTCGATCGCCTTCTCAACAATTGCATTCGATTCACCTTCAACCTTAGGAAATATGATCACGTCTCAGCTCATCGTTCAGAGTTGGGATGGTTGCCGATACGCCAGCGACGTAGCTTGCGGGCAGTGACGATGATTCATACAATCCTAAGTTCCCCTAATGCCCCCAGCTATTTATCATCTCATGTTCAGCTACTTGGTTCAAATCACAACAAAAACTTACGATCAGCTGACAACCGTCTTCTCCACTGTCCTACTCATAGTTCTAGCCTAGTACATTCTTCTTTCCTCGTGCAAGCTATTCAACTCTGGAATGCGCTTCCTCTTGAAATCAGGATGGCCACCAACCGTGCTACGTTCAAGTACAAAGTACGTCAGCTCTACAGTGGCGTTAATGAGTGAGTGATACTTTGTCAATAAGTACCGATTTTCAGACATAAATGGAATTATATATTATGCGAGTATATATGTATATGTATATGTGTATGTATTTTATGTAAGTATTGTATGTAAGTATTATAGTGTATGTATAATGTGAGTATGTATTATTCGATATTGTATACATTAGACTGATAACCTTTCAGTACATTGTTCATTCTTCTGCTTGCACCTACCTCAATGTATCTCTGCATCACCCTAAGGTAGACTGGCAGATAATGCCTTTGGCATTAAGTCCGCCTTTGTACAACTGTGCATAAAGTTTAAAAATAAATAAATAAATAACACCCGAAAACCCCCCCATAGACACGGGATAGCACCCGAACCACCCCCGAGACGAGGCCGCAATTGTAGCCGTAGGTCTGATGGGAGTCCTGGGACATCCTTCCGAGGGCTTACCCGGGGCTCCCATCCATAGGCTTCTGGGCGTTACCGTGGGGGTTTTTAGTCGGTAGGAGTCCGGCATAACATCCATGAAGGATTTTCCCCCACGGTTAAAAAAAAAAAAAAAAAAGCATTTTAGGTGTTCAATACTCGGACCAATAAATTATTTTTTTATAAGATCTTTTGTTGTTGTTTTGTTTTTGTTGTGTTTTTTATAATATATCATTAAAAATATATCATTTGTGAAAATTTCGACTGTCTATCTATCACGGTTCATGACAGACCTTAGTAAGAGGGTCCCGTTTTTATTCTTTGGGTGTGCTTTGAGTAAGATATCGCCCTAGACATGTATCTTGGACCGTAAATGTGCTCAAAATCACCAAGCATAGATTATTGAAAAACAATGCGCGCGCCAGGGCCTCGTTTGTCTCGCAATTTAAGTCCAATATATGTGCCAAGGTATAAACTAAAAACGTCCGACACGCCGTGTCTTTGTACTATGGGGTCTTATACTCAAATAATGACCGAGGCATTAGGGTAACCAATAAGGCATTTCCATCACACCCCAGTAACCTTAGGCCATATACGGTTTTAAGATGGCCTTTTTGGGTGAGTGTGTGCATCATCATGTGCAAGCATCGTGTGGCGTCATCATCTAACCTCTATGCTAGTCACAGGAACCCGTGGCGAGCTTCCGAATAGCTCTCTATAGGTTTACTCCCGCGGTGGCCGTTAATTGCAGCAAGGGGTAGCGTCTACCTTGTTCTGAGGAAGAGAGAGCAGAGATGCATTGCCGTCTCCGTTGTACAGGTTGCACCGAATGGGGGTTTCGGATCACGCGTGCCAAATTTAACATAATATCTATGCTCCTAAATCGTTACGCTGTAAGTTTTATTAGGCTTCAAGTTCATGTTGAAACATGTAAATCAGGACCGTGTGCTCATCTGCCACCTAAGTGGTATAAAAAAATTATGCAAGGAATGAATACTTAAGGAATTAATACTTTTCCTTGTATGTATTAACAACACTCCACGACTTCCAAACCAAATCATTCGTTGATTTCGATGAATGACTTTATGTATTGTATTCGGTCAATTCCTTTACCAAATCGGCAAAACTTACATTTTTTACACAGTGAAGAAAGAAGTACCTACACTAAAAGAACTACTTACTTACTTACTTACTTACTGCCAGCAGGGGACGCCGCGGCCGGACGGGTGATCCGCCCTCTTGCGTAGGGCCACTTCACCCATTTCCCCTATTTCCTTGGATGGGATGTGGGATGTCCGGCAATCACGGCGCTTCGTTGAACCTACCTGTTTCCTTGCAAAAACTTACGATCTGTTCCACCTTCAGATTTCCGATGTCTTCCTGTTCTAGTCTGTCTGTTCCCATGATTTCCCATCTTTTCAGCGAGTACATAGGGCATTCGGCCAGCAGGTGGAGGCTGGTTTCCTCGGCGTCCGTGCACTCCGGACATCTGGGATCGATCTTTACTCCTATTAGTGTCAGGTGCCTGTTCAGTCGGCAGTGTCCTGTTATCACTTCTATGACAAGCCTCATGTTTTTCCTGGATAGTTTCGTCAGGGTGCTTGTTCTTTTTGTATCTATACCTTTTATGAAAATTTTCGATTGTCTCATGACAGGCGATGATTTCCATCTTCTATTGGTCTCTGCCACTATGCTTCGGCTGATGACTCCCTTAGTGATTTTATGGGCAATTGGCAGCCTGGGTTCAGGGCCCACCTGGTTTTCATCAGCTCCTTTTCTTGCCAGTTCATCAGCTGCCTCGTTACCCGCGTTGCCTTCGTGGCCGGGTACCCAGGCCAGCGTCACCTCGGCTGTTCTGGCCAGCTTTCCTAACGCCTTCTTACACTCCTTGACCACTGCCGAGGAGGTTTCTGCCTTGCCTAGTGCCCTCAGCGCTGCTTAGCTGTCGCTGTAGATAGTGACCTTCCCTGTGTTCAGGTGTGTTGTCATATCCGCGCACTCCATGATGGCAAAGATCTCTGCTTGAAAAACACTTGCGAACTTACCTAGTGGTATTGAACTGTTTAGCTCCGTCCCGTCTTCACATTTGATGTGTACTCCGGAGCCGGAGAGCTTTGTTGATTCTTTCCTAGAGCCGTCTGTGTAACAGATGGTGCCATCTGTGTTTGTTTGCCAGTCGTCTCTCTGTCCTATGTGTATTCTGTACTTTTTGTCAAACGTTCTCTCTTTCTTGATTAGGTCATTGTTTGAGAGAATCATTGACAGTTTGTCTTCGTAGCCCTGGCTGATCTTAGCGTGGCCTTCGTCAAAGCTGTTTGCCATCCATAGGCCAGTGCTTCTTAGTTTGAACCATTGTTCAACTGCTTTCTTTAAAAGAACTACAGGCAGTGTTGTAAAGTTGTATACTTAATACCATAATAAGTGAAAAAAAAAAGAAATTACATTTTTTTTACTGTTATATATTAATATTATCATAATTAAATATGTACTGGTTTATACCATAAAAAAAACAACAGATCAAGACTGTTCAGTTGTAGTGTGACAGGGATACCAGATTAAGCGCAGCAGCGCCACCCTCAATTTTCATGACTTTCTTGACGGGCTAATACATAAAGTGAGACACAATGGCTATTTGGCCCCAAGTAATGCTCGAGAAGGAGGCGGCCGGTTGGGTCCGGACCAGACTCCGGGCCCGGGAAGCCCGTGCAGAGCGAAGGTGAACCGGACGTCGGAGGTCGCAGAACGACCTCCGTCCTCCATGAGCGCTGGCCTGGGGGTGACCGGTGGAGCCGCCTGTCACCCTAGCAGAAGCAGGCCGCGGCGGCGGCGGCGGCGCAAAGTGCGCCTCCCCGTAACCGGGGCTAGATGGGGACATTTTGGTCCCCACAACCTGAAGGGGGCCATCTCGAAAGAGATGGTCCTGGGTCTGCCAGGGTGCGAGAGATATGCTTTTGGCGATCTCACCTCCGGCAGCCAAGGACCCAAGACGGCGTGCGTTTTAGTCGGTTCGAGTCCGACATAACCGCCTCCACCGGCTCCGTGGAGGTAGTATACGTGGGGATTTTTCGCACGAAAAAAAAAAAAAAAATAAATGGCCATTTGGCCCTAACTTTGGCTTGAATTGACACTTGACAGTTTTGTTTTGCCACTTTTGAAGTTTGTTTTGAACTTTTGACAGAGAAGAGACACCGACAGAACCTACATACTCGAACCAATCTCGGACCTAAATCTCAAGATATAAAAGGCCCTATTGTCTTGCTTGGTGAACCTGAGCTCGTCTACCGGAGTAGCAACTCGTTTTATCTTATAAATATATCCCAGAAACGTGTACTGCGCGTATGTTGTGGTTGGTTCGAGCCATTTAAATTGATTATGTAACACTAGAGTAATTGCTAAGACTA
Source organism: Eilema sororculum (assembly GCA_914829495.1). Lineage (NCBI taxonomy): Eukaryota > Metazoa > Arthropoda > Insecta > Lepidoptera > Erebidae > Eilema > Eilema sororculum. The sequence goes on from OU618559.1 coordinate 11,479,759, forward strand.
ATCTTATTCAGTTTAGGAATTCCATTGGCTATTTCTCCCTACTCCATCCTCAGATCCGTTGTAATCCAAACTAAGCATGTACATACCTATGCCAAATTTGAATTCAATTGAATGCCTAGAAATGCTAATGCCGCTAATGTACACGTTTAGTATCATACGAACGATGAAAGTTAAATAATTTCACCCTTTCAGCCACCAATGTAATTGTGTTTTGTAACCCGTTACAACAGAAGAAAATGTTCTCTTTTTTCGTTACCTAGTTACAAACCACAGTACTTAGGCTTGGTTGCATCATCTTACTTTAACTAACAGTGCTGTTATAAAGTACCGGTCAGGCAGGTACTGATGACAAGGCAGCATGGTCATAGTGCCTTAGCCTATCTAGGTCCGAAAAAAAAAGAGTCATTTGTCAAAACTGTCAAATGTTGACAGAATGTGAAATGTTTATATTTCATTTTAATAATAAATGTTTCATAAGTTTTAATTATAATTGTTAATTAATTATTCATCTCTATTCTGTGAACATAACTTGTAAACTCTTGGTTACAAATGGCACACAATTTTCTCATTATATTGCGATCACGACCTAATATTATTTCATGACGCAATACAGTTTAGAAGTCAACTATTTATAGCGTATCTTATCTATGTAAATAAACTCTTCAGTCAGTGGACTTATAGTTTTTTAAGTTACGAAAACTTAGTTTACATAGTGTATTTGCTGAGAAAAGATTTACAAAATAGTGTATTTATAATATGTCACTTTCGTCTATGTGTCGAATATGCTTGGCAGTAGGTGTGCAAATGCACAAGATACGAGCGAGACACCTTCAAGAGATGTACGAGAGCCTTAGTATGACGGCGGTAAGTAATCTGTGTAGTGACCGAGAAGGAATACAAGTATCACCACCCCATCTGGCGTCATTAGAGGCGACTCTCGGCGAAATACGCAGGTAATATCACTGCGAGAGAAGGAAAATTGAAATAAAACCTGTACCAACCCATCTGGCCAGTGTAAGAACAGTAGACCAAAGCCTCCCAATATTGGGAGAGATCTGCGGTAGCCTAGACGTATGGGTAATGAAATGCTGTGACTAGGTCTCTGGTTCGATCCTAGGTTTACTGACTTTTCGATGCTTTTCGAAGTCATGTGTGTATTTATCGCAGGTTTATAAGTGCCTGGTTAATGGCAATAGGCTCGCCACCTATTACATTGGGACCTAAACATAAACTGGCAAAATGTGGGTGCTAGCACCTCTGCCTACCCCTTCGGGGAATACAGGTGTGAGTTTATTATTATTATTATTAATGTTCGATACACTAGCAGCTTAGAGCTGATGCATGTACATCACTGCACTTGTGTTTAATGTTTTAAATGATTATCCAGTCTATTTTGTAATAATAAAAAATATGTATACACATGTGTGTTTTGTTGTTTGAGATAAAGTTAACAAGTGTGTTCTCCTGTAAATTAACAATATAAATAGGTACATTACCTTAAAGATTCGGGCGCCTTGGAGAAGCACATGCCTAAGATAGTCAATCAAGTAGGTTGAAGACTTTTAATCTGCCGGAGGTAAGCTAAATAAAACCACGGCACTGAGGTTTAAGGTTTTATTCTCTAGCGCTCCAGTGGGCTTATTATAGTAAGATCTTTATGCTAGTTGATTAAAGTTAAGAACTACATGACATATTACTCTTGTCACCAATGCAATTTTTTAAGGTTTTTAAAGTTAAATTTTAATTAAAAGTAAACGAAAGCTCACGGCATCCCTCGGCGAGTGTGTGAAGGTTCACCTCAACCAGCGAAGCATAATATTCCGCTCAACAAGCCATTATTCCAAGATATTGCACATGCTCGTTCGTATGGTTGAGAAATCCATCAAACCATCAGAGACAAGGCCCAATGAAGGAAAAGCCAAAGTTAAACAAAGAAAAAGGAAAAGGAGAAGGCGGCTCCAATGGAGACCTGAAATAAAATTTTAGGTTATTAGAACAATTCCTATGAGAATACTCGAAGTCCTAATTTTTGAGAAAAACGTGTGACTTACCGCCATAATTAGTTGGTTAAATGCCAAACACACGATAAATCATGGTATTTTTGAAACAAATACTGAAACAACAGAATTTAAAATATTATTTTTCAATCAGAAAAAAATACGTCGAAATGAATCTTTTGAGAAAATGTCAACTCACCAGAAATATGGAACAATCCTATACTACCATCATAGCGGGGACATTTTATAATATCATCCTGACAAGAATAACTTCAATCCATTACAATGGATTACGATTGATAAATTTTTATTAAAAGATCGACATCTTTGTCGATCGTCAAGAGAGAAAGGTGACGTGCCGGCCAACGCAGTGTTGCCAGTCGCCTCCAATGTTCGGAAATTAGCGAAATTTCGACTAAAAGCCGTTAAAGACCACCGATGTAACGAGATTCACAAACGCGACGTTACATTACATCCCTCCCCAAAAAAAGAAAAAGGTATTCCTTTTTATTTTCAAAGAAAACAATGAGATTCAAAGACCAAAATCCAAAAACCTCAAAAGAAAATAAAATGTCTTGCAACATTCTACAAAAAAAAAAAAATGCAAAAGCTTCATGCAAGCATATTGCAAAAACAATCCACAAAAAAAAGTAAAAGAATGTGAAAACATTCAAAAATAAAATTTAAGTTCGGAAACCAACTTCCAAATACAAAGGAAATCAAAGATATTTTCCAACTCAATGGAATAAACCAAAAGCAAAACAAATACTCCGAAAAGAGTGAAAAGTTATCTGAAAAATAAAGTATTCAGAGAAAATGAAACAAATCCCAATTCAATTCCAATTCCAGATATCGATTAGGCAACCAACGCCATCGAATCTAATCCTAGATCTTAACCAGCCTTCCAGCATCAATACAAAAGTGCGGTTGAGCTCCTACGCCACCGACTCTATACCAGCAATTCCTAAATAAATATCAAACGAAGAAGATATCGGTTAAGCACCAACGCTGCCGAATCTGAAACAAAATTGGCAAAAACAAAGAAGTTTTCCCATTATCGGTTAGGTGTAAAACCGCCGACTTCAATTCAAATCCAAACTCCAAAATCCAAACGTCAAAACAAAATCACAACACAAGCAAAATATAAAGAAAATATGACAATTGTGACCAGTACAACACCACTGACTTTCTGAGCACAACCGCATAAAAAAAAAAATGACATTTGCGACCGGCTCAACACCACCGACATTCCGTGCGCAAAGCATAAAAAATGTTACTATGTGTATAGAAACACAATAGTACAAAAAAGAAAAACGACAATTGCGACCGGTACATCACCACTGGCTTTCCGTGCGCAATGCGTAAAAAGGCGTGACCATGTGTATGAAACACAATAGCACTAAAATGTAAAGTCCAGAAAATCCCAGGTTTCCCAAAAATGGTATAACAAGGTATAAGGTAAGTGCATATAAAATGCGTCCAATCCGAGAATCCTAATATTAAGACAATAACTCAGAACTGTACAAAAAACTAAGTTCAAGAAACTTAAATTTCCATTCCAAAAGTGAGTGGAAATAAGTCAAGTGAATTTAACACAGAAAATGAATATTAGATTTCACTCCTAAACTAGAGCAGAAACTAAATTCCCAAATTTGTACAAAATATACAATTTTACAAAAATGTAAACAAATATATATACTTACAGGACAATAATCCTATTATACAAAAACAAATAAAAATATAAGATCTTTTGACGTGGAACAATTTGTTAGTCTGGAGTAGAAAATATAAGAAACAAGACCTAAAATGACCTAAGTAATTTTTAATGTATCTAAAATTGAAATTAATAAATTGATGTGAAGTTCCTAGCATACATCTCCTTTCAAGACCCTAAAACTTTTCAAACATCACCATTCAATAGGGTCATACTTCAACCAAAGTACAAAAAAACAAAGATAGATATTGGTAAAACCAGTAAATAATTTAATATTTAATAATGTCTTTAATGTGATAACGACCTGTATAGTTTTTGTTAAGGTCTTTCAAGACATAAACATTAGGGGAAACTTTATCTAATATTTCACATTTAATAAACTTAGGTGCTAACTTAGCCGAAAAGAATGCAGGAGCATTAGACTGCACAAAACTTCTCCTCCATACTATATCTCCCACTTCAAAAGAAATGACCTTTCTCCCTATATTATAATAACGCGCATTACGCTTATAAGCTTTAAGCAATGAAGCTTGAACTTTAACAAAAATTTCACTAAGAGATTTTAGTGAAAAAGCAAAAGAAGACCTTTCAACAACATCAAGTTGATCAAGGTTATCAAAAGAATTACTAAAACGGTGCAATGAAGCATCAAAAATAAGTTCTCTACCGAACATGAGAAAATTAGGAGTGAAATCTGTGGCTAGATTCACACTATTATTCAAAGCTAATTGAACATGAGGCAAATATTTTGACCAAGTTCTATGATCATCTTTAACAAAACAAGAAATACATGTTTCGACCGTTTTGTTATATCTCTCTACAGGGTTATTTTGAGGGGTATATAAAGTATTATAAAATATTTTATTAATATTATAACTTTTCAGAAAATCAACGAACTGCTTCGCTGTAAACTGGCTTCCATTATCACAAACTAAAATTTTAGGCGTTCCAAACCTAAGAAATATCTCTTTTTCAAGAATCTTACAAATTACTTTAGTAGTAGCACTAATCATAGGAAATATCCAACAATATTTTGTAAAAACATCTACAATTGAAAGTATATACTTGTGTCCAGAATAAGCTTTTGGAAGAATTCCAATAATATCAATAGAAAGCATTAACATTGGTTTATCAACTTTTTTAGGATTAACCATAATTCCATGAGGTGGATTAGTAGAAGATTTATAAGCTTTACAAGTATCACAAGAAGAAATGTATTTTTGAACATCAATAAACATACCTTTCCAAAAATAATGTACTTTTAATTTATTTAAAGTTTTATGAATTCCTAAATGTCCTGAATTAACATCATCATGATTAGATCTAATTGTGTCTAAGATGTGTTCTTTAGGTATGACAATTTTCCAATTTAAAAGATTATTAGGATTATATTTATCTTTACAAAATCTATACAAAGTATCACTTTCAACTTTGAAATTTTTATATTTTCTAGGAAACTTTTGACAATTTATAAATATTTTTCTATACCAAGGATCAACGATATCCTCGTCTGGCAAAACAATATTATTATTTAAAGGAACATTAATAGCAGAAATTTCTATTCTAGATAGACAATCTGGAACTAAATGTAGAGAACCTTTTTTATATTTAACATCAAAAGTAAATTGAGAAATTCTAGCAGCCCAACGTGCAAGACGACCACTAGGATTACTAAGTTTTAGAAGCCAAGTTAAACTAGCATGATCAGTGATAACTGTAAATTTCATTCCTTCAATATAAGGTCTGAAATGTTCAATAGAATCTAATATTGACAACAACTCTCTTTCAGTTGTGCTATAATTACGTTCACATTTATTAAGCGATCTAGAATAATAAGCTACAGGATGTTGATCTCCATTATCATCATCTTGGCTCAGGACACTACCAATTCCAACGGAACTAGCATCGCAATGTAAAAAGAATGGTTTCTCAAAATTTGGGCAATGTAAAACAGGTGCAGAAATCAATGCAAGTTTTAAATTATTAAAAGCGACTTCAGCTTCTTCATTCCAGGAAAGAGATTTTTTAGAATTCTTGCTTCCAGCCGTTAATTTTGTTAATGGCGAAGCAATATCAGCAAATTTATCAATGAATCTACGGTAATAAGAACATAACCCAAGAAAACTTCTTAATTGTCTAACGCTTTCTGGGCGTGGGAAACTTTCAATTGACTCTAATTTAGCAGGGTCTGTATGTAAACCATTACTATCAACAATATAACCGAGGTAACGAAGTTTATCTTTACAAAAATTACACTTTTTTAAATTAATAGTTAACCCAGCATCTTTAAGAATTTTATAAATTTTATTTAAATAATATAGGTGATCAGAGAAACTAGAATTTACCAATATAAGATCATCTAAGTAACAGAATGCTACATTATCAAATTCAGGCCCAAACAACTTATCTACAAGCCTTTGCAACTCAGCTGGAGCATTGGTCAAACCATACACCATACGGGTAAAATGAAACAAACCTTTCCCAGGAACAACGAAAGCAGTCTTCTCTCTAGAAGATTCTTCTAAAGCGATTTGCAAAAATGCCTTAGACAAATCAATAGTAGTTATATAATTAGCACCTCGAAGGTTATCTAAAATTCTAGAAGGATAAGGCAAAGGGTAAGAATCTTTAATAGTTACTGAATTTAATTTTCTAGAATCCAAACATAATCTTGTTCCACCATCGCGTTTTTTAACGGCTAACACTGGAGAACACCAAGCAGATTTGGAAGGTTCAATAATATTTTCCTTTAATAAAACTTCTACTTCATCATAAAGTTCTTTTTGTTTAGCAGGACTAAGTGGCCAATAACGTTGTTTAAAAGGTTCACCAGTAACATTAATTTTATGTTTAACTAAATGAGTGAGACCCAAGCCTCTCTTTTCATAAGAAATATCTTCAAAAAGTGAAATAATTTTATTAAGTTCCTGTTTCTCAGACGGAGAAAGTTCAGAAACAGAAGTAACCGCATTAACACAAGTTGTGGATTCATTTTCAAAAGTAATTTTATTTAATAAGTCTTTAGCAAGGTTAAATTTCAACCAAAAGTCGAATCCCAAAATAATGGAAGGTTTAAAAGAAGGTATTATCAAAAAATCTACATTTTTAGTTATATTATCACAAGTGATAGGTAAAACCATAGTTCCAATAACCTTGTGTGGAGAACCATCCGCAGTAACAGCATTACCTTGGTGAGGTTTAAGTTTAAATCCTAATTGTAAAAATGTTTGATGAATATTAGAACCGAGTACACAACTACAAGCTCCGCTATCTAACAAACCAGAATAAAGTTTATTATTAATATTAAATTTTAAATAGGGTCTAGTGTCTTTATTTTTAACAAACAAAACAGGGGCAGCCCTGATATTACTAAAGAAAACTTTCAAATAATCTAACCAGTCACTAAATTCTTTTTTACAAGTGGCATCATCCGGTGCATTGCTAAATTTTTTCAACATCGAGTCACCTGAGGTTTTATCAAAAACTAGGGCTCGATGGGGCCTGATACGTTTTTTGACTGTTCAGTATTACAAACTTCGCAAGTCTTCGTAGTGACACCAGCTTTGTGACACTTAAAACAAATTATGCCAGGAAACTTAGGGCAATTTTTATAAGAATGTCCAGAGGACTTACATTTTAAACATATTAATTCATCTGCTTTAACAGCATTAACGTGAGCAGAAGGTTTTTCTTTTTTAATACTTCTATTCTCACTTAAGTTCCTTCTAGACACAAAATTTTCTAATTCTCTGCTGAGGTTAATGAACTCTTCAATAGTAGAAATAGTTTTACCAAACACAAAAGGTGTGTAAATATTTAACATATTATGTTTAATAATAGTTATTAGGGTAGCATCAGAAATAGGCATAGACAAACGGCTTGACATATCCATTATATCAGTAATAAAGTCTGGTAAGGACTCAGTTATCTTTTGTTTACGAGTGCGGAGTTCATGTTCTAAATGATAGTCAAATTCAATCCTATCAAAACGTTTCAACAACGCAGCCTTCAATTCCTGCCAAGAAGCAATACGAATACGCACACTACGAAACCATTTAAGCGCAGTGCCTGACAAAAGATCAGCAAATGAACTAACTAAAAAATGTTCATTAAAATTTTTAAACAAGAAATATTCTTCCACTTCAGTAATAAATTCCCTAACACACGATTTACCATCATACAAAAGCTTACAACGTTTCAAATCGGGTAACTTTGTAACACAAGGCAAGTTTTTCTTCAAGTCTTCATTCAATAGAACATTCATCATATTAAACGAAGATGCAGCTCTCGGACTATAATCACCAGCTCCCCGACTATGTGAAAACGGATCAACAACTTCAGTCAGATCAGCCATGACATGGGGCATCTCGTGAGTAGATGTACCAACCGGGACAGTATTATCAACAACAAACAATGGCGGGGCCTGAGTTTCCTTGTCCATTTTTGAAAACAATGTGAAATCTAAAAATAGTTGTATAAAATGCACTAAGAACTTCCAATGAATGCAATGAATGCAGCTATAAAAGTTAGAAAAGTAAATAAGTTATGAATGCAACTTAATTGTTATTGTTGAAAAATGCTAACCTCAAAAGTAGGTCAAACAAAAGAAATGAATGTTATTGTTAAGTTATTTAGGTCAAATGCCTTTAAGTAATGATAAAAAAGTGCATCAGTGATTCACAAAATAAAGTATTTCTGTTTACTTGAGGTAAACATCAAAGATTCAAATATTACTATACTTTCACATATTAGTTTGAAGTTTATAAACTTTTCATTATATATTACTATGTAGATAATGTAACTTGTTATAAATTAAGGTTATACAAGATAAAACAATGATAACAATAACTGTGAATGTTATACAAATTGAAATATTCACCTGTAATTAAGAGATATAAACAACAGCGTACCAACCTGTAGTAAGATTAGTTTTGTAAAGTAAACAAACAATAATATTTACTGAAACACAGAGTTATGCAGTAATATACATGAAAGAAACATTGTTCTAAACATGTTAAATTAAATTAATAATGCAAAGGTGACAAGGATATATATATATTTGCACACTGTCAAGTCCCTGTTCGCGAGCGACAATTGTAATAATAAAAAATATGTATACACATGTGTGTTTTGTTGTTTGAGATAAAGTTAACAAGTGTGTTCTCCTGTAAATTAACAATATAAATAGGTACATTACCTTAAAGATTCGGGCGCCTTGGAGAAGCACATGCCTAAGATAGTCAATCAAGTAGGTTGAAGACTTTTACCTCCGGCAGTAAGCTAAATAAAACCACGGCACTGAGGTTTAAGGTTTTATTCTCTAGCGCTCCAGTGGGCTTATTATAGTAAGATCTTTATGCTAGTTGATTAAAGTTAAGAACTACATGACATATTACTCTTGTCACCAATGCAATTTTTTAAGGTTTTTAAAGTTAAATTTTAATTAAAAGTAAACGAAAGCTCACGGCATCCCTCGGCGAGTGTGTGAAGGTTCACCTCAACCAGCGAAGCATAATATTCCGCTCAACAAGCCATTATTCCAAGATATTGCACATGCTCGTTCGTATGGTTGAGAAATCCATCAAACCATCAGAGACAAGGCCCAATGAAGGAAAAGCCAAAGTTAAACAAAGAAAATGGAAAAGGAGAAGGCGGCTCCAATGGAGACCTGAAATAAAATTTTAGGTTATTAGAACAATTCCTATGAGAATACTCGAAGTCCTAATTTTTGAGAAAAACGTGTGACTTACCGCCATAATTAGTTGGTTAAATGCCAAACACACGATAAATCATGGTATTTTTGAAACAAATACTGAAACAACAGAATTTAAAATATTATTTTTCAATCAGAAAAAAATACGTCGAAATGAATCTTTTGAGAAAATGTCAACTCACCAGAAATATGGAACAATCCTATACTACCATCATAGCGGGGACATTTTATAATATCATCCTGACAAGAATAACTTCAATCCATTACAATGGATTACGATTGATAAATTTTTATTAAAAGATCGACATCTTTGTCGATCGTCAAGAGAGAAAGGTGACGTGCCGGCCAACGCAGTGTTGCCAGTCGCCTCCAATGTTCGGAAATTAGCGAAATTTCGACTAAAAGCCGTTAAAGACCACCGATGTAACGAGATTCACAAACGCGACGTTACAATTTTTAAATATGTTTATGTTAGGAGCACTTATTACTGTTCCTGGTAGCGAGTTCCACGATTTCACCACCCGGTTTGGGAGGAAGTGATATCTAGGGTTGCTGGCACACTGGGGTTTGCTAAGTTTCATCGAGTGTCCTCTTAAGTGTCTGTTTGAGTTTCTGGTATACATGTCCTCTATGTTTGTCACATTGTAATGTCTGTTAAGCATCTTGTATATCTCAATGAGGTCTCCTCTTCTCCTTCTCTGCTCCAGTGTAGTTAAGTTCAGTTCCAGGAGGCGTTTATATTATGTTATGTTATGCCTAAGTGTTTTAATGTCCAACAGTGGATTGCATAGGCTATGGATGGAGGAATGAGGTCACCATTACAAACACATACTATATTAACAATGATGGCACTCAGCTTGATAGCCTCATCAAAAAGACAGCCTCTGTGGCGTGACGGTAGTGCACGCGACTGCCACGCAGGAGGCGCAGGTTCGATTCCCGCTCAGTGCAATTATTTGTATGCATGAATATGGCTATTTGCATTGGTCTGGGTGTTTTTATGTGTAATATGTATGTATTTACAAAAAAAAGTATTTAAGTATGTTTATCCGCATTCTGGCCCGCCCTAAATGGAAATGGGCTGGCCATGTCGCAAGACTCCGGGATGAAAGATGGACAACCCGCGTCACAACATGGAAGGGTTGAACGGGCAAAAGGAGGAGAGGTCGACCATTGGTACGCTGGACAGACGACATCATTAACGTAGTTGGGCCAAACTGGGCTTGGAGGGCCCGAAACCGTGATAACTGGCAGTCTGGATGAGGCCTATACCTCATGAGAGGGTTCTGGTGAAGACAACAAATACCTAAATTAAGTAAATATGTACTTATCTAAACCAGAAATAAAAGGCTTTTTTATTTATTTATATCCGCATTCTAGATTCCAAGCTATAAAAGCTTACCATGGGTCTAGATAGCATTGTGTAGAATGTTAAAAAAAAGCCTTTTCACGCCCCCCTTAAAGGACTCGGTACTGTAGGAAAAAGGAATCATGTGGGCTTGCAGGAAATTCCTGGTTTTAATGGCATGGGTAGCATAGGAAGACTCATCGACCCGCTTGGTTCTTGATGGAATATTCTGCACAGTATGCTGAGGTCGCGTGGGACTAATTAGAAGAACATTCACCACGGTAGAGACGGTAAAATAAAAATAGAACCTTTGCAAAATTAGTAAACTATATATTTTTTTAACAGTTGTACACAGATGATGAGAGACCAACCCAGGCCTGTTATATCTGCTTCTCAAGGCTGAAGAACTGCTACTTACTGAGACGGAGCTGTGTGCGCAGTGAGGAACTGCTCACAGACTTACTGAGTGGCAATGTGGTGAGCTATAACAGAATTGGTAGATATATATGGGAACAGAGATAGCCTCTGTGGTAGGTATAGTGGTAGTGAACGCCGCGGCATTAAACATCTGCTAAACATGTTTTTTACGAATCTCTAGCACAAAAGAGCAAGTCAAGCAGGAGGATTTGTATTTGTCGTGTAACAATAGAGCTTATTGTTATAGAAATAAGATTGAACTTTAATTGTCAACCATACCGCTGCAGAATGATCGATGCCGACGATAGTCGACGATCGTCATTGAAATTTCAATTTTATGATGATAGTGATAAGATCTATGATGCTTGGCAAAAAAAAATCCTGACGCTCGCCGATGCCGATAATGGGCGCTGGCCTTAAGTATTTAGACACGTCTACAGATAAATATCACTTTAGACACATGGTGTAGGGAAACCACGCCACAAAATAAATTTTATTAAGTTTCACAAATAAAAATGTTTGGAACCGCTGAAACTTTGTTTACCTTTTTTCTCTCGCTTCGTTGGCTTTACTTTAGAATTTTCTAGTATATTCATTTATTGCAGGTCAAGCCGGCGGAGCTGCGGGCGAGGTTTAGCAACGAGCAACTCACGGTAACTCCACCGGCAATAATGAGTCTCACGGATGTGGTGCGACGGCATTCGTACTCCGTGTTCCAGCGGAACTGCGACACAGGAGTCTATTACGAAGTGAAGATATTACCCGCCGTTGCTGGAGGTATGGCTTCATAACGTATTATGGTTAATCACCTGCTTAATAGTTTACATAAGCCTGTTCTAAAGGCGTAATTCAACAAAACAATTTACCTTTTTATCCGACTACGGCGAAGCCAAAAGGAGGGTTATGATTTTGACAGGCTATGTATGTATGTATGTATGTATGTATGTTCATTTGTTCCCTCATAGCTCCTCAACTACTTATTAGAACTGGACAAATCAACATAATTTAATTGTATTTCAATTTATGTAATTTAAAAAGAACGCTTCTGTGATCGAATAATGTTTGAGTATTGGCGCTCATTTGTTGACCACTTAGTGTTGAAGAAGGCCAATAGATGGCGCTGTGCACAGATTTTTTCGAACTATACTTTGAGACTGAAGTTCCTACGAGCGACACTCTCAAGCTTCACGGCGGACGATCTCCCCGCCCATTTTTTCTGTCTCTTAACCCGCTACCGCTCCGAACGGAAGTTGAGTACTTCAACTCCTCGTTTCTTTTTCTGTGTAATTCTATAAGTTCCCTTGGCCACATTCTCAAGTCAGTATAAGTGAAGTGTATCGGAAGAAAACGACTCACTCAAGAAAGTCACCGGCCGGTCGACACCTACCTACCCACCAGCACGTGCCAGGAACCACACCCGTCTGCAGCTGATTCCTCACGAGGTGGAACTCAGGTCAGTGCCGGTTCTCTTGCGTTTTCATTCATAGAAGCGGTCACATGTGTATTTTCTTTCTATTACAACCAAACTTCAGGTCACAGGTTCTTATACGCTCTGTGTGCAAACACACCAGTGGTCGGACTATTTACACGTCCTACCATAATTTATGGTCCTTACGAGTCGGATAGGCCAGTAAATAACATATTCACGTAATTATTGGTGAATAATATTTCTTTCCTATTCATTTAATTAAAAGATTCACGTAATTTTGGTGAATTCTTTCCGCCATCTTAGTTTCATTACTTTCATTCGCTAACAGATTTACGTAAATTATTTGGTAAATTCTGCATTTAAAACGCTAAATCTACGTAATAATTGGTAGATATTTATAATAGTTGGTGATTTACGTATTAATTGGTAAATACTCATCATTCTATACACATACGCGTAACTTTGTAGGTACCTATCTAGGTACGTAGGTAGTTACATTCCCGCTCCGCCGTGCTACTTGCGCTATTATATAATAAGCCGTAGTACAATTTTCAATAAAAAGTATATCTAAACTGTTTGCGTTAGATAATCTTCTTGTTATATTTCAATAGGTAGGTCCTACCTATCGTTAATTTGCAAACATGTCGTCAGATCTCGAAACGAAGCTTATTATGTTGAATCAAAAAAAGGAATTATTGTTTGCACGCATTACTCGTTGGTATAAATCGTCAAAATCCATTGTTGGTTTTGATATAACGACGCGATCCAATGAGGATTTTTTGGCTGAGACCGAGACCATCGATGATGTTCGCGATAAGTTCGAGTCGATTGTAGATCAAATAAATAGCTCAAATTTATCATTAGAATCCCCTGTGGAACCCGACTATTCTTGCCTTGACTCATTTGATGAATTGTATTCGAGAATAAAACGCATCAGAAATAAATTATCTACTCCCAAGGTCAAGGAGGTCGCCTCACACGGGTCGAGTAATTCGAACGCGTCTGTAGTGAAATTGGAAATGCTTGTTATTCCGAGTTTTGACGGTCGCCCTGAAAACTGGAATACATTTTATCAGTCCTTTAAGGCCAATATTCATTCAAACAAACAATTGTCTGATTCGCAACGTGTGCAATACATATTCTCAAAACTAACCAATGACGCATTAAAGTTCACTGCCGGTATTGTTCCGTCAAGTGAGCAGGGGCGGATCCAGCTTTCCAGCCAGGGGGGGGGGGGGGGTCATAGTCGAGGACTCGAATTCATTTACTATACGTACTTTAATTTTTAAAAAAATATATAGGCTTTGATTATTGATATGTCTAGATAGAGCATCGCGCTGCAAAAGAACAAAAAGAAATGGGACGAATTTTCCATAATAGTGTGCGTGACAGCTTCGTCTTACACTCGCGTTATGTCAGTTTGCTTTTTAGTGTGCGAGTGTGAATTGATACCAGTTGCTGAAAACTGCCTCAAAAATAGGGAAAATTTTATGTATTAATTATTAATATTGAAAAATAATTCAGTTTAGAAAAAATACTCGTAATTTAAAAAAAATATCAGGACACAACATGAACGACATGTTTCGTTGGTCGAACTATTGTAATGTTAATTATACACTGGCCTAGTGAAAGCTAGTACTTGAAGTATTTTATGACTACCACTTTGGTAAAACCATTATTTGATTATTTTTGTAATATGAAGCATAACTTTTCTTACAAATTATGTTATTCAACTTGGCTGTGTGTATGTATGTTCGGGTCAAATTTTGCAACTGAATTTTGAAGTTGTTATCCTAACCGAATGAGATGAAATTTTGTATTCACGTTTAGATAGATTATGGTCTGGCATAGCACATAGGCTACTTTTAATGTAATAATACAGCGCATATGCGCTCAAAAGGAGCAACCAACTGCGAGTGACCGAACATTTAGACGGCGCGATGATGGGAGCCTAAGCAGTGCGCGCTATTATGTGATTTTAGGATAGATTCGTAAATAAATTCATAGTTATAAGTATTTTATATGGTAATACTAGTAAGTAGGTATGTAAGAAAGTTGGTATTAAAATTAAAGTCGTCATATTCGAATGAAACTTCACAAAAACCTGTAAAATAGAGCAATGGTGAACATTGATGTAAAATTTGTTAATATAACTATCACCCGCAACGCTAAGTGCTAAAATGAGGCCCAGAAATTAATGTATGACAAATTTACATAAGCGAGCGGGAGACGAGGTAAAGTCAATTTACATATTGACATTTCAGGTCGCCATACGAAAGCCTTACGTTGGTGCATGGTGAAAATTAGTAGTATTTTTCGTGAAAATACCTAGGTTAACTTAAAATGATACTAGGATTAAAGATAACAGTATAATATTTATTTTATTATTAAAAAATGGAAACACGAGGTGAGGAAATCGGTCCGCAGGCCAGCCATTTAAAAAAATATATAAACA
The DNA here is from genome assembly GCA_914829495.1 of Eilema sororculum. Lineage (NCBI taxonomy): Eukaryota > Metazoa > Arthropoda > Insecta > Lepidoptera > Erebidae > Eilema > Eilema sororculum. The sequence continues at coordinate 11,494,832 of OU618559.1, forward strand.
GGAACATTTCAATATATTTTTTTAATTATTTAATAAACTTGCCTTGCGCGGCACCGGTCCCTTCTTTAATCTCAGGCGTCCCTGCTCATTGACAAAATATTTATCTTTTTCATTAAAATGGTCAGAGCAAATAACTGAGTTTTTCATCGGTTGCCACAATTCCTCGTTACGACTTTTTCGTATAATCTGGATCCATCGGTTTCTTAGTATTGGATCGCTTGGTATTCTGAAAAATATAACCAAAAATCCATGATACTAAGTCCATTCTGAAATTTCATAACTACGACGTGGTGGCCATATTCTGTCTTGCAAAAAATGACATCAAATTCGTACTCAGCATGCTGAAAGACCCTTCATACGATACTCCTATTGTATTGTACATATATTTTTTTGCTAGGCCACGTTTTTTATGGGAGTTTTGACTTGAGTAACTAGCAACATACCAGTTAAGTACAAAATGGTGACGACAATTTTAAATTATTTTAGAAAATAGCTAATGGCTTATATTGCTAAAATTGGTACAATACAATGGTACTTACCGATGAAAGGCAATTTTTTTATTGATTTAGACCGTCCTTTATAATTTCTGCACACTTTTACCACACAAATCGTCATTTTCAAAATTACAAATTATTGTCCGTGCCCACTGACAGTGCGTCTGACACTGAAAGCAGGAAAGTCGTTTAGAGTCCAACAGTTGGTCTCTATTTTTTTGGCCGCTTTCAACGCTTTGACTGTCTATCTAGACATATCAATAATCGAAGTATATAGGTAAAGTTCTGTAATTAATATTTTGAAACGATACTTATTTTGAAAAATACGTTATGTACTTTGTTATATGTACAAGCAACACGGGGCCTGGGACCCGACTTCGCCCGGAATACATTCGCAAAGAGACAATATTTCAGTGGAGCAAGTACAACACCTCGGTCCTGCTGCCGTGTCATGGCTCCTAACTCTTCAATAACTGCTTTGCTTCTGTTAGGATCCCACGTCTCTGGAGAAACGCCAAAGTAATCGCCATACCGAAGCCGGGGAAACCTATGAACGACCCCAAAAGTTTCAAACTAATTTCTCTCCTGTGCCAAACCTTGAAACTCTTCGAGAAGGTGCTTCTTAATCGTCCAGCTAACATCATAGACCCCAAGCTGATCCCAGAACAGGCTGGCTCCTCAACCTCACGCAAAATATCGTGAATGGCTTTGCGACACGCAAAGTGACTGGCGCAGTTTTTGTTGACTTGTCTTCAGCCTACGACACAGGTGCAATTGCGGAAAAATGCGGCTGGAGAGTGCTGAGGAATGGCCTACCTCAAGGTTCTGGCTCTGTTGCTCTTCAACGTCTACACCAACGACTAACCCCTTAGCCCACGCACGACTTGGCTCTCACGTCACAGGGATCCTTTGAGAAGGTAGAGGAAAACCTGAATGACGCACTCGAGGAGCTAAGCCGCTACTACATCAGTAATGCCCTGAAGCCCAAACCAGCAAAAACGCAGTCGTGCGCCTTGAAAAAGAACCGCAAGATCCTCAAACAGAAGGTCTCGGCACGCAACTACTTCTTAAAAAGGCTGATGAGCACAACCTGAGGGGCCGCACTGCAGGTGCTGCGAACAACAGGGCTAGCTTTGTGTTATTCTGTGGGTGAATATGCGTGTCCCGTATGGGGTCGTTCTGCACATGCTGGGCTAGTGGATGTAGCACTAAATGAGACCTACAATAACAGGTTGTCTCAAACCAACTCCGTAACAGATGCTGTATCCTTTAGCCGGCATAGCACCTCCAAGCGTACGCAGAGACGTAGCGTCATCCATGGAGAGGGGCAAGCTGGAACGGGATCAGTGACACGGACACCCCATGCACAGCCACCATCACGTGCCAAAAAGGCTGAAAAGCCGAAAGAGTTTCTGGGCATGCGTTGCATCCGCCGATGGCGATCCCTCCCTAGCCAGGGTGGACCTATGGAGAGCGCGGAGCTCGCTATCATTTCCTTTCATTCCGCTGTCGAAGAGTTTTCCCCCTGAGCACGACCTCTTCTGGATCAGGTGTAAGTCCCTAAACAGACTTCGGACACAGGTCGGTCGAAGCAAGGAGAATCGGTCAAGGTGGGGTTTCTCAGACAGCTTTCCTAACACGATGGAGAGTAAATAATGCAAAATAAAAATAATAAAAAAAAGGAAAAACCAAAACTGAAAAAGGAAAACAAATTGTCCACAAAGTGTTCACAATTGAAAACAAAGTGTTCACGATAGTTACGTCTTACGTCAGACCGCTAGAACCGCATGAGTTGCAATGCAATGATCAGCTCGAAGCTCGTCGTTTTGGCACAGTTCGGGTGCGTCGCAGGTAGGAATTTCTTTCATTTTTTGAACGGAGTGAGAGGGCAGGTCACGCGAGGGGCGCGGGCTGGATATATGGAGAGTGTGGTAGTCCTAGGTAGGTAGGTATTATGCGTGTCATTCGTTAAATATGTTTGCGCTTAGATAAAATTCTTTCACTTATACTTATAAGGTCAACCGGGGCTAATCCGTCACAATACTATGAATGCCATATTTATTGAATTATAACAATTATATTTAATATCTTTAGGACTTATAACTTATAATGCAAGTTAGGAAATATTATCTAATTTCATATTTTATTACCGTTTAATGACATTTTAAATAACTTTTATGTGTAAATGATATTTATTGGAAATCTGGGATTTTTAGACGAGATAACCCCAGGTGGGGTGAATGCGTCTCTTCACTGTATTTGTGTTATTGGAAGAGATATTAACAATAACAAGCAAGGTAATGTACAAAAGGACTACTGATATTGGTTTATATTACCTTGCATACCAAATTCTGTGCTTAGTTTGCAGTAAATAGTCGAGCAAAAATATTTGGGGCTATGGCGTCTAATTGATCTCGTTTCTTGTAGACGCATTAACCCCATCTTAGACTCCAGGGGTATCAAACAATTCTTTTGTACCTAATAGAATCGGGTATTTAAATATTAAAAATGGATTCAAACCACAACTTAGAAATGACTTATAATTTATTAAAATAAAAAAATCATGACAACGAGATCTTTGGGTTCTCAGTTACCAAAGCAAGTATAATGTATTACTGTAGCAACTTTACTACTTTATGTTATAATGTTACAATGTTACAATTATAATGTTACAACATTATTTGTTTTGTTCGTGACTGTGTATCTAGGGATAAATTATCTTAGTACCTATATCAATGACCACGTGATACTTGCTTCGGTGTTAATTACTTAACAAAATAAAAAGCTTAGACTAAATTAAACTTAAACTCAAATTTAAAAAACAATCACTACAATGAGATCTTTCGGTAATCCTGATAAAACTAAAGTGGTTGGCGCCCCAGGATTGGCCAGTACACGACCGTTTATAAAAGTTTGGTGAAAATCTCTGAACCGGAACTGACATACCTACATACGGATCAAAACAAAAAAAAATTACCTTGAGCCATTGAAAAGATTCAAACAATATAAAACATGAAACACACACACGATTTAACGACATCTCTCAAGCTAAAATGCATTATGCCGTTCAGGTTGCAGAGCATGCCAAACAATGTTTATATGTATGTATTAATACATGCCAGCGTGCATACATACCCGCAAAAAGATTAATAAATTACCACTAATAACCTAATAATCAATAAGTTTAGTACCTCTGGCAATGGGGTTATTGCGATACAATAGACGCAATCACCCCTTATCGTGTGACGCAATAGCCCTAAAGCAAAAATATAACCCACAAATTTTGAAGCGCACACTGTCTTCAAATCATAAGCTAATTACATTAAATAATTAAAGAAACGAGTATTGCAATAGAGCAATAATAGTACTTACGGCTCAGAAACATCGACACAGTAACAGGAATTTAGATATCCCTAATTTCAAAGTCACCTGCTGCTCACTTGGAGAATCCAAACGAAGTAAAAAATTAAGATGGTGGATAATTTCTTTAAAAAAGCTCCGTCACGACATCTATTTATGATGTTCTGTACTTTGAGTGGTAAAGCCAATATATAGATGGCGTAAATAGTTCTAAAATGTACGTATCGTATGATAATTGGAAAAGACGCTTTCACCCCGTAGACGACATAACCCCAGTTGACCTTACATTATTTTATTTTGTTCAATTTATGCATGACTGACCTATATGAGATTAAGAAAATAATCAGAAGACGATCTGCCCAGGGGGGGGTCATGACCCCCATGACCCCCCCCCCCTGGATCCGCGCCTGCAAGTGAGACCTACAGTATAGTTTGGGACGCCTTGGTCAAGAAATACCAAGATAAACGTTCATTAGGTTCATATTATCTTAATAATATATTAGACTTAAAGAATTGTTCACCTAGTGTGAACTCACTTGATTCATTTATAGGTATATATTCCTCCTCTATCGCCGCGCTTAAAGAATTAGGTATAAATGATTTAACGGACTTCATGTTTCTACAATGTGCCTTGAGGAAAATGGACACTCTAACCATCCAAGCCTTCGAACTTTCTGTTCGAGGTGTCGATATACCTACGACGCAACAGCTGATCGACTTTGTACAAGATCATGCTAAGATGATTGAACGGTCAAACCCGCGGTCTTCGTCATATGCGAAGTCGTCCACTGCTGGGACGCCACAGTCTAGTGATAGGCGTGTACAGCGTAATTCTAAGTCGTTTGTTGTCAGTGAGCCGATTAATAATAAGTCGAATGCGCCCGCCGCAGTTAACGCGTCCTGTTGTTTATGTGGCGGCAGCGACCACCGACACCTGTATGACTGCGCTCAGTTTAAAAATATGCAAAATGCAAAGGCTAGATATGAGTTTATTAAATCTAAGCGTGGTTGCGTCAATTGTCTAAGCACATTACATAATCTCCCGCAATGTAAAAGTACGTCAGTTTGCTTCTGTCAGAAAAAACATCATAAATTATTGCATTTTGATAATAATGTTAATAATTCGCACTTGCATGCGACGACTGCTGTCGCTTCCCCGCCGCCCCAGTGCGACCATGTTAGTCTCACTCCTGAGTCACCGCTCGCTTCAAGCACTGTGCATTCGTATGCCTCTAGCCATAAGTGTGATATTCTCTTGGCAACCGCTCAGGTGTATGCTCGCCCTAAAGGTAGCACTGGAAATAAATCTGTAGTCAGATGTCTAATTGATAATGGCTCACAGAATAACTTAATAACATTGTCCTGTTGTCGTTTACCAATAATACCAATGAGTAATTCTGTTGTCAAAGGTGTTGGTTCCACTTCGCACCCGATAGTAGGCTATGTGTATTTGGACATTGAATCTCGTATTTATGCAGATCATAAGTATACTATACATGCGTTAGTTATGAATAGCCTTACGGATCAATTCCCCTCGCAATTAATTAAGTGTGATCGCGAGTTAAATCTCCGCGATTTACCGCTTGCTGACTTAAGCTGGAACATTCCAGAAAACATTGATATAGTATTAGGTGCACAGCTCTTCCCGTATATCTACTTAGGAAATAGAGTCGAGTGTGGTCCCAGTGCCCCTTGTGTACTATCAACCGCGTTTGGGTATGTACTTATGGGTGATTACCCACGTAAAGATGTTGTGCCTACAACCGCATCCTTTTCTGCGCTAGCACTAAATGATTTAGTGCAAAAATTTTGGGAACTTGAGGAAGTTCCTATGAAGCGCCTATTGTCTCCAGAAGAAACCGAGTGCGAGAATATTTTCACATCTACTGTGACTCGCGATGACGTAGGTCGTTATACTGTTGCGCTGCCGTTCTGCAAGGATCCCTCTGAATTAGGGAACTCGCGCGGCGTCGCTCACCGCCGATTTTTGTCGCTCGAGCGTAAACTTCGTCAATCACCAACCGTACGCGAAAATTACAATAAGGTTATTCAGGATTATTTAGATAACGGTTATCTTAGTCTCGTTGATGACTCTAATTTGTCTATGGATGGTTATTACATACCACATCACGCAGTAGTTCGACATGACAAACCGATGCCACGTATTGTGTTAGACGCGAGCGCTAAAACCCACACTGGTCTTTCGCTCAATGATATTTTACATATTGGTCCCAATTTACAGGCAGACCTGTTTTTATTATTATTAAATTTTAGGCTATTTCCTATCGCAATGAACGCTGACATAAAACAACATTATTTACGTATTGGCGTACCTGTTGACCATCGTAAATACCTGCGCATCTTATTCAGGTTCAAGGAATCGGATGAAATTCAGACCTATGTGTTTAATCGACAGGCGTTTGGTCTGAAGTCAAATCCGTATATAGCTATACGTACTGTGCGTCAGCTGGCTACTGACATGAGTCCGCACTTCCCTGACGCCGCGAAAGTGGCAGAGACCTGTCTGTATACTGACGATTTAGTTCATTCCGCACCTGATGAGGACACTGCTGTACACTTAGCTCGCAACTTGATAAAACTGTTCAAGGCTGGCGACTTTGACTTAGTGAAGTGGTCTAGCAATTCTTCTGTGCTGCTAGACTCACTTCCTGATACTCACCGCAAATCGCTTGAGTTTGATGTTGGCAGTCATGTCGCAAAGGTTTTAGGTCTCTCGTGGGAGCCGTGTGGAGATAATTTTTATTTCACATCTACCTTGGTAGATGAGAAGTGCACTAAGAGAAATATACTCTCTATAGTTGCGCGACTATTTGACGTGCTCGGGTTGGTGGCACCTGTGATACTCTACGCCAAGTTGTTAATTAAGGAACTTTGGCTTAGTAAGAGTGATTGGGATGACCCTGCTCCAGAGCATATACGCTCACGCTTTTCCGCTCTCGTTCAAGAATTAAAATTGCTTGACACACTAAAAATTCCGCGATATATAGGTGTCGAAGTTGATTGCGAATTACGTCTTGTCGCATTTTGTGATGCCAGCCTGAATGGCATGGGATGTGTTATTTATGCACATTGTACCTACCCATCTAGCATTCAAACTCGCATTTTGTGTGCGAAATCAAAGGTCACTCCGACAAAGATTACTACGCTTGCTCGATTAGAGTTATGTGCTATTTTGCTTATGTCAAAGTTAATAAGAACTGTACGTGATTCTTATGCATTACGCATTCCCGTTACTGACATTTACGCCTTTTCTGATTCCACGATTGCCTTATCATGGGTTGACTCGTCACCACATCGGTGGTCGATTTTTGTTAGCAACCGGGTCGCTCAGTGTCAAGAAAACTTGAACGCTAAACATTTTTATCACGTCGCCGGAGCCATTAACCCGAGTGATTGTCTATCACGCGGCATGCTCCCCTCGCAACTTTTGACTCATGATTTGTGGTGGAACGGTCCAGCATGGATCCGCGGCCCCCCTGATGAATGGCCTATTAAGTCATTCTCTCCCGCCAACTGTTCTGACTTACCTGAGCATAAGGCAAATGTGTTAAGTGTGACAACAAAACACACAGAGTCGCCATTGTTATGTACATTAGCACAACGTGTTTCTTCTTGGCAGAAACTACTACGCATCATTGCATACGTTTTAAAATTCGCACGATTTAAATCTAAGATCGAACCTCATTCTGTATCAGGATTGTCAATCGCTGAGACGGCATTGATTCTCGCCGTTCAATCAGTTCACTTTGCTGAAGATATAAAATTGATAAAGGCTGAGAAGTCACCCTCGAAGAAGCTGCTGCGTCTTGCAGTCTTCTTAGATGAAGAAGGCATTTTGCGCATAGGTGGCAGACTTTCTAAATCGATGCTTCCATTTGAAGCTAAACATCCTGTCCTTCTCCCTAAACGCGATCACGTTGTTGATCTAATAATTCAGCATTTTCACGTTGTCAATTGTCATACTGGACCTGGACTCCTCATGTCTATCATACGCCAACGCTTCTGGATATTAGACGCTAGAACTGTTATCAGATCTAAGTTACGAAAGTGTAACATTTGCTGTAAATGCAATCCAACGCACCCTACACCAATAATGGCTGATCTGCCCAATTATCGTGTATCAGAAGCCAAAGCCTTTTGTCATACTGGGGTTGATTACGCTGGTCCAATAAAGACCATACTTTCTCGTCGTAGAGGTCAGCATTCTCAAAAGGCATACATTATATTGTTTATCTGCATGGCCACACGTGGCCTTCATATCGAATTGACCAGTGATTTAACCACTGATAATTTTTTAGCCGCCTTTAAACGCTTTATTTCCCGCCGTGGACCCGTTTCGTGTCTTTATTCTGACAACGGATCTACTTTCATTGGTGCGAAGGCACAATTAGATGAGTTATACACGTTCCTATTGAACTCGAATTTTAAAACCGCGCTGTCAAAGGAGTTGCTATCTCGGCGTATAGAATGGAAGATGATTCCCCCAAGATCACCTAATTTTGGTGGGCAGGGAAGGAAATATAAAAAGCATGAAAACTCATTTGTTCTGAGTGATAGGTAGTCAATTACTCACATACGAAGAATTGCAAACGGTACTGACTCAAATAGAATGCATTCTGAACTCGCGCCCATTGGGCTTGCTCTCCTCTGACCCTGATCCGGAGGTGTTAACACCCGCACATTTCTTAATGACTACACCGTTGCAATACTTACCCTCGGCTTATCTATCAGATCAACGAATTAGTTTGGTAGATCGAAAAAAATTACTCGACAACATGATCCACTCCTTTTGGAAAAAGTGGCACGTAGAGTATTTGCACACGTTGCAAGTCAGACAAAAATGGGCTACTCCCGACAAACCAGTAGAAATCGGCACCGTTGTTCTTCTAGAGCAGGAAAATTCTGCTCCGTTGAATTGGCCGTTAGGAGTCATTACTGACGTGTTCAGAGGCTCTGATAACGTGGTTCGCGTAGCAATGGTTAAAACGCGTACTGGTACTTACAAACGCGCTGTAACCAAATTGTATCCTATCCCAACGCAATAACTTACAACGCTAAATAGAATCTTAAACTTTAATTTTTAACTCAAACTTTAAACATACTTTAGATAGAATATTGTTAGTCTAAGTTGTTATTTTAGCCATGTGTATTATTATGTTATACAAATTCACTATGGGCTCTAATCAGCCAGTGTTCGCTTGTTTGTTTCGTAACATCTTGCGACGTTCCAAAGCCGGGTGCATGGTGGAGCGCTTATGTACTTTCTTAATTATTTCCCACATAATTTAATTGTATTTCAATTTTTGTAATTTAAAAAGAACGCTTCTGTGATCGAATAATGTTTGAGTATTGGCGCTCATTTGTTGACCACTTAGTGTTGAAGAAGGCCAATAGATGGCGCTGTGCACAAATTTTTTCGAACTATACTTTGAGACTGAAGTTCCTACGAGCGACACTCTCAAGCTTCACGGCGGACGATCTCCCCGCCCATTTTTTCTGTCTCTTAACCCGCTACCGCTCCGAACGGAAGTTGAGTACTTCAACTCCTCGTTTCTTTTTCTGTGTAATTCTATAAGTTCCTTTGGCCACATTCTCAAGTCAGTATAAGTGAAGTGTATCGGAAGAAAACGACTCACTCAAGAAAGTCACCGGCCGGTCGACACCTACCTACCCACCAGCACGTGCCAGGAACCACACCCGTCTGCAGCTGAATCCTCACGAGGTGGAACTCAGGTCAGTGCCGGTTCTCTTGCGTTTTCATTCATAGAAGCGGTCACATGTGTATTTTCTTTCTATTACAACCAAACTTCAGGTCACAGGTTCTTATACGCTCTGTGTGCAAACACACCAGTGGTCGGACTATTTACACGTCCTACCAGCGACTTTGCTATAAACTAGTCATAGTCATTTATTTTCAATATAGAACAATAAAATTGTTTCTTATTGACGTCAATTTTAATTCTACTTAATCTAAGTTTACCACCGCTTCCAAGGCGCTGGTGGAGAAGAAACGGCGCAACAAACTCCACTGCGGCATTTTTTGGACGTCAATTTACAATATTTATTTTCTTAAAGCTAAATGTCAACAAGTATATAAAACTCTTTATAATTAAGAATTAAAACAAAGTTACATAATGTAACAAATAAGTCACGTAACTAATACAGTACCATGCTGTAATTATAGCAATTTACGAGAGGCCTGCACCATGCTCAAGCCAGACATTTTTATCTTTCAAGTAATCATCTATCCTATAGTATGCCTTTTTACCTTTTTTAACTATGTAGCCATAGTGTTAACCCAAGTTTTTTAAAATATAAATCGCGATTCAGGCTAAGTGTCATTCTAGAAAACAGTCCTTAGTACTTCAACATTTCATTAATTTTAATTTCATTGACAGAAACAGATCAGTTTCAAGCGGCCGGCATTGAACCTGCAAGCAACGAGGTCCCACTCCCAGCAAAATCAGCACGAAGCGCACCTCGCAAAATAGTGAATTCTCAGCAAAAAGTCACTGACAGCAGTAAGTTTTTATAAAATGTAAGGCTGCCTGTCCAGTAAAGCGGAGAGGAGCGGACCTGTGCCAAAATTAACCAATCGAATTGCATAAACCATGATGAATGTTCTGACGAACTCTTCCAATTAGTCCCACCCTCTCCTTTCCTTCACAGGACGACACGTGCAGGGCTAAGATGCCATCCATATACGGTGCAGAGTATACCTGCTAGAATCAAGCGTATCAGTGACTCATTCCTATGCCGCACCATTAAGACCTGGAACTCCCTGCCAGCTCACGTGTTTCCTTCTTCCTACAGTCCCGGGTCCTTTAAGTGGGGCGTGAAAAGGCATCTAATGAGGCCGTCAAACTAAGTGCCACCACTGTTAACATGGTACATTTTTCCGATGGTGACCCTCTTTCCGAAACTTTGCCTTTGCTTAACATCAGGCGAGGTGAAGTCAAATTGACGTGTCCTATATAAAAAAAAAATCTTCGCTTCGCTTGAATGAAGTCTAAAAGAAGTACCTATGCTAACTATAAATAATCTTGACCGTGCAAGCCTCTGTGGCATGGCGGTAGTGAACAAAGCCGCTACCCAGGTGGCCCGGGTTCAATCTCCGCTCTGTGCAAGTATTTATTATATTTGTATGCATGAATATAGGAATTTGCACTGGTCTGGTCGTTCCTCGGAGAGCACGTTAAGCCGTCGGTCTCCACCTTAAAGACGGATATAAAGAGAAGGGAAACTTGAAGTGATTCAGGTGTGGCTCAATAGCTCAGTTGGCAGAGCAGTCCCCCTGTAAGAGAAAGGTCGTGGGTTCAAGTCCTACTTGATCGCTTATTTTTCCCGATGTATTACGAACTTAAAAAGTTAGCATAACGAATGCTATAAAAATTTCATTCGAAAATTACTCTATCTATTAAAAGAAACCGCATCTAAATCTGTATTGTAGTTTCGAAGATATAAGCATACATAGGCACTAACAGACGCGGAAAGTGATTTACTTTATACTATGTAGTGATAGTTAAGTACCAATACTGTTTAGGTGCCCCAGTTCCTGAGACGGCTCGCGCCACACAGACAAACTGCCAACGTACTTCAACAAAAGATCTTGAAAGCGATCGAACGGAGACTGTGGATGAACCGAAGATTCATCAGCCGTCATCATCAAATCTAGATATTATACGCTATCGGGCGAGACAATATATGTGCCATTTGTGTAATAAAAGATTCAGTGAATCATGTGATTTAAGTCTACACATAGGTAGGCACACAGGTAAGTTACCATATCAGTGCAATGACTGTTTAAAATTCTTCACACAAAAAAGTGTTTTAGTTACTCATATACATCGTGTACACAATCAACAGTTACCATTCCAATGCGATGTATGTAAAAAAGGTTTTAGGTATAAGCCTCCTTTAGATAAACATCTCCGCACGCACACTGGCGAGAAACCATATCAATGTAAAGTGTGTAATAAATACTTTTGTCAGGATGTTACGTTGAAGCGACATTTTCGAATACACACTGGTGAGAAACCATATCAATGTGATATGTGTGAGAAAAAGTTTTCACGGAAATGTGGGTTGGATTTGCACTATCGTTTGCACACTGGGGAGAAACCCTATCAGTGTCATGTATGTATGAAATGTTTTAGGGGTAAAAGTAGCCTCAATTCACATGTAGGTTCGTGCATGAAACAAGTAGAACAATCCATTCCAGTTATAATGGGTGTTACGTATGTAAAAGATGATGATAATTTCGGTACATAATGGTTCTCATGTTGAAGAGAGCTTAACCCTTTCGACTCGGTGCAATGATGTGCGTTGAGGCTCGTCGATAGTCCCATACTAGCAGGCGATGTGGAACCTCTCAGCCTCAGGACAGATTTTGCCTCACTGTGTGTTTTCTACCGCCTATATAATGGTTTGTGCTCAGATGAATTATTTGACATGATGCCCACAGCTACATTCTATCATCGCACCGCTCGCCATAGACAGGGAATTCATCCCCACACATTGCATCCGAATACGGTGCGCACCGTGCGGTATGAAATGAACTTCATTCCACGTACGCTCAAGCTGTGGAATGAACTCCCTGCCATGGTTTTCCCAAGCGACTACAATATGGGATTCTTCAAGAAGGGCATTAGAAGGTTTCTTCAGAGTAGGCGGCGCGAGTGTAACGCACCTGGTGTTGCATACGTCCATAGGCCGCGGTAACCACTTTCCATCAGGTGGCCCGTGCGCTTGTCTGCCACCTAAGTGGTATAAAAAAAATGAAATTACATTGAATGGTGTGCTGACTGGCGTTATATTATTTATATAGACATACATACATATAATCACGTCTGTTAATCCCAAATTTTTATTTCACACAGACTAGCGGAACATGGCATAGATAATGAGAGTCAAAACAATTCTTAAATAAATAATAATAACACAGCATTAAATACTACTGAGTTAAAGCAACTCAATTGTCGTTTTTGTTTTTTGAATTGCCGCATTTTAATCATTACTAGCTGACCCGGCGAACTTCGTACCGCCTTTTTTGGAAGGATAAACATACTTAGATACTTATAGGATAAACATACTTGGATATGTTTCTGCCTTTCCGTCACCCGACATCTGACCTATATAAAATTACTCACGTACTTACCGTTCGCAAATTGTTCATTTGTCAAGCCTTATTTAAATACCACTGTGTATCCGTCCCATATTTACCCAAAAACGACAAAAGACGATACCGATGTCCAGTGCCACTAGCCAATTCCAGCTACGCTCAAAGACACTATGACTATAAGGCACCACGAATATATAATATATTAGCTAACACTAATACACATAACATGAACAACAATACATTTAAGAAATATATACGAGACCTTATCACAGATATGGACTATGAGCAAGTGGAAACCATGATTGCAGATCCGCTTACCTATACCCAAAACTACATACAATTCCGATGACACACATGTGCGTACACACACAAACACACGAGACACACACACACACACACACACACACACACACACACACACACACACACACACACACACACACACACACACACACACACACACACACAACACTCACACACAAACACAAATTTATTTGCTGTATTTTCTATTCTAGTTACTGTTCATTGTTTGTCACTGTTTCATTGAAACTACATTTTGTTACATGTAATGTGGGAAGGAATTGTCTCCTGAGATACAGGTTAACAACTTAGTTTAGGAGACAACGATTCTGTAAACTCTGTAATCGATGGTTTTAATGAATAAATAAATAAATAAATACTTTTTTTTGTAAATATATACATATTATACATGGGAACACCGGTTTATTCCAGAAATCCCCACCGAAAAATTCCCATCAGTGGGGTATGTTACTTTTTTTTCCTGAAATCTCCACCAGTAAAAGACTAAGCCTAGTGGGGATTTTTGGAAAAATAAGTAAAAATCCCCACCAGATGTTGTTTACGATGATAAACTTTGCCTTTAGCTTACCATCAGACAAGATAAAGTCAAATTGACGTGTCCTATAAAGAAAACACTCGCGTTTTACGTTATCATAAAAAGTTTTAATTTTTCGAATACATAGGGAAAAAGAATCTTCTCGGGCGGGACTCGAACCCGCAGTCTTTCCCTTACAGGGGGAATGCCTGACCAATTCGGCTACCGAGAGCTATTTAGTTAAATAATACATGAACGCATTTTTGTTAAAGAAATGTAAAACAACAACATCTGGTGGGGACTGTTACTTATTTTTCCAAAAATCCCCACTAGTCTGAGTTTATGTAACTATTGGGGACTACTGGAATAGAAAATAACAATCCAATGCAAATAGCCATATTCATACATACAAATATTTGCACTGAGCGGGGATCGGACCCGCGCCTCTTTTTAGAAGTCGCATTCACTACCACCACGCCACAGAAGCTGTCAAATACTGTATAGACATATTTCTAATAAAATTCATTGCAAAAAAACATCCTGAGCGACGCGTTATGTATGAGTAAGCTAATATCAATATCGTTGAAATTAAATCACTTTTTACGGATTCTTTCTGGGACCCAGTCATCCATTTAATCAAACCCAGTAAGCAGCAAAATCCAGCAAGACTTAGTGAGCTCATTCTGCGTAAATAGTAACACCAATAATAATTCACCATTATTCGGGTACTTTGAGATAACTTATACTTCAAACTATGTGACAACTACCACCATGAGTCTAACCGCGATCATGACTCCTTGACTTAGTCATGGTAAATGATGAGACACTTGTCAGTGATATTGTACACAAGGCACCCATAACCTAACCCCTTTTTTTTTTTTTTTTAACGAGGTGAGATCCGCTTACAGACTGTCCACTACTGGCTAGGTAGTGGGGGCGTGTGGGGGTCGCCCAGTGCCTGATCGTAGTGGCTCTGGGAATACCCACTAAAACTCCTCGGCGTCCATTCTTGCCCTTATGGCGGCGATTTGGGATCTACTGATGCAACTCACCAAATCACCACCGGGCCACCCGACTTAGGTGTCGGGCTGCCGCGCCATTGGGAGATTACTCTGGACTGCCCGAGTAATCCCCAGACGTGGGGACTTGTGCAATGCCTGCGTCGGTGCCACCGACAGCAGGCAGTCCTCCTGTGGGCAGGCGAAGACTGGCAGCCATTGCCGCCCGCCTTCTCCTGCCCATCCGTCTGCGCCGGAGAGGAGCGGCTAGAGCATCCTCCTCCCGCTCCCTCTCCGCTGCCTCCTTCTGTAGTACTACCGACTCACAGAAGGAAGCGACTGCGTCCCATTCTTCCGCGCTACCAAGCATAGCTTGTACTATACTTGGCAGCGCGAGGTTTCCTCTGCCGAGCGCCACCGTTAGTTCGTGGCGCTCAAGTCTCCAGGCCGGGCACACTTCTAGCGTGTGTTCGGCCGTATCATCAGGGTCACCACAGTGGTGACACTTTGGCGTCTCCTCCCTGCGGGCGACGTGGTGCAGGTAGTGACCGAAACAACCATGTCCAGTCAAAACCTGCACCAGTCGGAAAGAGAGGCTGCCCCAGGGGCGTCCCATCCACTCCTTGAGCACCGGACGGATCGCTTCGATCGTCCGACGGCCGGCGGCAGGGTTGGCGAGCGCCTCGGCCCACTGTCTTAGGGCTTCCTCCTGCGCAAGGGAGCGCACTTGCTCCACCTCCTCGAGGTCGGGTCTCTCCCCTCGCGTTCTCGCTTCGGCCCGATGCCTATACACCTGTGCCAGGACAAGTGCATCGACATCCCACGGGGTCGTGCCAGCTAACACGCAGGCTGCCCCGTGGCTGACTGTGCGATATGCCCGCACAGCCCGGGCCGCGATAGTCCTCTGCGGTTTGCGCAGGAGGGCCCCCGTCTGCCGGTTAAGGCGCTCTGCCCATATCGGGGCCCCGTAAAGCGCCATCGACCGTATCACCCCGTGGTACAGCCGACGGCACGAAACGTTCGGCCCTCCCACGTTTGGGAGAAGGCGTGCGAGTGCAGCTGCAGCTGCGCACAGTCTTGGAGCGAGGAGCTTGAAATGCTCCTCGAAACTCCACCTGGGGTCCAGAGTCAGGCCGAGGTACTTTATATTCATCTCGACGGGAATCCGGACCCCTTCGACTCGAACGCGGAGCCCCGATGGAGTTCTGCGACGGGGGGCATGAAAAGATATGGCTCTCGTTTTAGTGAGAGCCACTTCCAGGCCCAGGAGGCGGATACGTCGGACTACCAGCGATGTGCCGACCGACGCGAGGTGAACCGCCTCCTCCCAGTCCTTTGCCGCTGCCGCGACCAGCGTATCGTCAGCAAAGCAGACAACGCACATTCGCGGCAGCAGCATCCCGCGCAGAACCCAGTTGTACCCCAGGTTCCATAGAAGAGGGCCAAGTACGGAACCCTGTGGCACCCCCGCCGACATTCTCCACGATTGGACGCGGCCCTCCGAGTCCTCATACAGGACTGCCCTCCCACGAAGGTAGTCCCTGACAAGAGCGCGGAGGTAGAGGGGCGCTTGGTGGAATTTAAGTGCCTCCTCTATGCATTCGTGAGGGAGAGAGTTGAAGGCGTTCGCGATGTCTAAAGACACCGCGATCACCCCCTCCCCGCGTGCATTGGCCTCGTCAGTCCACCCTTTGAGGTGTTTAACCGCGTCCATCGGGGAGCTGCCGGTGCGGAAACCGTACTGGCACTCGGCCAGATCCGGTCCTTCGTTCTCTAAGTGCTCGATGATGCGGGAGGCGAGAATTTTCTCGAAAGCCTTCGCCGCTTCATCGAGCAGGACCACCGGCCGATAGCCAGACGGCGAATCCGCCGGCCGACTCTCTTTCCGGAGTAGACAGAGACGCCCCACCTTCCATCGCCCCGGAAAGCGGACCTTCTTGATGCAGGTGTCCATCACCGCACGAAACCTGTTTTCTAGGGCATCAGCTGCTACCGCCAGGACCTTGGCTGGGCAGCCATCTGGCCCCGGCGCTTTATTTTTGCGTCGGAGCCTTTCACGTAACGTGGCCCACTCCCCGTCTGTAACGGAGGGACCATCGGCCCACACCTCCATGGCATCGCTGGAGGCTGCCATCACTGGGGCTGCAAAGGGTCCAGGGTTCGGGAAAAGCGTTCCCAGAACCTCCCGCAGCAGGCCGGGCTCCAAGCTGGATGTTGGGGGGGAGGGAAAAAATTTCGCCCTAACTACCCTGTACGGTCTTCCCCAGGGATCCCTGTCAAGTATCCCCAGGAACTCCTCCCAAGCGGTAGCTTTGGCTCTGCGGATGGCAATCCTCAGAGCCTTGTTTATCTCCGTGTACACTCGGTGGAGATCCTCCTCCTCACCGTCCTTATGGCGCGCCTACGGCACCGCTGGTAGGCACGCCTGGCCCTCATACTGGCGGTTCGCAGATTAGCCAGATCCTGCGACCACCAGTATACCTGCCCCTTTCTTCGGGGACAGACCTGCGCCCTCGGCATGGCGGCGTCGCAGACAACCTTCATGTCGTCCGCGAAAAGGTCCGCCATACCGTCAGCATCACCCTCGATGTTATCGGGCACTTCGGCCCAGGCCCGCACCATTGCTGCCTCCCCTGCAACGTCGGTACGGAGGCGAGCCACCGACCACCTTGGGAATGCCGATGTCATGGTGCCCAGGTGTAATGGGGCCCCTGGTGATGCTGTGGTGACATCGTATCGGACATATAAATGATCCGATAGTGTCACCGTATTCTCCATCACCCGCCAGTCCCGGATTCGCGCTGCCAGTGATGGGGTGGCGAAGGACACGTCCACTCTAGACGTGCCTTGGTCCCGGACGCAGGTCGGAGTGGTGCCTCTGTTGAGGACCTCGAGCCCCAGGGACAGAACCCAAGACTCGAGTACACCACCCCAAACATCCGTGTGGGGGCACCCCCATGCCTGTGCCTTGCAGTTTAGGTCTCCCGCTACTAGCACTGGATGGGGGGCCGCTCGGCGGACTACCCCTTCCACCGCAGCCAGAAACCGCTCGAGTTCAGCCCTACTGCGGTTTGGGGAGAAGTATGTTGACACCACAACTACTCCTCCCCAGCGTGCCGCCACGTATCCTTCCCCTCTCTCGACTGCTATAAGAGGGGGGCTTACACCAGCCACTGCGATCGCGGCATAGCCGTCAGTTGCCCCGACCCAATTAGAGGATGGGGGGACAATGTATGGCTCCGCGATCACTGCCAAGTCAATGCTCCACTCGGCCACAGACTGGCACAGTAAGTCCTGTGCGTCAGCCGAGTGGTTCACATTCCCCTGCAGTATTTTGCCAATAGACCTACTGGGCATTGTTGGTTTCCATTGGCGTTGCTGCAGGGGTGGCTGGTGTAGCCGACAGGTGAAGAGCACCCATCTGGAGGGGACGGCCTTTGACCGGAGGAGGGTTGCAGCTCACTCCGGCCATGCGGTGCCCGGAAGGCAGGCCTCGGTCTCCGCAGACCCCGCAATGTGGGGGAGCTGTGCAGCTGGAGGCAATGTGCCCCTCCTGACTGCAGCGGTAGCACAAGCCACTGCGGTCCTTTTTGGAGGGACAGAGCTGCTGCGGGTGTCCAATTCCAAGGCATCGATGGCAACGCATTGGGCGCTGCTCCAGGACCGTAACGGAGGCGCTGCTCCACCCCACGTGCAATCGGCCCTCCTTGGCCAGACCAGAAATGGTGTCTACCGGGCAGGACACAATGACCGACCCGGTTCCCCTGAAGCCCATGGTGATTGTGCCCACCCTCACCTGTTCAGGTGGGCATCCGACTCTCACCGCAATCGCGTCCCGCACCTCCAGCTCAGACACTGAGTCATCCAGGCCTGAGACTCGGACGCTTGCCACTTTTATCGGCCTGGTGACTTTTGCGGCGTCACCTAGCACCTCTCCAATTTTCTGCGCTAGGGTGTCTGCCTGTGTGGCTGTTGTCTCCTTTGGGAGTTCAATGATGCGGGCACCTGTGATGCCCGTGCGGAACTTGGGTGTGCCAATTCCCAGGGCTCCCAGGCTTATGGATGCCTTGGCCCTGGCGATTGCGGCCTTATAAGTGGCCCCCTCCTCCATAGCCTCAGGCTTAAGGGCCACCACAACTGCCAGGGTTTTTGGGACCTTCGGCAACTTAGGCCGTTGGGGCACATTTGCCTTCGGGGCACCATCAGCAGGCGCCTTCTTCCTTCCCCTTTTCACCACTGTCGTCCATTCTTCGAGGACAACGGGTTGCTCTTGGCGAGACGATCCGGGAAACTGTTCCTCTGCACGGGTGGGCTTGGCAGAAGGGTTCTCCTTCGGCTCAGGAGTAGCTTTGGCCACTTTTTTTGGCCTAGCTTTTGCTGGGAGGTTGGCCGGTGGTGCCAGCGTGGTGGCCTCCGACTGTTTCCTCCGAGTGTCTGCTGCCAGGGGTGGCCTCACGGGTTGCGTGGGAAGAAGGCGTCCGTCCACCTCAAGCCCCTCCAGCCGCGCACTAATCACTCCTCCAAAATGTTCCATCAGGGAACGTTGGAGGATATTGATCACCGACATGAACTCCTTCCGTGACATAGGATTGTCACTTCCGGAGTTCTCCGCTGCTTTAGCAGGCTCCTCTCTGGCCACGTCTTTACCACGCTCAGCGAAAGCGCGTCTGAGGGCGGCTACCTCCTCCTGTATGGCGGACAACTGACCACGCAACCTCTTGTTGTCTGCCTGCAACCTTTGTAGTTCGTCGCTGGACCGACGTGACGCAAGGGCGTGCACTACCTCTAGTAGTGACGCGGTGGCGGTGCGTATTTCTTTGACGCAGGTACCTTTCAAGTTCTTCGACTTGGTCGAAACTGCGATCAGGACACCTGCGTCTTCTTCGGCCTTTTTAATAAGGTCCTCCAACCCCGGAGACCTTACCTTTTGCTTCGGACTTCGCGAAGGCTTTGTAGGCTCCGTTAATGTCGAGTCCGACGTGTCTGGCTCTAACATCCGTAGCTCCCTACGGGCTTGCGAGAGTCCCACGTGGTGGTTTACTTTACCTCCACGGGGACGGCGGACCTTTGGAGGCGGGGTCTCAAGAACCCGCAAGAAGCCATTGTCAGAGTCCTCCTCTGATTCTCTAGCAAAGAATTTGCCCTGCACTTGCCTCACTTTGCTTGGATTGCCATCCGTGGACAGAAGCGGAGACCTCTCCCTCTTCTTCCCTCCACCACTCTGGGCACTAGACGGCCCCTCCGACTCCATGGACCAGTAAAGGGCCCTGCCCTCAACAGAGTCCGTAGGAGAAATAATTTTGTGAAGAGTCCAAACAACTGGGCTCAAAACAACAACAACAAAAACGGAAAAACAACAACAAACAAACAATAACGAGCAAACGTAACAAATCAAATAACAACGAGAAAAACTTAACAAGTAACAACAAGTAGCAACTCTCAACAACGGGTCACCAACCACTGGCCACTGCGTTACCGCGCACCAAGTGGGATGGGTCCAAAGCAGGTGATACAGGGAAAAACAGTTAAGTACTCTCTTTGCCTCAAGTTATGATTTCCGAGTTCGGTCACCCAACCTGCCACTCCGTTACGGTGGTCAGGAAGGGGTCCAGGGCACACGACGGGGACGTATCGGAAATCACTTGGGGCGTGCCCCAACCTAACCCCTAACCTAACCTTTTTTTTTTTTTTTTTTTTTTTTTTTTTTTTTTTTTTTTTTTTTCGTGGTGGAATGCGTTTAGGCACTTCGCTCACCCCCCGCGGGGGCAGGGGGTGGGCTTCGTGTGGGACTCCTAGCCTCTGAGGGAGGCCAGACTACCCACTAAACCACCACGGTGTCCGTCTTCACCACATATCGACGATGGCGGGAACAACATCTTCCGCCATCGTCGTGTGGGTCGCCTGCCACTGTTCGGCGGCAGGCCCGTCTCTGGTGCGGCAGAAGAGGAGTCCTTCTGCCACCCGCCTAGGCAAGGCACACGCGACACGACGTGCGCCTTCAACCTCGAGGCCTATGTAAGGGCAGCAGACGCCCCCGCGTCTACTGCCCGGCCCGGTTAGGGGGGGAGGAGTTGGTGGTACCGCCTCCTCCGAGCCCCGGTTCTCTTGCGGCGCTGTGGGAGGGAAAGGGGGTCACATTCCCTCTCCCTCTCCGCCGCCTCCTTCCGCGAGATAACCGTCTCGCAGAAGGTCTGAACCGCTGCCCACGCCTCATCGCCGCCGTCGACCATAGACAGACCCCTAACCTAACCTAACCTAACCTAACCTAACCTAACCTAACCTAACCGCGATCATGACTCCTTGACTTAGTCATGGTAAATGATGAGACACTTGTCAGTGATATTGTACACAAGGCACCCATAGGCAAAAGTGATCACAGTGTGTTGGAATTTAGTGTTCAATGCCTAATTCATAAACAAAACATAAGACCCAAGGTCAAAAGAAACTATCAATTAATTAACTACACCGACTATAACAATGAATTAGATCAACATATAAGCACCTTGAAACCGGCATCAAATCCAGAGGAATTGTGGCAAGGCATCTTGCATGCTATTGACTCGACAACCGACAAATTTGCACCAGAAAAGATAATAAAAAACAGAATATACAATAGACCGTGGATTAACAGTGATGTCCTTAAATTGGTGTCAGATAAGAAAAAACTGTGGGATATCTACAGAAAATCTGGGATAGCAGCACACTACACGAACTTTAGGGAGGTCAGTAACAAGTGTGTGGCACTGACTAGAAGGTTGAGAAGCTTATTTGAAGTAAAAATACTGGAAGACGGTGACAAAGCATTTTACTCGCATATTCGCCGCTGTACTTCATCTAAAGTGGGCATCCCACCTGCTATAAGAAATGGAAATGGTGACCTTGTCACGGATCCTGAAGAAATTGCCAACGCCTTTGCTGAGGACTTTGAGAAGGCATACTCCAGACAACCAGCGCTGACTAATCAGCACTACGTTACACATGCTAAAAATGGTCTGTCTGATATAGTGTTCACCGTGGATGATGTAACTAAAGTGCTTTCCAACTTGAACATCCAGTCCTCCCCCGGACCTGATCTTATTCCGAATTGTATTCTCAAGAATTGCATCCCAACCCTAGTGGGTCCTCTTACTGCGGATATATACCGCAGGATTGGAGGCATGCTGTGGTGACGCCTGTCTACAAGAAGGGTGACAAAAGTGTTCCTGGAAACTTTCGACGAAACAGCCTCACCTCTGGTTTAGTCAAGAATATGGAGAAAATTATCTGCAAAAATCTTAACACATTACCTTAACAAGGAAAACATAATACCTACGAAACAACATGGATTTGTTGAAAAGAGATCGACTATCACTAACCTACTATCTTGTCTGCACTCATGGACAAATTATCTTGACAGCAAGAGACCAGTTGATATCCTTTACCTAGACTTTGAACGTGCCTTCGACAAGGTCTGCTCATAAAACTAAGCCAATATGGAATTTGTGGAAAACTACTAAAATGGATAGAAATGTACCTGTCTAATAGAACATTTCAGGTAAGAATAGGAGACACATTATCTAGAAACAAACAAGTGTTAAGTGGCGTTCCTCAAGGATCTGTCCTCTCGGCCCATCTATTCGGCATATATGTGACAGACCTGAAAGAACGCATTGAATCCGAATCATCCTTCTTCGCCGACGATGGAAAATTCTTTGCCAATCCACTCATCCACTCTGGCCAACACATTCACTGCTGCCTTAATAGGAAAAATAAATGCAGCTATACTGAAAAAACACACCAATGTTGTATTACGCACATACGTATCGAGCTATAAAGATTTCGTGACGCGGGTGCGGGCGAACACGCTACGCGCGTATTCTAAAAGACGTTACAAGCAGACTGGAAAACACATATGTTGTGGGTTGCGAAGTCGTCACGCGTTTGTTTGTATTTGACAATTAATTTAAAGAAGAAAAGGTTTTGGGATAGCTTGAAAGACACAGCAATGTAATAGGACTCCTAAAGAATTAAAAAAAAAACATTACTAAACAGAATGCAAATTTGAGACTTGTATGGTTTTCCCATAGACCCTATTGGTAGTTCTGGGCCAAATTAAAACTAGGCCACAGGACAGACACCAGCATTTAAATTAAAAAAATATCGAAATCGGTTCACTCTGTCGTAACTTATGAGAAACAAACAAAAAAAGCAGATGAATTGAGAACTTCCTTCTTTTTGAACACATACCTACTCATTTTACTTGTACATCTGAAACTAAAATGTTCCATGCTAAAACAATATGTATGTATTATACATTAATTATCTAAGCTTATTTGCTTAGATTATTAGTATTTTATATTATTATTAATATAATATTAGTAATATGACATATTAATAATCTAAGGCAATATGATATGAAATGAACCTATGGTAGGTAAGATGCCAAATATTTTCTTCTTATGCAAACAGCCTATATCAGGTAAAGAAAACTATTTTACCTAAATTAAAAGTTATCAAGTTATACCTAGTTTTTTTTTCAACAATCCTTGAAGAAAAAACAAAACAAACATTGAAGAAAAATGTGATTATGCTATCCAATGATTTGGTGAAGTGCAAATTAATACCGGCAAGGAAAATAACCCTACATAAAAAGGATATACTTAAGATATCTACATAAGGTTTCTCATGAGTATAATAATGTACTTACAACATTATTATGGTAATAAGTACATTAATGCAGCATTCCAACAGTGAATGAATTTTTGAGTCTTATAGGTAGCCTCTATAAAATATAATATTAGTCCACATAGATAATCTTATAACTCAGGTAAGCTCTGTCTGTAGGTCATACTCGCTATGGATAATCATAAAGAAAACATATTATAATTTAAAAATTCATTTTATTAATCAACTTGAGGAGCCCTAGTGAACATTTTCACTAGGGCTCCTCATCGCTCTGCAACTCCGACAGCCACTCGTCGGGTCTTGGCGGGATTATGGGCCTGGAAAGAATGGAACTGCATTTAAAACTAAAATCATTATCATCAAACACAATCAGAGATATTTAACAAGTCAAAAGTAACTAGGTGTATTGCTAATGAATTTATAAAGTACATACATTATTTTAGATTCAATAATTCACTCTTTCAAATAATTATTGGACAGTGAGTTCCTATTACATAATATCAAATATATGTGTCCCTACGGAGGTTTCTACAATTTTGTACTGTTATCAAAAATTTGTTCATGTTGAATGTGTTTTGAATTTAATGAAAATCAATATAGTTAAATAATTTAAATACAATTTCAATCGCACTTGTACATGCAATAAGAGTGTGAGCAATTAAATAATATAGGTAATAAATTATAATCATACATATATTATGAATGGATCTAAATTCCTCTTTAGTTGTAGAATTAGTTTACCTCATTAAAGTATAGCCATGGTGGACATCAAGCAGGCTGCTCAGCATGCCCATCATTTTTTGGATGTTCTGTAAAAGAAAAAAATATGACATTCATAAAATCATAGCGACAGGTTACAGTGCAGGCAATCATATCATATATCAGTATTCGAAATATTACCTCCATCAATTCGGCATGTTGGGCAGCCGAGCAGCCTGCGGTGCCAAGACCCGCGTATGCGTAAATGGGCTGGGGCGGTGTCGCCGGCGTGTTGGGCGGGACCGCAGGCAATGGTCTCTCTTGCGGCTTGTATCTATTTTAACAGAAAAATCATTATTATAGAAAACATTTGGTGAAATGTAGTATTTTTGCTATAAAATTTCTTACTCGT
Source organism: Eilema sororculum (assembly GCA_914829495.1). Lineage (NCBI taxonomy): Eukaryota > Metazoa > Arthropoda > Insecta > Lepidoptera > Erebidae > Eilema > Eilema sororculum. The sequence goes on from OU618559.1 coordinate 11,519,436, forward strand.
GATGCGAGTCCCGCCCCGCATCTCCGCCACCCCAGCACATCAGGCGGTGCCACCAGCGGCGGCTGCCGGAGTTTTCGTTTGATCTATCACAATCAGATAACGTGATTTATTCTCAATTATTAACAAATAAAATCGAAAATAAATAGAATAATTACACTTACCGGACCATTTTTCTCAAGTTTTATGATGCCGGATGCGGTGCGTTTGAGCTTTTTTACGCCAATCGCCAATGCAATGTAGGGGTGCTCGATGATCATCGATTTTCGATAATCATCGATGTTGAAAGACAAAACATCGATGTTTTAACATCGATATTGCATTATATAAAACATCGCGATATCATAATATCATAATCGAAATCTATGAACGCAAAGTAACTATCAATATCCTGCACGCATCCAAAACACGAAATAAAACTTGTCTCGTACAGTCCTTAAAGCATAAAATATTAATTCGTGGTTCGTTCTCATCTGTGGACTGCGCTGTTTACATAGAGTGCGCTGTTTATGTGTGATGTCAGATGTGTGCACTGGTGATCCGTTGAAAATAAAGTTGTTTGTTATGTACGTCAATGTTGTTATCACTTGTTTATACAGTCAACTTATGATTTATAACATGTAAGTAACCACACATAATAATTTGGCACAATATTCAAATGTATGTGAGTGATTGCATACTGCTTTTACAATGCTAGCTGGTCCACCGTCGCCCTTAAAGACGGATATAAGGAGAAGGAAAATTTGAAATGATTCAGGTGTGGCTCAATAGCTTAAGAAGAGCATTCCCCCCTATATGGGAAAGGTCGTGAGTTCAAGTCTCACTTGAGCATTTTTTTTTTCCGATGTTTTTCGAACTTCAAAGTTGGCATAATAAATGGTGTGAAAAATTCATTCAAATTTCTTTTATTGATTAAAAACGAGTGATTTAATTTTTTATAAAAAAAAAACAATGTTGGCCGACATCGATGTTTTGCGATCGATGATTCGATAAACATCGAACATAGATGTTCAGCTATTAATATCATAATCGATGTCATCATCGATGTTGTTGCAACATCGATCATCCCTCAATGCAGTTGAAAATTAATGACAAGATTGACAACAAGAAGGAAACAGTCATAGACAAAAAAGTTTGTTTGGCGGATGCTAACCAATCTTGCCCTCATAAAGGCAATAACGACTTTTGAAGGACTGAAGATTTGGCTGTATGGTCAACCGACCTTCGCCTTTTCGAATTGACAAATGACAAATTTTGAAACAACAACGAATTTAAATTTGACTTTACGCTACCTGTACCCGGCGCCGGTGGAGAAGCTTAAAAAGTGAGTATAAAGTTTTCTTTCTTACGAAATAATTTAAATTCATATTAGAACTCTTGCGAATTTAAAAGTTCATTTCAATTTGTTACAGTTCATATCAAACTTGCAAGTTTAAAAGTTTGGTAGCCATAGTAAAAAATTGTATAAATTGTCTATGCTCCGAGTCCGAGTTAGGGAATAATAATCAAGTTTCAACAAGTTTGAATGTCAAACAAAAACTTTGTGTAAAACTTTGGAACTTTGGACTAAATTATTATTGTAAGTTGTAAGTATTTTCGTATATGGAAAGATAATTTGGTTATCTATAATTTTATCGTGACTGTGAAATTATTTCATAGTGTTCTATTATTGTTTCAGTGAAGATGTGTGTTAATCTGTTTCGGTAAGAATTTCATGTTATCGTATATAGAAACTTTCATATATTGCCAGTGCCATCAATAGTTAATATTGTAATAATATTAACACAGGACTACGTTAGATGATGCTATACAGAAAAGTACTGAACACGATATGCAGACACTGGTGTTGTTCCAATGCGATGGTGGTAGGTCTACTATATAGGTACTTGGAAATTATATTTTGCATTTGCAAATACTTATTGGCATGAACAAACTAGGGCCTTGCTGTTTGTTATTCTGGCAATTGGTGTTCATGGGTCTATTATTATGATGTTGCTGCTGCATGTTTTGGAAATACAGACTAACCTACTAACAAAAGTTTGTCATTTGATTTGGAGTTACTTGTATAATAAAAAATACTGACATTGTGTGTTATATTTGAATGTGGAAAGTGAAGCATGTTGTATATGTACTCTTCATACTGCTTGCGCATTTAGTAATTCCTGTTACTGTTATAGATGTGGGGAGTGGCTGAGGGCATTCTTGTAAGTTTTTAAATAATTTTATTTTATATCCTTTTACCTACTTTAAAATAAACAATAAGAATATAACGTGTCTCCCGAATCAATCTTGACCGATTAGTTGTATTAATGGAACTCAAACTATCACAAAATAATTTACAAATTATAGATTATTCTCAAGACCTATAAATTAAATTAAAGGTACAACCTGTATTTCAAATATTCTCATGGGGAGCTTACAATAGTATAATAAAATTATAGTGATGGAAATGAATGAATCACCTCATAAAATTTGTAAAAATAGTAGCAGCATTCCCGGTGACTTCCAAGGCCTTCATCATAGAGCTCCGCTTAGGTACTACTTCTTCTTTTACTTGCCTTATAAGGGTTATACCAGCGTTTTTACACAGACGGTCTTAGTATTTTATTGATGTGGATGTAGATGTAGTTACCTATCTTTATTTAATACTAGCTGTGCCCGCGACTTCGTCCGCGTGGAATGTACTTAATAAAAAAAATCTGTTTTTTTTTTAGCCTAAGTTACTCCTTATTACATAAGCTATCTGCCAGTGAAAGTCCCGTCCAAATCGGTCCAGCCGTTCCAGAGATTAGCCAAAACAAACAGACAGACAGACAGACAGACAGACAGACAGACAGACAAAAAATTTAAAAATATATATTTTGGTATGTGTACCGTATATACTTTCATATGCATGTAGTAGAAAGCGGTTATTTTAATATTACAAACAGACACTCCAATTTTATTTATTTGTATAGATTTGTCAGTTCTACAATACAGTCATACTTCTTTCCCATATAGGTATATACACTTTTTCTACTAATAATAATTTAATTTTTATTGTCATTGTATGTATACAGCCTGCCCAGTGATACGGCACGCGGGGAGGAGGACGCGGTGCAACCCGCTGCTGCTGAGCCAGAGGAGCTGGCGCCACCAGAGCCAGAGGAGCTGGCGCCAGCTGCTGCCGCGGTGACGCAGCAGCCGCACCGCCGCATTAGCCGCCACCAGTTGCGGCTATATCAGCGGCTGCTCCTCCCCGAGCTGCGGGCGCCGGAGCGACAGCCCCTCCTGGAGCCGGAGCTGCGCGCCATGCAGGCACGCTGGCGCGCAGCCATAGCGCAGGCGCAGGGTGTCGCCCAGGCGGTCGCTGCTGAAGCTGCCGAAGCTGCGGCAGGGAGCCGCCCCGAAGCCGCCGAAAAATAACGGGCCCTATACACATGGAATTATTCCATTTGTATAGGGCCCTATTTAAACCAATGAACTTGTAAATATATTTTTTATGAAAAATATGAACGTCTTTTACTTAACACATATTGGGATATGGTTATATGATATTTTGCGAACATGATTGAAATTCACTAAAAAATACTAGAAATTCTAATATCACTCTCAGCTAAATAAAAAACAGGTTTTGGGTAAGTTCCCCTAAGGTGTGAATGATAAAGAAAGAGCGTGAAGACTATACCTCACGCTTTTTCTTTATAATTCACACCTTAGTCTTTTTATTTATTTTTTTCTTCTTCGACCTTCTTCTTTTCTTCGGACGTACCGGCGGCGGCGGCGCTTCCGGGCGTATGCACACCCGTCTGGCCGGTATGTCCTCCACTATCATGCAGCCTGCCCCAGCTGGAACAATAATGCAGCTGGGGACAACGGCTGCCGCGACGTTGTTTCTTCGTGTTTCGGCTAACAAAACGACAGGTCCGTCGTGGTATGTAAAAGGGTCCCCTGTGGTCCTGGCCCTATTAAAAATATATAGAGTTACATCTAAGCAAGAAGTTACATCTAGTAGGTACCTGCCTACCTATCCATTTATTCATTATTTTTATAACTAAAACAACACAATACAGAGAAAGAGTGTTCGCGAATTCAATATGGAATCGCAACTATAACCTTATGCGCAATTCAAGAGTCGAGGTATCTACTTTGCGCTGCCTACTGGAAACTAAGATTTTTCTATTATGTAGGTACAAGACGTGTCTTCATTCAAATGTATGTGAGAAACTCTGGCGACATCGCGGCGGCGACGATAGCACAGATTAAGTACTTAATAAGTTGGAAAGAATACACGCGTCTCGACTCGTATCGTAAGATAGTTTTCTGATGTAAGAAGATGTTTAAAGGAAATTTGGTTAAAATAAACAATCGGTACTTACATTGTGTTCCAAACAATTTTAACACTTTTTTCTTGTATGAGTAGTTGAGTACCTAGAGGTAGTGAGGTACCCAGTCACTTGATCTTGGCGCCAAAGTTTTTTTTTCACCATGTCCACAGTCTTTTGAGACCATAATCTAGTCTTACGAGGTTGTTAGTAGGGACTTACTTATTTATTAGTTAGAGAGTAACATTAAAAATCTGCGTGTGCTGCGCATACCTTTTAATTTAAAATTATGTTTCTATTTTGGCACATAATTAATCGAAACCCGATGTTGAAAACGCTGTTTTCATTCTTTGTCACATCACTAATTAGGTACTTTGAAAACCTAAAAGTTTTGATATTTACGTACGTACCTATGTATTTATTTTAAAAGCTTTATACACAACATGAAAATTATATATTAATATGTAGGTAGGTACTTAGTCATAAAGGATAGGTATCGTAAGTTTAGCTATTTGGTACCAGTTTGTTGTTATGCTGTTATTAGAAAAATCTACAAAAAGTATGTTGGTTAGGCACATAATCTAGTTCTAGTATGTAGAGTTACAAGATCTAAAAAAATAATATGATGTGGGTTTTCGTACTGACGGTGTGGCCGGAGAGGTGCGTAGTTGAAATCACAGGGTATGTGTGAGTAACGCACAGCTGTAGCATTTATAAGAAAACACGCTTGGCGCGTATTAACGCACTAGAGGAACGTCAACTGATACACATAGGTGTGTGTAAAAGACGCACTTGACCAAATATTAGGAAAAAACACGTTAGGCGCGTGAACCCGCACAGATGTAAAGCTTTCAAAAACACAATCGTGTGTGAGAATCAGCAGTGAATGTGTTAAATCGTGTTCATGAATGGACTAAGGACTGGATCATCCAATTGAACCAATCAAGGTGCAGTGTACTCCACCTTGGGCAAGCAAACCCCCAAATCACATATTATTTGGATGGCACACTTATTAACCCTGTTGACCAACAAAAAGACTTGGGGGTTGTGATAACCGCGAACCTGAAATGGGCAGATCACATTGCTGGAATTGTGAAAAAAGCCAACTCGTTTTTGTATGTCATAAGAAAGGCATTCCAAACCTTAAGTGTGGAGGTTTTCCTGAAAATATACAAAGCCTATATAAGACCTCTTCTGGAGTACGCATTCCAGATTTGGAGTCCATACTTCCAAAAGGATATTGACCTCTTAGAGAGTGTGCAAAGGAGAGCCACGAAACTCCCGGTTTGCCTACGCCGTAAAACATACACGGACAGACTAGAAGCATTGCACCTTACCACCCTGCAGGAGAGACGCCTTCGAGGTGACCTAATAGAGACCTTCAAGATCATAACCCACAAGTATAATCTACCAGATATTCACACAATTTACATACCAAAAGTTCCCACTAAATCAGCCAGAAGACATAGCCTGAGAATAACCCGTGCAACAGCAAACACAAACACTGCGCACCACTTTCTTAGTAACCGGGTAGTTCACAATTGGAATAGACTACCCGAGGATGTTGTTACTGCCACTTCAGTGAACAATTTCAAAAACAGACTGGACCACTGGTTACAAACAAACAAACTTACCTAATATCTATGGGCACAATCAAGTGTAGTGAATAAATTGAACTGTTCTTCAACAAGTGTGAACTGTGACATAGACACATCAGCTCAATGCTGCTCGTCTATAATCAAATAAATAAATAAATATATATATCGCGATAGAATCTGTAAAAAGTGGTTTTATTTCAATGAGTGCCATTCGCGTAAACTTTAGAAAATGTCAATTTTACTGTCAATGTGTGCACGCCATGGGATGTATGTGTATCTCAACTTTTACCAAACTTGTGTACGTCGCATTGGAATGACATTTACTGCGTCTATAGAAATTTTATATAGACTAGTTTTAACAAGGTAGATGCTGAACCAAAGACAATAAATCTATCGATCACACATTAATTTGTTTTTTGTAGTGAAGGTGGCAAAGTGCGCCTAGCTTGCAAGTGCGCCTACCCCAATAGATCAACTTACCTTATAAAAAATAAAAAGTAGACGATTCATTCATAATATTTTATTTTTAACGTACCTAATGGGAGAATGAAAAGAACTAAAAAGTTCATTAATCCCCATTAAACATTTTTTTACGTCAACGAGGAATAGTGAACAAAAAGTTCAATAACCCTATCAACGGGGATTGTCAACGGGGAAAAGTGGAATAAGTCATTATTTCGAAAACTACCCATTGGATACTAGTAATGACATCTTACGTCGATGCTGCAAACTAAATACGAAACACAAACTATATTATTTAGTTGGTAGTTTATGAAATATTTGTGGTAGGCGCACTTGCACGCTAGGCGCACTTTGCCACCTTCACAATATTGAATATTTGCTACGGCTGCCAAATGTATAAAAATGTTATAATTTATTGGACTTCTTATTTTTATGCCTAATTTAATCTATTTAGATTGAAAAAGTGAATGTCTAATACAGGAATTAAACCCGCGAGCAATCCCTTTCAGGGGGAATGCTCAAACCACTGAGCTACATGAGCACGTCTTGCGCAATCGAGATTCTAGTGAACAAGCATGTTAGGCCGGTGGTGGAGCATTTTGACAATTATCCTCGTCCTATCGACACTATGTCACATTTCGCACGTGCGCTCACTACAAAAATCTTAATGAAATGGCGTCGGCAATCCGGCCGGTTGTTGGTAGTAGCAGCGGCGATGCGATCACTGCGGATCAGGTGGACGCAGTGAGAAAAATCCATTTGATGCGTTTCGTGCGGTGCAGAAAGGTGGACGCTAGGGTTAAATGACGACTTAGACATTCACTTTTTACAAATTTAATCGATAAAAATTGTCAGCATACAATCAATCGCTTTACAAATTCATTAAATATGTAGGTAATATTATTTGTTGAATTCCTTCGGTTAGGTATTTAACTAAAGATAAGAAATCTTGTGGAGCCTTTTTATAATAATAGTTTAATAAATCAAAAAACACGCTTTTAGCATGCACTAAAAATTACAAAACTAGCCTGTCCGCCATCTTGGACGTCTGCCATATTGGATTTAAGTCACCTGACTATTTTTTTTATCGTATTCCTGACAGCTAATTCACAGTTTCATTTGATACCCATATCATGGGTGAATTTCAAACAGCCAGTCCACTATCTTGGGGAGGCCGCCATATTGGATTTGTAATGACGTTTCTTAGCTAGTCATCAGAACTCAGAGCGCGTGCGAAATTTCATCCTAATCGAAGCCGGGATGTGGGTCAAATTAAGATTCCAAGATTTTCTTACATACATAGTTACAAGTGAAGCTAATAAAAGCGTACTAGTGGTTCAATTTCGGGTTTTATGTCTTTAAAATGAGTTTCTAAACAGAACAATATTATTTTAAACTGAGTTTTTAAATAAAATATATTAAAAAGACACATCAAGTATGCTTACGTTAGTTTAATACCTAACCGAATGAACTATAATTACTGTTTATACTGTAGATTGATGGCGCTTGGTGGAATCTGCTACACATATTGAATAACACATTTGTACTTTTCCACTGAATTTATTTATAGACCTGACCGGTTTCGCCTTACGGCATTCTCAAAGGTTATATAGGTATAGTAAAGCCAACGAAGCGAGAGAAAAAAGGTAATCAAAGTTTCAGCGGTTTCAAAGGTCTATCACTTCAAGCTAATTCCAGACATGAATGAAATTGCTCATAAGATGGCGGATCTCACAGTTTTATAACTGCTCTGCTGATAGCGTTCCTGTACTACGAAACACGCAACGACAGCTGTCGCTCGGCCATTGTCGCGTACGTGTGACATGTGCGACAAGGACAGAGAAAATAATCGCTAGTTATCGCAACGTAACTCAGTAATGGTCGCTTTGTTTACCTTTTTTCTCTCGTTTCGTTGGCTTTACTTTAGATCGTCAATTGATTGCACCTCATCTGATGGTAATCTGGGGTGCATTCCAAAGAGTAGTGGCCGCCATTCCAGCCTCCCTAAACTAATGGCAATTCGTCGGCAGTCGTATTGTTGAATAGAATGATGAATGCATGGGATTGATACGTGTTTTGACGTATATGAATTCAATATATATGAAATCAATCTCATATATTGATCAATATATTGTTACGAATGTGACGTAACATGACTTAGCGTATAGGAACTGTAAATTCGAACATATTGTCAAGTGGTAGCCGTGGCTGGGCGGCTTGGACAACCGACTGCTAAAACGATGGTCGACGGTTCGAATCCTGCTGTTACGATATGTGGTTTTTGTGTTTTTCTAATTTATGTAAATCTTTATTTGGTAAGGATAACCGAATTATCTGTGACCGAAGAGTTCCCGTAACAATATTTTATCTTCTGCAAGCGTATTGTGATTAGTCTAAAGGTTTATTATGATTTGTCTAAAGGCTAATGTTGTTTCTAAAATAGCAGTCACTATACCTCGCGCCAAACGGATTGAGAATAAAGTTCGTTGACCGAGTTGACCTTGCGACAAGTTTGAACCGGTTACTCAGGGGTTGTAAACATTTGTCACACTAGCGAAACCGACTGCAGCGCCACGTGGCGCCTGCGTGAACTTTTATTTTTGTTACACAAAAATCACTACTTTTAATACGATATTTACTGCAAACTTTATTCTCATTCGATCTGGCACGGTCACTAAAACTTAGACGGTCGAATTTTACGCATTGTTAATTGTCAAATTTCATGGGAGTACACATCGAAATAAAAGTATTTTTATTGCTGATTTTACTACTTATATTAATAATACGATTGTAAAGTAAAGCCAACGAAGCGAGAGCAAAAAGGTAAACAAAGTTTCTGCGGTTCCAAACATTTATATTTGAAAATTATTTCGTATCACTTCAAGCGCATTCCAGACAGGGATGAAATTGCTCATAAGATGGCGGATCTGACAGTTTAGAACCGCTGTGCTGTCGTTGCGTGTTTTGTAGTACAGGAAAGCTCTCAGCACAGCGGTTCTAAACTGTCAGATTCGCCATGTTAAAAGCAATTTCATTAAGCAAGTAATAAATGTTTGGAACCGCCGAAACTTTGTTTACCTTTTGTCTCTCGCTTCGTTGGCTTTACTTTACTACCTTTTACAAAGATTATATTTTATTTTTCTTCTGAAATATATTTGTGTCAAACGTTATAAGAGACAACGGGAAATTTACCGTGTTTGTTGGCGCCATAACTACGAATTTCTCTCATAATGGTGGCACTTCACGTCGCTATTTGTGTTTGCCACTGGGATTTTTCTATAATTGGCAAAATGTTTGTCATACACGCAAACAAACAAATAAGATCCTCCCCGGTACGCGTAAATGGTATCGGAGGGATTTGTTCAAGTTGATTATTTGTCAGATTATGTCCTACCGGGTGTAATGGAAACGCTCCCGAAGCCGAAATCGTTTTTTTTTGTATACCAATGTACCAGGTATAACACATTGGTATACAAAAAAAACGATTTGGAGAAAAAAAAACGATTGTTTGTTTTTTTACATTTTTTATTATTTATTTTGCTTTATTTACTCTCCATAAGCTAAATGAAACGGTAATTTCATAAAAAACACCACTACAAAGAAGCACGCGTTTGGTGCTGGTTTATTTTATAGTGCTGTTTTTTTAAATGAATTACCTTTTCATTTAGCTTTACTAACACAGTGGAGAGTAATTAATGCATTTTTTTTGTACTTATCGCTGTTTTTTATGCCAACATGTTTTGTACCTGGAGTACTACTAGGGAGTTTGCGATTGTATAAATGACCATGTCAATATAAAAACAGGTTAGTGTCAAATTGTGCAATAATAAATTATGAAAATAGTTCATTTTTGTTTTATTCAACTATGACTTCAAGTTAGTTTTCTTTATATGTAATAGCTATTCGTGCCATGATCACCCGAGCTCCAACGGTACCCATGTATTTAATAATTTGCGTATTGTCCCCTGTAGATACACTTTTTGAAAATCCCCGCATTTTTTCCCTGTAGATACACTTTTTGAAAGAATCCGCTTTTGTTCCCTATGGATACACTTTTAAAAATATCCGCTTTTATTCCTTTTAGATACACTTTTTGAAAATCCCCGCTTATTTTCTTAGTCAAAAAGTTTGAATAGATCAGGTATCAATTTCATTTCATAGTACCTGTACATTGAGCTGATTTTATAATGGGAACTTTTTTACTTACCTATTACTGATAATAAATTAGCAGCGGCATTGCATCGGTGATAATTAAATCGCAGGAGGTTAGAAAGTCTAGACATTCTATGGCAGATTTCAGGTCGCCCGAGACCCAGCCGGTGGAGGAGGGGGCAGTGGTTAGGGACTTTCAAAATAGTGATTTGCTAGTTCCAAGTAATGACGAAGTTCGATCGTTACCACACCTGAGCGGTTCACCTAAGTCTATTCCACAGGGTATCCCTACGACCACCATAGCAACGGAGGCAAGTGCCAAGGATATGGGTTTGGAAAGCAACCCTGACAATATCAAAGGTCCAGATCTTAAGAAAATACAGTCACCTCATCACATGACTTTGAGACCTCGTAAGAATAAAGTAAAATAATCGATTCTGCATTTGAACGTGAACCTATTAGTTATACCTACGATTACCTACGATAGTTCCCAGTTTTAGTTTAGATATACCTATGTCGCATACCTATATATATATATATGTCGGAGATGGAGACGGATTGCTATCTGGATGGCCGTCGTCGTCGTCCGACATGTTGTATTTTCTATCAGTCAGTGCGCACGTCCGGCGCGGGCGTTGTTTCGAGAGCAAGTGAGTTTGACAAAGCGATCACACGCACTACTGACAGATACGTTGACATTGACTTGACAACTGACAAGCTATAAGATGTCAACCACATTGTGTTGTATTGCCATTCTAATAAAATAAGTGGCGTCGTATATCCGCGTAAATCGACTATCTCTCACACGGCCATTCTGCTCTTCAACGCGCTCTCGCGTTGATTTATCGACGTCAAGTCCAGCCTAGACGCCACAGCGCATAGCACACAAGTAAAGCGTTTACAAACAGCTTTCAACCTCCCACAAAGCAAAGCGTAAGAGCTTTCAGCACGTCACAGCCCTGGTGTATAGCAAAGCGTTGGGGCTTTCAGCATTGCTCAGAGGCAGCACTTAAAACACGCTGCAAAGCGTTGCAGCTTTCAGCATCGACCTTGGGTCAATGAGCCCAACCTTACTGCAAAGCGTGATGGCTTTCAGCAGGACATCAGGACAAAGCGATAAGGCTTTCAATCCACCCTTCAATAAAGCGTAGTAGTTTAAAATAAAACTTTCGGTTAAAATAAAACATTTTATCAATCAGCAATGAACATAAGTCTTTTTATAAACACAGGTTTACATTAAACAAAACTATGTAATTATCGTTTCAGCTCAAACAATGATCATGATTCAATACAGTAATTCAATCGAAATTACTAATTACACCAAATTAATCAATACAATTTGTTCCATAATTAAATAAAACTATTCAATTATGGGTTCTACAGGATCAAGACATTCTGATAATTCAGGTAAACTAGCTGGATATTTACGTAATCGTTCATGGCACACATATTGGGCCCGTCCCCCAGATAATGGTTCAACCAAGTAACGCTCATTCGGATAGACGTTAGTAATTTTGCATGGACCATTAAATTTTTCACTCAACTTATTAATTATTCGGGGATTTTTCTGAACTAGAACTAGATCACCAACTGCGAAAGGATGAATAGCGGCTTTATTAGCATCGTAACGAATTTTATCTTTTGTCGCTTGCTCGTCCATCCTACTCTTAGCCGTTTGTCTTATTTCGAACAAATTTTGTTGGTTGCTAGTATCGGGATGTATCGCAAAATAGTTTAATTTGGGCGGTATCTTATTACAGCCAAACAACAACTGGAATGGACTTTTACCCGTACTTTTCGATACAGTACAATTCAGGGCTAGTTGGACTTCGCCGATAACAGATTTCCAGGATCTGTTTTCATGATTCTCAGCGACTGTAAAACAATTAGTTAGAACAGACATTAGACGCTCTACCTGCCCGTTGGCACGGCTCACACCACTGGCGATTTCGTGAAACTCAATACACCATTCCTTACAAAGTTTTTGAAAATCTTGTCCTGTGAAAGAAGTGCCCTGATCAGAGATAATACGCTTGGGAGTCCCAAATACGTGAACAAAATTTCTAAGGGCCTCACAAGCAGATCGAGAAGTCAGATCTTTTACAGCAGTTAAGTGACAGAACTTGGTGAAAGCGTCGACTATAACAATCACATATTCCTTGGAAATCCTACCACCAGTCAATTTACCACTCGTATCAATGTGAATAGTGTGAAATGGCTCTGCAACCTTCTCTATGGGATGTAACGCAGATTGCTTTTTACCAGAGGGATTCTTGTTAATTTTGCACGGTAAACAATGGTCAACATACGTCCTTACAGATGAAGTCATGTTCGGAAACCAAAAATACTCTCTAATTTTGGACAAAGTCTTATCCCAGCCTAGGTGTTTTAATTCGTCGTGAAACTTTTGAATTAATTGCCAACGAAAATTTTTGGGGACAATCACGCGGCTAAAGGTTTTACCATCGACTTGAAAATTTCTATACAATAAATTATCTTTATAGGTGTAAGACGATCTAAGATTGGCGTCGATAGTATCGTTTTCTATAGAGTCTATAATTTTCTTAATGTCGGGATCTAACTTTTGTTCAGCCTGCAACCATTCATCACTTACACGCGAAACATTTGCTTGCTTACAGTTAGTGGGGTTACGACTCAAGTAGTCTACGTGCGGGATCCTTTCACCCTTTCGATACTCTATCTCGAAGTCGAAGGTCTGCATGTACGCCCACCACCTATGTACGCGAGGTAAAAGTTCCCGTTTGTGACGTGAAGCCTTTAAAGCGTTGCAATCTGTAACGACTTTAAATTCCCTACCAAGTAAATAGTGTCGAAAATGTTTCAGCGCCTTAAATACTGCTAGAGTTTCTAGCTCATAGCTATGGTATCTACTCTCTGCATCCGTCGTCCTTTGACTGAAATAACCGACAACTTTCAACTGATTGTCGACCTTTTGAAATAAAATTGCCCCATATCCAATCGAGCTCGCGTCTGTGTGTAGTTCGATCGGTTTGCTAGGATCAAATATTGTCAATACGGGTGCGGAAGTCAGATAGCCTATAATGGTAGCATGAGCTTTTGTATGCTCAGAGGTCCAAATCCATTTAACTTCCTTTTTAGTAAGGGCGTACAGAGGCGCCATAATAGACGAAAAGTTAGGTACAAACTTTCGAAAGTACCCAGCGAGACCGTTGAATTGGCGCAGCTCCTTCACATTGGTTGGTAAGGGAGCGTTTGCTAAAGCCCTTATCTTTTTAGGGTTGGGTTTGACACTATTGTTACCGACAATATAGCCTAAGTACTCTACTGAAGACTTCAGAAAGGTACACTTCTTCCAGTTAAAAGCAAAACCGGCTTGCGATAACGCAGATAATATCTGATCGAGGTCCCGCAAAGCGTCTTCCTTGGTTTTCGAAAATACTAGGACATCGTCCATATAAACAAGTGCTATCTTGTCTTTTAACCCTTTTAGCGCTTTGTTAATAGCCCTTTGGTATACGGAAGGGGCGTTGCAAAGCCCAAACGGCATTTTTAAATATTCCCATACACCATCCGGGGTAATAAACGCGGTTTTTTCGATATCGGCCTCGGATGCCATCAAAATCTGGTGAAATCCAGAGGCCATGTCTAAGCTTGAGAAGAAACACGCTTGCCCAAGAGCATCAATTTGTTCCGATATCAATGGCAGAGGATAACTATCACGCACGGTATTGGAGTTAAGCTCCCTATAGTCAACACAAAGGCGGTCAGATCCGTCCTTTTTCTTAACGAGCAATGCAGGACTAGAAAAAGGGGAAGAGCTCTCGCGCACTATACCCTTACTTTCTAAATCAGCAATAATCTCTCGCATTATGGTTCGTTCAGAAGGGGCTAACCTGTACGGGTGTCGTTGTACAATTTTGTCGGGGTTTTTAAGCTTAATTTGCATCGTTCCCGTATTCACGGTAGTTTTAGAATTGCCGCTAGTAAAATTATCTTTGTATTTCGCTAATACGGACCCCAGCCTATCAATATCATTAGCTTCGGTCAAATCAGTCTTAATTTTATCTAACTCTGTATCCATGTTTAAAGTTTGGCACGTATTGACGCTAGCATCGCGTATAATTTTAGCACCGTCGCTATCGAGGGTGAAAATCAAACCAGGGGTCTTAAATATTTCTCTACCTAAGATAACATCATACGGAAGCAAATGTGAGTCAACAATCACAAACGTGACCTCGGTATGTAACCCATCGAACTCAGCATACGTTGTCATTTTACGAAATGAAAAACATGGCACGGAACCAATACCTGTGAGACGAGTAAATGAAATCTCTTTCTTATCAGGTAAACAATCAGCAATTTCCTTTTTAATCAATGAACATTCTGAACCACTATCAATCAGTGCTCGCAAAGTATAGCCACCGATGCATATTTCAATCAAAGAATCTTTAGAGGATGAACAAACATTGACTGACTTTGTTTGCAATGTAGAATCTTTAGTGTCCTTCGACTTTTCTTCGCGTTGTTTCTTAAAACAAGTAGATTCAGAATGTCCAGTTCTGTGACAGTAGGAACATTGTGTAACATTTGACTTATCAGTAGATTTATCGACAGACGTGCGAGAATGAGTACCCTCATCTTTGTTTTTGTTACGCAACAATAAACAGTGTCGCTTCAAATGGCCTATCTTATTACAATAATGGCACCGACGCTCGGTAGATAACTCGCCTACTCTAGGACGCTTAGGAGTTTCATGTTCACTTCGAGTCTTATCAGAATTTCGCTTAAGATTCTTAATTTTAGGGTACGTATTCAAATGCCTATCGAGTGCGACAAAACTAGTAGGGGTATTTTTAAGTAAATCTGTGCGTACCTGGACGTCCGTGATGCCGGAGATCACCACTTCAATTTTATTGGACTCACCCCAACCAGTATCCAGCCGGTCTATCAGCGCTACCTTGTTGGTAGAATACTCGATGTACGTCGACGCCTGGTCGCTCGTGTACTCCACCATGTCGCGAAACAAATCGTAGAACCTCCTGGTCGAGATGAACTGTTGAGTAAGTCGCTCCTTCAATTCTTCCCAAGTTTTGCACAACGGGTAAGAACGTGCAGCCCATTTCTTAGCACGTCCCTGCAGACGAGTAAAGGCAGCATTCCTGGTTTCATAATCCGTCCACGAGTTGTTCTTCATATGGTGTTCAATCTCGTCGCACCACTGGGCCGCAGTAAACTGACAATCGTCTGGATCAAATTGCGGTAAATAAATCTCGCTCGCCTTCAGCTTCCTAGAATCGCCAACACTCGTAGACTTGTGATTGGAATTCTGGAAGCCCGCCATCATATTTTGGAAAAACACAGCCCACGTTTCAGGTGAAGGTGCGCCATGTGCTTCGTTTCTTGAAGTCCATGGACCCGTCGCACTACTTTCTTGAGTTTCAGGTTCCGACCGAAAATATTCTTGATTTTGAGTAGCAGGCATCTCGGTAGACACGTGAGATGATTTTGGAATCGTTCCCACCGCTGCTGTCGGAGATGGAGACGGATTGCTATCTGGATGGCCGTCGTCGTCGTCCGACATGTTGTATTTTCTATCAGTCAGTGCGCACGTCCGGCGCGGGCGTTGTTTCGAGAGCAAGTGAGTTTGACAAAGCGATCACACGCACTACTGACAGATACGTTGACATTGACTTGACAACTGACAAGCTATAAGATGTCAACCACATTGTGTTGTATTGCCATTCTAATAAAATAAGTGGCGTCGTATATCCGCGTAAATCGACTATCTCTCACATATATTTTAGATACTTACATAATAAGTAAAAAGTAAACTCATGCATGATAAATCTTCACAAATAAGTTTAATTATTTACTGTGGATGTTACGTGTGTGTACGTGTGCAATAAGTAGTTTGTTTTTATGCTTATTTCTTTATTGTTATTGTAATCAGGAGGGAAAAGTGTTATGTTTGTATGTCTATATCTATGTGTGTGTATTATCAATAAACGTCAGTCAGTCAGCGTTAGCCCGTGTTTCATTCCATACGTTACAAAATTTAATGAGGAATCTAAAAAGTTATATATTTGAATTGAATTTGATTGTTTATATTTTGACTTTTTTGGGAATTTCAAGTAATGAAAAGTCATAGTTTCAGTTTAGATATGCTATATTTTTTTTTGCAAGGCGTATTTTTTCACAACAAGCTATCATATTAACTAGTATTGGGAAGAATCGACGACTTAGTCAAATACCCTATTGGGTGAAATGGCCCGCATAGAAGGGCTGATTACCCTTCCGGCCAAGCGACGTCCCCACTGGCTATAGCACCGTAGTAATGTATGTACGAATGATCTTGCATGTTAAGGCCAGGTATTCCAGCAGAGGCCGCATTTTGAGTTTTTTAAAAGCATTTGAATCATAGGAAAAAGCGTTTTAAATTTCGAAAAAAAGATATATATTAGTTAA
Organism: Eilema sororculum; assembly: GCA_914829495.1. Lineage (NCBI taxonomy): Eukaryota > Metazoa > Arthropoda > Insecta > Lepidoptera > Erebidae > Eilema > Eilema sororculum. The sequence continues at coordinate 11,536,396 of OU618559.1, forward strand.
GGATCCAGTCTAGTCAAATTCGCATTCAGTTACCAGATCTGATGAACTTCACTCGATAGAAAAAAATCCCTAAGTTACCCCTTTTCGTTATTTTTTTTGAATATTATGACTAAATTACTTATGCTTTCTATAAAATTTTTGTACTAAACTAAAGCCACTACATATGTCCAGACATTTTCGCAGATTTTGACTATATTATGAAATATTTTTTAAAGTTATATGTAAATACCTACTAAATTTGCGAGTGCTCGCGCCGCTGAGGCCCGAAAAGTTGCGCCAGTCACGCGCTGGCACTTACCGAAGTAGGACCTGTGTCAGTTTTTGCGCGACAGTTTCGTGCACCAATCAATCGGTTTCACGTATTTATAATAAATTGTTGCAAGTCATTCAATATGGGCAATAAACAACGCAAGCGAAAGAAGTCGTGCAAAGCCATAAACTAAATTTCTAACTCCGATTGGTAATTTAAAAAATTATCATACCTAAATATTACGCTCATAGCGCCATAGTATAAGAATATCAGTATTACTACTGAAGATGCTACTTACGATTTTCTATAATTCATATTTTATCTATATCAGTACAGGGGTACCTACAATATTCGTACATTGTATATAATTTGTGTGTGTGTAAATAAATATAAATTTAGTTTTAGTTTAGGATAGAATAATTTTAATATTTAGGTAGGTTAGTTTAATTATTGGCCTTTTTTTATCGTGCGCAAAATCCCCGCGGATACCACCCCCACGGAGCCGGTGGAGGCGGTTATGTCGGACTCAAACCGACTAAAGCGCACGCCGTCTTGGGTCCTTGGTTGCCGGAGGTGAGATTGCCGAAAGCATATCTCTCGCACCCTGGCAGACCCAGGAGAATTACTGGCCTTGGGTCAGCCGGGGTGCGAGGGATATGTCGATGACAACCTCACCTCAGGCCTAGCACCACGACCCACAGTCGGCGTACCCACAGTCGGACTCGAACCGACTAAAAAGTCGGTTCGAGTCCAACAAAACCTCCCCTTCCGACTCCGGCAGGGGGGTATCCGAGGGGATTCCCGCACGAAAAAAAAAGGGCGGCAATTAAGATACCTACATATTTTATGCAGTTGTTAATCTCGTTAACTTTAGGTATTTAACTGCCCTGTCGACGACGAACGGTGCGATGATATAAAGTAACCGTTAGCATCAATTCAAACAAATGTTTGTAAAATTACAAGCATTATTATTATTATAATGTAAGATAACTAAATAAAGTTAAAAAAACTGCATTTAATTTTCTAAGTCAAATCAAGTTTTCCTACTGCATATTTCTATACTGTGACGCTGGCGGGGTCACCGCCGAGTTCACCGTCACTGCGTTCGCGCGTAATATTTTACGAGCGGCAAGGATAGCGACAAATGCCTACTTTTGCAAGAATACAGGGCCTTAACAGGACGTTGGTATTGTATAGTATAGGGCGCGTGGTCCAAAACCTTCGTCCGTTACACCCTGAGCAACGGAGACTAATATTCACACTGAGCGGGAAGATTTCAATAAATATTTCTCAACATTCTACACAACGCTATCTAGACCCATGGCAAGTGTATCTTAACTAGCTTGTGTTATGGAATCTAGAATGCGGATAAACATACTTAAAAATACTTTTTTTTTGTAAATACTTTCATATTATACATGGAAACACCCAGATCAATGCAAATAGCCATATTCATGCATACAAATAGTTGCACTGAGCGGGAATCGATCCCGCGCCTCCTGCGTGGCAGTCGCGTTCACTTCCTTCCAATTCCTTTTAGCCAAACCGAGCGGGGTGATCCCAGTATCTACGTTGATTTACGTTACGTTGATTATTATTTAAAAATCAAAATCAAAAATAATTTATTCTACATAGACCATTAAATCGGCACTTACAAATGGTGAATATAAAAGACTAGTTTAGTTTTGTGTATATTGCATTTATTTCAGTATAAGCTCATTTAATAAATATGTTCATATCACAAATATTAGCCATCACATAATATCTATGTCTATAATATGCCGAGGGTTAGATACACGTCCTGTGAAAAATCTCGGCAAATTGTATTACAGTAGTTTATTAGTGTATGAACAAAGATCTACTTGGATAAATCTCCCCATTGCAAAAAGTCCGACATCCAATTAACTTCTTAAATAATTCTTTTACAAGCCTGTGTACGAATATGCTTTTTTAAATGACTCAATTGAATGAAACGTTTATTACACGAATTACACTCATATGGGTTTTCACCTGTGTGTGTACGCATGTGATGATCTAAATGATTTTTTCGATAGAAACATTTGTCACATACTTTACACTGATGTGGTTCCTCACCAGTGTGAGTTCGAATATGGATATCTAAATTACTCTTTGCATTAAAACATTTTTCACAAATATCACACTGATATGGTTTCCAACCAACCAGTGTGTTTACGAATGTGAGTATCTAAGGTGCTCATGCGGTTGAAACATTTCTTACATACATTGCACTGATATGGTTTCTTATTAGAGTGTGTACGAATATGCCTTCTGAAAGAATTCTTTAGCGTGTAACTTTTTTTACACACGTTACACTGAAATGGTTTTTCATCAGCGTGACAGCAAATATGGGCATCTAAAGTATCCTTTCGACTGAAACACTTTTCGCATACATTGCACTGATATGGTTTATCACCAGTATGAGTACGAACATGGAGATCTAAATTATTCTTTAAAGTGAAACATTTCTTACACACATCACACTGATAGGGTTTCTCACCAGAGTGTGTACGGATATGAGTGTGTAAATTACTTTTGCGGTTGAAACATTTCTGACAGACATTGCATTGATATGGTTTCTCATCAGTGTGAGTACGGATATGCCTCGTGAAAGAATACTTTAAATTGAAACATTTTTTACAAACATTACACTGATATGGTTTATCACCAGCAGAGTGAGTACGAACATGTAAATCTAAATGATCTTTCCGACTGAAATATTTATCACATATGTTGCACTTAAATGGTTTCTCGCCAGTATGAGTGCGAATATGAATATAGAAATTACTTTTAACATTAAAACATTTTTGACACACATTACACTGATATGGTTTCTCACCAGAGTGTGTACGGCTATGAACTTCTAAATGACTCTTACGACTGAAATATTTCTCACACACATCACACTGAAACGGTTTCTCACCAGTGTGTGTAAGCATGTGTCGTGTTAATTGACCTCTAGTACTGAAACATTTCTGACAAATGTCACACGAATACGGTTTGGGTTTCTTGTGTGCACCGTCAGTACTTTGGGCTGCAGTAGATATTTGTTCAGATATAGCTTTACTGGTCTTACGGCTGGAATATGTTGCTTCATGGCTCTTCAGCGTGCCTGGTCCATATTGTTCAGGAACAGGGGCGTCTGGGTAACAAACACAACGTACACGTTAATACAATATTGCGTAGAGTCAGTCTCATTATGAATACTTTATTTAATGTATTTCTATTCATATATCAATGTAATCAGTACAAGTTTATTAAGTACTAGCTTTTGCCCGCGGCTCCGCTCGCGTGGATGTCGGTTATCGCGACCAAACATAGCCTATGTTTCTTCTCATGGTCTAATCTACCCCTTTACCAAATTTCATCAAAATCGGTTCAGTGGTTTAGGCATGAAAGCGTAACATACAGACAGACAGACAGACAGAGTTACTTTCGCATTTATAATATTAGTATGGATTCTAATGTGGTCTTCCTTTTGAATGTTAATAGTACGTAATACATAACGTACTAAACACACTACGGCTAGCGAAGGTACATCAAAAGAGCAACGAAATACACAACAGTTTTGTCATTCGTCCCATTGGTGATCCAAGGGACCTCGAATGAGTTGTAGCCTCTATCACAAGTCATAATTTAGCTGGTCTTCCTTCTGGCTGGTGGCTACGAGAATACTGAAAAATCTCTCCCTCAGCTGTCTCTAATCTGATAAGCAGAGGTCATATGGTTACATAAAATCCTAGAACTGAAACCCTAATTAGGGGCCGCGATAGATGCCCCGAGGAAGAGGGAATGCACCCTATAATCGCTTCCACGAAGCCACATGGAGGTACAGTGATATTCATGATGTACTGAACTGCGATCCGCTAGACGTTACACTGCGTGTCTTTGCGTCAGAGGGAATATCACCCTGTCACTAGACTTATCGCAACTACAGAATATGGCAGTCAACAATAGCTAACGCTGCGCTCCTACAGCGAGTGGCTAGGGAGTACAATGGATGTATATAACACAAAAGCTTTGTGGCTCTCTATATGAAACTACAACATTATTTAAGTAATTACATTTATTACATTTCAATTCTTCACTTCACAAATATAAAATTACATTCACGTTGGAATACACATTGTTAAGCGCTAAATATCCGTGGGTCTGACAAACTTGCTCTGAAGAACCTCGAAATTTTTTAATGAAAAACAGTTTATTAGTATGTATGCAAGCAATTAAATTGAAACTTCGTTCAGTATGTACCCTGGTCACACTGTGAACCCACTCCTAACAGAAGCAATTTAGTTCAACTTGAGGGATTAGCGGAAGATCAGTAATGGTTAAGATATAAAAAGCATGGTCACTTGAATAATTTTGGCCAATGCAAAATTTAAAAAACTAATTTCCTTCTTAGGTAGTATCTCGTCAGGACGTGTAAGAACATCCATCCTTAAATTATTATTTCAGATTTAATATCTTCTGCACGAATCATATACTAATGTAACTACGATTCGATTTTCGTGTGAGTATAATTATGATCAGTTAAATCATTCTTTTGAATGAAACACAGTTTTCGCGCATTGCGTTTATATGATCTTTCACCAGTATGAACACGCATATGGGTATTTAAATTACTCTTTCGGCCGAAACATTTTTTACACACATTGCAGTGATATGGTTTCTCACCAGTGTGAATACGATAATGTTCTTTTAAAAGATCTTTCCGGTTGAAACATTTAACACAGTCACTGCACTTATACGGTTTCTCACCAGTGTGAGTACGAATATGGACATCGAAACGATACTTATTCTTGAAACATTTTTTACACACATTACACTTGTATGGTTTCTTAACAGTATGAGTACGGTTTTCAACATTAAATTCATGCTTTCGAATTAAACAAAGTTCAGACATATTGAATTCATATGGTTTCTCACCAGTGTGGGAACGGATGTGGACGTCTAAATTATCCTGGCGGTTGACACATTTATAACCCGCATTACAACGATCTGGCTTCTTTCCACTGTGTGTAAGAACATGCATATTTAAAGAACACTTCCGACGGAAACATTTCTCACATACATTACACTGATATGGTTTCTCATCAGTGTGTGTAAGAATATGCCTACCTAATTGACAATTTTGGCTGAAACATTTCTGACATACATCACACTGAAACGGTTTCTCGCCAGTGTGTGTAAGCACATGTCGTGTTAATTGACTTCTAGTACTGAAACATTTCTGACAAGTGTCACATGAATACGGTTTGGGTTTCTTGTGTGCACCGTCAGTACTTTGGGCTGCAGTAGATATTTGTTCAGATATAGCTTTACTGGTCTTACGGCTTGAATGTGTATCTTCACGGTTGGTCTGCGTGCCGGGTCTGTGTCGTCCGGGAACAGAGGCGCCTGGGTAACAAAAAACGAGGTACGTGTTACTACAATTTTATGTAACTAAAATAAAGCCAACGAGACGAGAGAAAAAAGGTAAACAAAGCGACCATTACTAAGTTACGTTGCGATAACTAACGATTAGCGATTATTTTCTCTGTCCTTGTCGCACATGCATGTCACACGTACGCGACAATGGCCGAGCGACAGTTGTCGTTGCGTGTTTCGTAGTTTTTTTTTAATACAGGACACGTCAATTTGACTTCACCTCGCCTGATGTTAAGCTAAAGGCAAACTCTAGGAAAGAGGGTCACCATCGTAAACATTCACCATGTTAACAGTGGTGGCACTCAGCTTGACGGCCTCATTAGATGCCTGGTACAGGAAAGCTGTCAGCACAGCGGTTCTAAACTGTCAGATCCGCCATGCAATTTCATTCCTATCTGGAATGCGCATTAAGTGATACATAATAATTTTCAAATAAAAATGTTTGGTACCGCTGAAACATTGTTGCTTACTATGCAAAGCTTACCATGGGTCTAGATAGCGTTGTGTAGAATGTATATTCACTGAATAAATATTCCACAGCATTCTACACAACGCTAACCCATGGTAAGCTTAACTTGCTTGTGTTATGGAATCTTAAATGCGGATAAACATACTTAGATACTTTTTTGTAAATACATATCCATACTAATATTATAAATGCGAAAGTAACTCTGTCTGTCTGTCTGTCTGTGTGTCTGTCTGTCTGTGTGTCTGTCTGTCTGGCTGTCTGTATGTTACGCTTTCACGCCTAAACCACTGAACCGATTTTGATGAAATTTGGTATAGGGGTAGATTAGACTATAAGAAAGGACATGGCTATATTTGGGCGCAATAACCGACATCCACGCGGGCGGAGCCGCGGGCAAAAGCTAGTATATTATACATAGAAACACCCATCCCAATGAAAATAGCTATATTCATGCATACAAATATTTGCACTGAGGGGTGATCGAACCCGCGCCTCCTGCGTAGCCGTTCACTACCGCCACGCCACAGAGGCTGTTAATGGAAGGTAGAGACTGAAGATAATGATTATTTTAGCTATATTACCTTTTATTTTCAAGAGAAGTTGCTGTTATTATTGTTTTGAAACTATTAAATATCCATTACACCGTGCATCTGTAAATGTCCTTAGCTGTGAGTACCCAGAGCCGAGCACAGTCCCTACCGGCTCCGGTGGTGAGTCAATCAGTCAAGTAATCATTTACGTTTATGAGGAACACTTACCATCGTCAGCGTCTGATTCCTCCTTCACGATGTCCGGCGGTATGTCACACTCCGTGTGTAAAGCTTGAGCGTTATTATGAAGATCTGTGTTATCTTGCTCCACCGCTACATCATCTGCGAATGAGCACAGGGCATTGTGCACTAAGGACATTTTTCGAAATGCTGTTGCGTTGCATTGATCAGGGTCATTCTTAAAAATTAAATTAAAATTATAGCAATGAGAGAAATTACTTTAAATATCTAAGAATAATTCTACTCAACGCAACGCAACGCACAAGTGGCGCTTCTTAATTCGCAGACAAACCCACCTGATGTAAAGCGGTTACCTTATATTTTCGTGCGGAAATCCTCACGGATACCTCCCCCGCCAGAGCCGGGAGGCGAGGTTATGTCGGACTCGAACCGACTAAAACCGCACTCCAACTGAGAGTCGTAGTGCTAGGCCGAAGGTGAGGTTGTCTTCGACATATCCCTCGCACCCCGGCTGACCCAGGGCGATCCCTTACGGTCTGGCCCTCCTCGGGAGAGGGGACAACGGTGTCCCCGACTCGCCCCTGGAAGGGGGGGGGGAGGCATGCGCGCCGTGGGGAAAGTGGTTACCATGGCTAAAGAACGTTTACAACACCAGGGGAGTGAGTCACACTCGTGCTGGCGACCCTGTAAGCACAGAGTTACTGTGCTGTCGGTCTAGAAGACAAATTATTACAAGCTTTTGGTCTTCCCACTGATAGCACAAAAGCTCTCCAGTGAGATCTGGCTACCCTACCCACCGCCGGGAACACAACACAAGGTTATTATGGCCGCGGTATTATGTAGGGCGGAGGTACTTCCCCAGTCGGACTGCTCAATACGACGGAAATCCCGTCGTGTCCTATCTCCATGTAAAAAAGCCCGCAAAGGTCCTCAAGAACTTTGTGAACATACATAGGCCCACTGTCCACGGAAGCGTAGCTTCATAGACGCATGTGACTCTCCGTCGACAGAGTTACATTGTTTTGTATGGAAGCAGCAAGCAAGTGTACATCAATTCACTACGCCTGGCGTACCGCATGTAGGCGTACTACGAGTGAACGCAAGTGTTTCTTTTCTTAAAAATGGCGACAAATGAATGAAAAGCATGAAAAGGTACGCGTGCAATACACCTCGTGTATAGTGTTCGGTACGCTGGGCTGCACAAGCAACACATCTTATTTTGAAGCATCTATGAAGCTATGCCTCCGTGGACAGTAGCCCTTAGCCGCCAGCGCCCAGCAGACACAAAATTTCAAACACCACACACTCACCGGACATTTCATTGTCCATTTCTATCTCCACCTTTAAGAAGCTGCATGTCGTAGTAACATCTACTGAATCTGATGATGTGCTGTTGTCATCTCGTTCATCTAGAAATAAAAATTAGTTTAGTTGTAGAAATCACTTCACAGACAATAACTTAACTTTTTTAGTATTATTTATACAGGGTGTAGGTTAATAATCAGTTTCCTTTAATATCAGTACTAAGCTAAAATATTATTTTTAAATAAGGATACTAAAACCTTTAGTCTGCTAAACTCATCCTAAATGGATGGGAGTGTTTAATGTCAAAAAGTTATTGATGTCATTTTACTCATTAGGTACCGTACTTTCGATATCAGTTAAAAGTTTTTTGATATCTGTAATAGTTACGAAATAATTACCTGGACACACTTAACGATTACACCTGTATACTAACTACATTAATTAGGATGAGGCGCCACTAGTGCATTGCGTTGCGTCGATCAAGTCGTTCTTAGAAATTTGTAATCACATAAAATAATCCCCTTACTTGTTTCTTTTTTGGACTTGTGCCTAACTGACATTTGTTTATTGACGTCACTAAAAATGGCGCCAACCTCTCAGTAACGGCTGAGTTCGTGTCAACAAAAAAAGTCGACTTTGTAAGTGGAATATGACGCTCAAGTGATGTTTTTGTTAAACGTATCATTGTTTTTCTTTTATGATGCTCGCGTTTGTTTATTCTTATCGTGTGATTTATTATTAAGAGGCAGTGAACATTGATGATTGTTGAATGATTATAGCAAGAGAGAAATTCCTTTAAATATTTAAGAATGACACTGCTCAGCGCATGCAACGCAACGCACAGGTGGGGCCTCAGCCTTAAATAACTAATTGTAAATCATCGAACAATTACGGACGAGTCGCGGGTTCGAGTCCCGCCCGAGATTTTTTTTTTTCCTGATGTATTCGATAAGTACAATTGTGTTCTCAATATATGTGTGATATAATTATAAGAAATTGCAATTAATTTATTCATTGTTTTCAGTGTCATTACAATATTGAGATTAAATTAGTAAGTACGGTATATTTTTTTTTTCGTGTGGCAATCCCTACAAATGCCTCCCATGCCGGAGCCGGGAGGGGAGGTTATGTCGGACTAGAACCGACTAAAACCGCACGCCGACTGAAGGCCGGAGATGAGGTTGTCTTCGACATATCCTTCGCACCCCGGCTGACCGCCTCGGGATGGGGGCCAAAGGTGCACTGGCTCGCCCCCGGAATGGGAAGGCGCGCTTCACGCTATATTCTTCTCGGCATATCATATTCTGCTCTGAGCATGCAAATTGTAAGCCGTACGGTCAGCGTCATAAATATCTTGACGACGAAGTCTCAAAATGTTCTAAAAGCAAATCTCTAACTGTTTTATTGATTTATATGGTACTAGCTGACCCGGCAAACTTTGTTTCGCCTTAGAAATTAGAATCAATGTCGTGTTTACCTCAATTAGCTGTATCAAATTCTCCTAATTAATTTATGAACGGAAAGCATTTCGACAGGGTTCCCATACGCCCACGGAGCTCCCGACACCCGTAGGTCACCGAGGCTCATACACCCATATACCTCTACGCTCAAAGGCGTTCATACTACCATGAACCATAAATTTTTCGACCTCCATTTTTCCGCGCAATTTTCTACATTTTTTTCTTTCATAAGAACCGTCTCCTAATAATAACTAGCACAACACAAAAAGAATTAGCGAAATCGGTCCAGCCATTCAGGCACCATCTCGTGACCTAGGGAAATAGGGGTTCATTTTGATTGTTGTTTGAACTAAAGGTTTACCAATTATTAGAACAAACACTCAACTGGAAGAGGGTCAAAAAACTAAATTAAGATCATTTTGACTACTTTGTTCGTCAACGAGTGTTTTGTGTGCTAACAAAATATTACCTTCAACAACTTCTTGTTTCACTTCAACATTATCATATTCAATTGGAATCTTCTGAATAACATTACACGATCTCAGGCGTCCCTCAGGCATTATTTCTAGGTCCACTCGCTGTAAACACATTAATAGCTGAATCCTTAGAGTGTACATTAAACATAGAGCGCGCTTTACACAGTATGAACGGCAGGCACGAGTATGAACAGTGCTGAGGATACCTGCTCAACCGCAATCAGTAGCAAAACAGTACTCATGTTCAAGTCCCGCTTGAGCGCTTCTTTTTCCCGATGTATTTCGAACTTAAAAAGTTAGCATAATAAGTTCTATAAAAAAATTCATTAAAAACAATTGCAGTCAAAGTCATTATAAGGTCACATTGTGTTTATATTAATTTGTAGTATTTATCGTTAAACATCAGACAGATATATAAGCCCAGACTAATAAAAAATACACGACGAATAAAAAATACAAAAGAAATTATAATTTAAAAATCAATTGCTGTTCGTTAGTCTCGCTAAACCTCGAGAAACGGATTTATCTTATCTTGGTCTTGAAATGTTCGTGGGGGTCTAGGGAAGGCTTAAAAGGTAAGAAAAATTCCAATAATTGCCGGACACCGACATCCACGCGGGCGAAGCCGCGGGCAGAAGCTAGTTGTCAATAATTTGACACATTTCTATCCTTTTCTAACTTATACACCTATCTCTCATCATCCCACAACCATGTGAAAAGGATGGCTATATAAATAAAAAAGGGATGCAAAGTGCGATTAAATGACATTGTCTAGATATTTTGAAACTTTGTTTGATTAGATACCATTGAGTAGCGTGATTGTGTATAAGAATATAAACACTCAGCTTACTTGCATGTTTCTGGAAGACCGATTGCTAAGATAGTTTGACCACCCGGGATGCTTACAACTTTTTGAGTACTCTTATTACCAATATAATATTGAAATCTTGGTTTTAACATTATTTTGAGTTACTCTATTCGTCAACATTTTTCTGATGCTGACTGTACATTGCCTTTGCCTTTGATTTGCCTGACGTTTCGACCAGATTACACCGGCCGTGGTCACAGGCTGACTGGCTCAGTGGTGCACGCCCGCCGTCTTCGAGTCCGTGAATTCGTAGTTTTTTCATCTACAGATTCTCGATATTTTGTTTTCGCCATGTACCGTCACATACCACACTCACATTGTCCCTATACTGTTTCCCGCTATTATTTATTGTTAGTCTACATACTGATATTTACGGTAATGCATGAAACATCAATATATGTGCGAACAACACAGAGTATCTGCCTACGCTCAGCCCAATAGACTGATATGCAAGCTTTATACATAATCTATACTCTAAGACCAAGTATCTGTCATCTAGCAGGGTACAGGTAAACCACATACCACATTTATAACTTATAAGTCCCATCGGCAAAGTTCGCCTGCTCAGAAGAGTAAGCTAACGCCGATTAATTACGATTGCCAACGCTATTGAAACACCAACTTTATTGCGTTGCGTTAAGATTGAAAATGCAATCCAGAGAGTAGTGTTTTCTCGCTCATTGTTCATTGTTTCGAACATGGCGCGCAGGCGGCAACCAATAATAAAGGGCCATGTTTGGCGGAGCGTTGTGATTGATTAAGATTTTTTGGCGCGTTTCAAATATGAGACTTCTGCGCAGGTACATCGGCGTAACTTATAAACGTTGTACTACTGTACTACATACCCCATGCTACACAATACCAACGTCGAGTTAACATACACGTACATTCGTACATACATTACTACGGTACTACTGTCAGTGGGGACGCCGTTTGAACGGCCAGGTGATCATCCCTTCTATGTGTGGCCATTTCACCCTTTTTCCTTAAAACAACTGGCATATACGTTTTTATGGCAACCGGGACCGATGGCTTAACGTGCTCTCCGAGGCACGACCAGACCAATGCAAATACTCATATTCATGCATACAAATATTGGCAACGAGCGGAGATCGAACACGCGGCTCCTGCGTAGCGGCCGCATTCACTACCGCTACGCCACAGAGGCTGTCATCTAGCAGGGTTTATCAATATTATAATAATGTCCATACAATAACAGGATCTCTTACCACATTATTCCTGAGCAACTGAATGAACCGCTCCTCGCTACTGAGACATCTCCTCCTCAGCTTGTAGCAGTCCTCGAGACTCGCCCGACAGGGGTCGCAGGCCACTATTGGGCGGTTGCCTTCTGTAACAAACTGTTCAAAATAATTGCATTACTAGTTGTTCTCGACAGTGGCTTGATGCCTGTCTCCAAAGGAAAAGATAGAGATTGACATACATGAGGCAGAGAACCCCATTATATAACACTAGTTGACGCGGCGAACTTCGTACCGCCAATTTTATTCCATCCTCGTAGCGTCCGATCTCATCCCCGCAGCACCCTCTACCATATTAAACACTAGCTTTAGCCCGCGGCTCCGCCCGCGTGGATGTCAGCGGCCAAACATAGCCTATGTCCTTTCTCAAGGTCTAATCTACACCAATACCAAATTTCATCAAAATCGGTTCAGTGGTTTAGGCGTGAAAGCGTGAAGACAGACAGACAGACAGACAGACAGACAGAAAGAAAGACAGACAGACAGACAGAGTTACTTTCGCATTTATAATATTAGTATGGATTATAAGATCTACAATTAATTAGAATATTTTATGGATCTATCTTTTATAGTTTAGGCAGCATACGCAAAATAAGTAACTTTTCTGGTTTATTTTTTACACCTTGTGTCCGAAAAACCCAAATATCTTGCGGATCCCTATTTTTTCCAAAATAAAATATAGCCTACTAGGTTTTGCCCGCGGCTCCGCCTGCGTGGATGTCGGTTATCGCGACCAAATATAGCCTATGTCCTTTCTCATGGTCTAATCTACCCCTATACCAAATTTCATCAAAATAGGTTCAGTGGTTTAGGCGTGAAAGCGTAACATACAGACAGACAGACAGAAAGACAGACAAACAGACAGACAGACAGAGTTACTTTCGCATTTATAATATTAGTATGGATTATAAGATCTACAATTAATTAGAATATTTTATGGATCTATCTTTTATAGTTTAGGCAGCATACGCAAAATAAGTAACTTTTCTGGTTTATTTTTTACACCTTGTATCCGAAAAACCCAGATATCTTGCGGAACCCTATTTTTTTCCAAAATAAAATATAGCCTACTAGGTTTTGCCCGCGGCTCCGCCCGCGTGGATGTCGGTTATCGCGACCAAACATAGCCTATGTCCTTTCTCAAGGTCTAATCTACACCAATACCAAATTTCACCAAAATCGGTTCAGTGGTTGAGGCGTGAAAGCGTAACATACAGACAGACAGACAGAGTTACTTTCGCATTTATAATATTAGTATGGATATTAGTAATATTAGTATTAGTATGGATGTTACTCGTGGACAATGGAGCTTTCAAATAGCGAAAGAATTTTTATAATCGGTCCAGTAGTTTTTGAGCCTCTTCATTACAAACAAACAAACAAACATACAAACAAAGCTTTCCTCTTTATAATATTAGTGTAGATAAATTTAAAATTTAAAAAGTCCCTGACACTCCCCATCCCGCTTTTCCTTTATTTATTTTTTAATACAAATTAATACAAAAAAGACTAAATTGAAATTGCTTCATCCATTTGCGAGCTATGATGCCACAGACGGACAGACATGTCAAACTTTTATTCTCTTTGCATCGAGGGTGCAAAAAACATGAAACTCAGTACACTATTCATCACCTGATGAGCTGATAGTCAGCAGGAGCCCTAACCTATCAACACTTCTAATACCATAAATAAACAATAAATAAATTAATATTCCACACCATGCACAACGCTATCTAGACCCATGGCGAGCTCAACTACCTTACCATGGGTCGAAAGTAAAGCCAACAAGACGAGAGACAAAAGGTAAACAAAGCGACTATTACTGAGTTACGTTGCAGTTGCAATAAGTAGTAATTATTTTCTCTGTCCTTGTCCACACGTACGCGACAATGGCCGAGCGACAGCTGTCGTTGCGTGTTTCACTTTTTTTTTCCAAGAGCACATCGTGCAATCAGTCTTCTGACTATGATCAGATGAGTTGTAGGATGATTTGCGGGTTTAGGAATATCTACCATAATGATATTAGCTCAGTCAATGCTGCTGAGCTCCAGGGTTCTTCGTCTTTTGCGACGGTTTATATACTCCGGTAGAGTGAGTTGAACAGCTAGGTGGTTAGGATGATTTCCCAGCCTAGTCTTGTACTTCTGAGCGTATACTTTTATTTCCTCCTTGACTGTAGGTATGCCCAGGTGTTCATGTACTTCAGCGTTTCTTATGAACCAAGGTGAGTTGCTTATTTGTTTAAGGATGTAGTTTTGTGTTCTTTGAATTTTAGTTTTGTTAGAGTCGCATGTAGCTCCCAACAGTTGAATTCCGTAGGTCCAGACCGGTTTTATAACAGCATTGTAAATGAGGAGTTTGTTGTTGATGGACAATTTCGAGTTTCTACCCAGTAACCAGTACAGCCTCTTATATTGTGTTTCTTCGCAATGTGAATGTCACTTGTACTGATTTGCTAGTGTTCACCTTAATTCTTCACCTATCGAACCAGTTGTTTATTTCATTTAGGCTTTGCTGCAGCTTTAACGTGGCTTCTTCTGGTTGTTTACTCGAAGCTAGGATTGCCGTATCGTCTGCATAGGTTGCAATACTGACTCCAGGGGTACGCGGTAGATCTGAGATAAATATGGTGTACAGCACTGGGCCAAGTACAGAGCCTTGGGGTACCCCTGCAAGTATATCACGGAAACCTGATGTACAATCCATCTCTTTCACTTGGAATATTCTATCGGTGATATAAGACTCTAGGATTCCATAGAAGTTATGAGGGAGAAGTGACTTGATCTTGCATAAGAGCCCCTTGTGCCATACTCGATCGAATGCTTGTTGAACGTCCAGAAAAGCTGAGGAGCAGTACTCTTTTAACTCAAGGCTATTCCTTACGTATTTACACACCCTGTGAGTTTGTTCGATAGTGCCATGCTGTGCTCTAAACCCGAATTGGTGATCTGGAGTTATTGAATTTTCATTCATACCTTGCGAGAGCCTTCGTAGTAGCACCTTCTCTAGTACTTTAGAGGCGATCGGGAGAAGACTTATAGGTCGGTACGATGAGACTTCATGTGGCGGTTTCCCGGGCTTATGGACCATGATCACCTGAGAGACCTTCCATAGCGCTGGAAAGTATCCAACACTGATTATCTGGTTGAATAGGGTTGTAAAGTGAGTTATAGCCTTACGAGGTAATTCCGAGAGAACCTTTTTGTCAATGAGGTCAAAACCTGTTGCCTTCCTATTCTCCATTTGTTGTATGGTTCTTTGTACCTCCCTTAGTGTAACTGTCTTCAAGGGCAAATGCAATTGGAAATCCTGCTGGAGAATAGCGTCTATTTCTGCCTCATCTGACCCAGGAGTGGCTTCATTTGGTACAAATACTTTAGCCAGATGGTCGGCAAAAGCATTTGCTTTTTCTAATTTAGATCTAGCCCACTTGTTTCCATCTAGTCGTATAGGTGATTTAGGGTTTGTGGGTTGATTCAGATTTTTGCATGCCTTCCAGAGAGAGTAGTCGGTGTCCGTTGTAGCTGTTAACGACATAAGGTTTTCCTCAATAGTTGCATCTAGGTTTTCTTTTATAGCCTGTTTAAGATGTTTAGCGTAGATATTTAGAGCTGTTTTGTCATGGGGATGACGATTGTGCCACACTCTACGTAATCTTCTCTTCTCCAGGATCATGTCTTGAATTTCGTGGGATACGGAGAGCTGTCTGGGATTTTTTCTGAGCCACTCCCTCAGAACTCCTCCAGCACGCATCCTGCACCACTCTCATAAATTCCAAGACTGTACTATCTATTTCCTCCTCACTCTTTAGTGAAATCCGTAATTGTAGGCCGTCCTCAACGAGGTCACGGAACATTTGCCAATTTGTTCTCCTGTTATACAGTTTTGGTTTCCGTTGGCACTCCAGTATATTGGTACTAATAGTTAATATCACCGGCATGTGAGGTGAAGAACCATCGAGAAAGCTATCAATGTGATAAAAGAGTCGTGAGGGACCCTTCATTAAAAAGAAGTCCAGGACATCAGGCAGTCTTCCAGGGTTGTTTGGCCAGTGGGTAGGCTCTGGGGTGGAGATTGTTGTTAAGTGGTTCATAGTACAGGAAAACTGCCAGCACAGTGTTTCTATACTGTCAGATCCATCATCTTATGAGCTATTTCATTCGTGTCTGGAAGTTAGTTAGTTAGTTAGTTTACCTGGGCTGTTCCGCACTTAGCCTCTTGATTGGGCCATTGTGCGTACCATCTTACCTCTCACTCCAACCAACCCAGATCTTCCCAAAAAGCCAGCAGCCTTTTCAGGTTTCCACATGCTTCCCGGAGAGACGCTGGTGACTGGAGGAATTTCGCCCGTTGTTCGGCCACGCTCATGCACTCTGTAGGCACATGATGTGGCGTTTCTTCTGCCCCCATGCAGCCTCTGCACAGGGGGCTGTCCGTCACACCTATTGTAAATAGATGCTTGTTTAGGGGACAGTGACCGGTCAAGATGCCTATGACTTTACGGATCTGGTCCCTTTTTAATCTAATGAGGTTTCGGCTAAACGTTTTTGATGCTACCGGAACTGCATTCTTTGTTTGCCTGCATCCTTCAATGTTTGTCCAATCTTTTTGATGGGTTTCTTCCGTATTTTTCCGCAGCCAAGTTTTGACCTGTGCTTGAGGTATAGGTAGTATTGGTTCCGGTCCATATACTGTTGCCCCTGATCCTCTCTTGGCCAATTCATCGGCTGCGTCGTTGCCGAGGGAGTTGCTGTGTCCCTTGATCCATTGCAGCGTGACCTTGTTTGTGTTTGCAATGGATTGGAGTGTATTGTGACATTCCAATATGAGGACAGAGGTTATGGTGTTGCTTTTCAGAGCTTGGAGTACGGATGCACTGTCTGATATGATCTTTATATCTAGATCTCTGACGTCTCTGGCGGCAATCGTCTCCGCCGCTCTCGTTATACCAATACATTCAGCTTGGAATATTGTACTTAGTTTGTCCAGGGTGGTTGTTATTTTGATGTTTAGGTCATTCGAGAAGACGCCTGCTCCGGTACCATATGTGGTTTTAGAGCCGTCTGTGTATATCCTAACTTCTTTGACGCCAGAGCTGTCTCTTTTTTCTTCAGTGAGTTGGATATGATAATTCCTTTCGAAGACGTGGTGACATGGTATTCTGTCTACGGGCGCCTCAAGAAGTGGTATCTTCTTTAGGATTCCCTGTAGAATTTTTGAATGCTTTGTTCCAGTATTCTCTTTCCAGAGCCCATTACTTTTCAGTCTTAAGGCTGCTGCCTTGGCCTCCTCCTGTATGATTAGATGCAGCGGTCTCAGGTTTAGGAGGTGCTCTAGTGCGGCTGATGGAGTGGTTCTCATGCATCCAGTGGCTGCTGTACTCGCTAGGCGTTTTAGACTCTGGAGCTTTTCTTTCACAGTGATCAGTTCTGTTCTGGGCCACCATACAACTGATCCATAGGTTAGAGAAGGCCTGATAATTGCCGTATACAGCCAAAGTGTTATCTTTGTGTTAAGACCCCAGTTCTTACCAACGAGTCTTCTGCATTGCCAAAAAGTTATGCAGGCCTTTTTCATTTTAGCATTTATGTGGCTAGTCCAATTCAACTTATTGTCAAGTATGATGCCCAGATATTTAACTTGAGTTGTTAGGGCTAGCTCGTGTCTGGAATGCGCTCAAAGTGATAAATGTTTGGAACCTCTGAAACTTTGTTTGCCTTTATCTCTCGCTTCGTTGGCTTTACTTTAGATAGTGTTAGATCCCCTTCGGGGATTTATAGGCATGAGTATATGTATATATGTTGCCATACGAACATCTATAGCAGTCGTTACGGGTAGCTGGAGCCCTCAAAAGTTCAACAACTGGTCTAGCTGCAATACTTCGATATCGCCTTTGGGTATTGGAGGCTAGATGACAATCGCTTCACAGAAAATGTCGAAGTTTAGCCAAATCCGCGGTTAGACCGGTAAAGCGGACCCCAGACTCCAAGCTGCAAGCTTCGGATGCGACTGGGATTACCGCTAGGAAGAAGAGAGTATATGTATAGCTCGTGCGAGTTAACATGGCACCTGCCTCGAAGACACCCTCCTCCCGCTTCCCCGCGCGCGACCCCGCTCTCGCCGTGCGAGGCTAGTAGCGTCAGCGTACACGCCTCCCGCTCCCCCGCGCAAAGCCCTGAGCCAGGTGCCATGTTAACTCGCACGAGTTGTGATAGCAGGGTTACTTACCGGCATCTTAGTCAAGACCTCGTATACTTCGTGTAAATGTGTGTCCACAATCGAACGTAAAGGCATATCGTCCGATACACATATTCTACACATCGATAGCCGCTCCATGTTTTTGTTACAAAAAGTATAAGGTGATTGAACCGCGGATATTTTTTGCTATAACTTAACCACTACTGATTAATCTTAACTGTATAGAATCCCTAAACTTATACAAATAACACTTGGAGTCGGCAATCTATAGATTCTGTGAGACCAATGAATTTCATTCAATGAGTTTACACAACTTTTACACCAAAATGGGTGGAATTTTATTATATTCCATGACATGAATTTAAAGTAAAAATTAATAAAATATAAATCGAATCGATGAGATCAAGCATGGCATAGACAAGACGACAAGACATTGGATATTTGGATATAGACAATAGCAATAGACATAGACCCATAAAGTCAAAAAAGAGCTATAGATCATAGAATAAACATAGAAGAAATCAAAGACTTTGAATCTTTGAATAGGTACACTACGTTTACGTTCTTCTCTGTCTACGGAAGAAATGATGTCGGTCTGACACTTCTGACAGACATGAATTGATATTAATGACAGTATAAAGTTCAGTGTCCATTGTCCACTTAGAGTATCAAGAGCTGCCATACCTACAAAAAAAAACTGCTACCTAAACTTGGATTTTATGAATGAATGGAAAGCAGTATGGCGGCCTAGTAGGGGATCCAGTAAACTGTCGATAACTACTTATCGATATAAAAAGGGCACAGACTAAAAATTTATACATTTGAAAGAAAAAATTAAGTGGTTAGCTTAAGTGGATGCCGATTATTTGTATTCTCAGGTTGCAGTGTGCTTAGGGCTTTCTGTCAGACTTTTCTTGTGTGATAACCGGAGTTTCGAATAATTCGCCCAGAAGGACGTAAAATCTACAAAGAATCTATATATATATATATATATATATATATATATCGTTACTAAAAGACTGTAAAGAATATGGATACGACATATAGGCATTAATTGAAACCATATACTTGGTACCCCCATAGCTTCAAATAGGAAAAATTTGAACAAAATCGGCCCAGTATTAATTTTGAACAACTTTAAACACTCCGTAGAATCGCAGTTATCAATGAACTCTAAATTGCACGGAAATACTACCATTAGGGTTACCATCCGTCCGAGTTTCCCCGGATTTGTAGCCACGTAGCACCCGAGAGCACTATTGGTGGGACGTGTAAATAGTCCTGCCAAAGTGGTGTGTTTGCACACAAAGCGTTAAGAACCTATGACCTGGCGTTTGGTTGTAATAGAAAAGAAAATACACAAGTGACCGCTTCTATGTATGAAAACGTAAGAAAATCGGCACTGACCTGAGTTCCACCTCGTGAGGATTCAGCTGTAGACAGGCGTGGTTCCTGGCACGTGCTGGTGGGTAGGTAATTTTCGACCGGCCGGTGACTTTCTTGAATTTGTCGTTTTCTTCCGATACACTTCACTTATACTGACTTGAGAATGTGGCCAAAGGAACTTATAGAATTACACAGAAAGAAACGAGGAGTTGAATAACTCAAACTTCCGTTTGGTGCGGAGCGCGTGAGTCAAAGACATCTTTCGATGCTGGGTGCGGGTTACTGACTAAAAAATGCGAGCGGGTAGATGATCCGCCGTGGTGCTTGAGAGACTCGCTCGTAGAAACTTCATTCTCAAAATATAGTTCGAACAGATCCATTCACAGCGCCATTCATTGGCCTCCTCCAACACTAAGTGGTCAACAAATGAGCGCCAACATTCAAACATTATTCGATACATAGAAGCGGTTTATTAAATTACAAAATTGAAATACAATTAAATTATGTGGGAAATAATTAAGAAAGTACAGCGCTCCACCATGCACCCGGCTTTGGAACGTCGCAAGACGTTACGAAACAAACAAGCGAACACTGGCTGATTAGAGCCCATAGTGAATTTGTATAACATAATAATACACATAGCGAAAATAACAACTTAGACTAACAATATTCTATCTAAAGTATGTTTAAAGTTTGAGTTAAAAATAAAGTTTAAGATTCTATTTAGCGTTGTAAGTTATTGCGTTGGGATAGGATACAATTTGGTTACAGCGCGTTTGTAAGTACCAGTACGCGTTTTAACCATTGCTACGCGAACCACGTCATCAGAGCCTCTGAACACGTCAGTAATGACTCCTAACGGCCAATTCAACGGAGCAGAATTTTCCTGCTCTAGAAGAACAACAGTGCCGATTTCTACTGGTTTGTCGGGAGTAGCCCATTTTTGTCTGACTTGCAACGTGTGCAAATACTCTACGTGCCACTTTTTCCAAAAGGAGTGGATCATGTTGTCGAGCAATTTTTTTCGATCTACCAAACTAATACGTTGATCTGATAGATCAGCCGAGGGTAAGTATTGCAACGGTGCAGTCATTAAGAAATGTGCGGGTGTTAACACCTCCGGATCAGGGTCAGAGGAGAGCAAGCCCAATGGGCGCGAGTTCAGAATGCATTCTATTTGAATGAGTACCGTTTGCAATTCTTCGTATGTGAGTAATTGACTACCTATGACTCTGAACAAATGAGTCTTCATACTTTTTATATTTCCTTCCCATATCCCACCAAAATTAGGTGATCTTGGGGGAATCATCTTCCATTCTATACGCCGAGATAGCAACTCGTTTGACAGCGCGGTTTTAAAATTGGAGTTCAATAGGAACGTGTATAACTCATCTAATTGTGCCTTCGCACCAATGAAAGTAGATCCGTTGTCAGAATAAAGACACGAAACGGGTCCACGGCGGGAAATAAAGCGTTTAAAGGCAGCTAAAAAATTATCAGTGGTTAAATCACTGGTCAATTCGATATGAAGGCCACGTGTGGCCATGCAGATAAACAATATAATGTATGCCTTTTGAGAATGCTGACCTCTACGACGAGAAAGTATGGTCTTTATTGGACCAGCGTAATCAACCCCAGTATGACAAAAGGCTTTGGCTTCTGATACACGATAATTGGGCAGATCAGCCATTATTGGTGTAGGGTGCGTTGGATTGCATTTAAAGCAAATGTTACACTTTCGTAACTTAGATCTGATAACAGTTCTAGCGTCCAATATCCAGAAGCGTTGGCGTATGATAGACATGAGGAGTCCAGGTCCAGTATGACAATTGACAACGTGAAAATGCTGAATTATTAGATCAACAACGTGATCGCGTTTAGGGAGAAGGACAGGATGTTTAGCTTCAAATGGAAGCATCGATTTAGAAAGTCTACCACCTATGCGCAAAATGCCTTCTTCATCTAAGAAGACTGCAAGACGCAGCAGCTTCTTCGAGGGTGACTTCTCAGCCTTTATCAATTTTATATCTTCAGCAAAGTGAACTGATTGAACGGCGAGAATCAATGCCGTCTCAGCGATTGACAATCCTGATACAGAATGAGGTTCGATCTTAGATTTAAATCGTGCGAATTTTAAAACGTATGCAATGATGCGTAGTAGTTTCTGCCAAGAAGAAACACGTTGTGCTAATGTACATAACAATGGCGACTCTGTGTGTCTTGTTGTCACACTCAACACATTTGCCTTATGCTCAGGTAAGTCAGAACAGTTGGCGGGAGAGAATGACTTAATAGGCCATTCATCAGGGGGGCCACGGATCCATGCTGGACCGTTCCACCACAAATCATGAGTCAAAAGTTGCGAAGGGAGCATGCCGCGTGATAGACAATCACTCGGGTTAATGGCTCCGGCGACGTGATAAAAATGCCCAGCGTTCAAGTTTTCTTGACACTGAGCGACCCGGTTGCTAACAAAAATCGACCACCGATGTGGTGACGAGTGAACCCATGATAAGGCAATCGTGGAATCAGAAAAGGCGTAAATGTCAGTAATGGGAATGCGTAATGCATAAGAATCACGTACAGTTCTTATTAACTTTGACATAAGCAAAATAGCACATAACTCTAAGCGAGCAAGCGTAGTAATCTTTGTCGGAGTGACCTTTGATTTCGCACACAAAATGCGAGTTTGAATGACAGATGGGTAGGTACAATGTGCATAAATAACACATCCCATGCCATTCAGGCTGGCATCACAAAATGCGACAAGACGTAGTTCGCAATCAACTTCGACACCTATATGTCGCGGAATTTTTAAAGTGTCAAGCAATTTTAATTCTTGAACGAGAGCGGAAAAGCGTGAGCGTATATGCTCTGGAGCAGGGTCATCCCAATCACTCTTACTAAGCCAAAGTTCCTTAATTAACAACTTGGCGTAGAGTATCACAGGTGCCACCAACCCGAGCACGTCAAATAGTCGCGCAACTATAGAGAGTATATTTCTCTTAGTGCACTTCTCATCTACCAAGGTGGATGTGAAATAGAAATTATCTCCACACGGCTCCCACGAGAGACCTAAAACCTTTGCGACATGACTGCCAACATCAAACTCAAGCGATTTGCGGTGAGTATCAGGAAGTGAGTCTAGCAGCACAGAAGAATTGCTAGACCACTTCACTAAGTCAAAGTCGCCAGCCTTGAACAGTTTTATCAAGTTGCGAGCTAAGTGTACAGCAGTGTCCTCATCAGGTGCGGAATGAACTAAATCGTCAGTATACAGACAGGTCTCTGCCACTTTCGCGGCGTCAGGGAAGTGCGGACTCATGTCAGTAGCCAGCTGACGCACAGTACGTATAGCTATATACGGGCTTGACTTCAGACCAAACGCTTGTCGATTAAACACATAGGTCTGAATTTCATCCGTTTCCTTGAACCTGAATAAGATGCGCAGGTATTTACGATGGTCAACAGGTACGCCAATACGTAAATAATGTTGTTTTATGTCAGCGTTCATTGCGATAGGAAATAGCCTAAAATTTAATAATAATAAAAACAGGTCTGCCTGTAAATTGGGACCAATATGTAAAATATCATTGAGCGAAAGACCAGTGTGGGTTTTAGCGCTCGCGTCTAACACAATACGCGGCATCGGTTTGTCATGTCGAACTACTGCGTGATGTGGTATGTAATAACCATCCATAGACAAATTAGAGTCATCAACGAGACTAAGATAACCGTTATCTAAATAATCCTGAATAACCTTATTGTAATTTTCGCGTACGGTTGGTGATTGACGAAGTTTACGCTCGAGCGACAAAAACCGGCGGTGAGCGACGCCGCGCGAGTTCCCTAGTTCAGAGGGATCCTTGCAGAACGGCAGCGCAACCGTATAACGACCCACGTCATCGCGAGTCACAGTAGATGTGAAAATGTTCTCGCACTCGGTTTCTTCTGGAGACAATAGGCGCTTCACAGGAACTTCCTCAAGTTCCCAAAATTTTTGCACTAAATCATTTAGTGCTAGCGCAGAAAAGGATGCGGTTGTAGGCACAACAACTTTACGTGGGTAATCACCCATAAGTACATACCCGAACGCGGTTGATAGTACACAAGGGGCACTGGGACCACACTCGACTCTATTTCCTAAGTAGATATACGGGAAGAGCTGTGCACCTAATATTATATCAATGTTTCCTGGAATGTTCCAGCTTAAGTCAGCAAGCGGTAAATCGCGAAGATTTAACTCGCTATCACACTTAATTAATTGCGAGGGCAATTGATCCGTAAGGCTATTCATAACTAACGCATGTATAGTATACTTATGATCTGCATAAATACGAGATTCAATGTCCAAATACACATAGCCTATTATCGTGTGCGAAATGGAGCCAACACCTTTGACAACAGAATTACTCATTGGTATTATTGGTAAATTTAATAAACGACAACAGGACAATGTTATTAAGTTATTCTGTGAGCCATTATCAATTAGACATCTGACTACAGATTTATTTCCAGTGCTACCTTTAGGGCGAGCATACACCTGAGCGGTTGCCAAGAGAATATCACCCTTATGGCTAGAGGCATACGAATGCACAGTGCTTGAAGCGAGCGATGACTTAGGAGTGGGACCGTCAAAGTCGCACTGGGGCGGCGGGGATGCGGCAACAGTCGTCGCATGCGAGTGCGAATTATTAACATTATTCTCAAAATGCAATAATTTATGATGTTTTTTCTGACAGAAACAAACTGACGTACTTTTACATCGCGGGAGATTATGTAATGTGCTTAGACAATTCACGCAACCACGCTTAGATTTAATAAACTCATATCTAACCTTTGCATTTTGCATATTTTTAAACTGAGCGCAGTTATACAGGTGTCGGTGGTCACTGCCGCCACATAAACAACAGGGCGCGTTACCTGCGGCGGGCGCATTCGACTTATTATTAATCGGCTCACTGACAACAAACGACTTAGAATTACGCTGTACACGCCTATCATTAGACTGTGGCATCCCAGCAGTGGACGACTTCGCATATGACGAAGACCGCGGGTTTGACCGTTCAATCATCTTAGCATGATCTTGTACAAAGTCGATCAGCTGTTGTGTCGTAGGGATATCGACACCTCGAACAGAAAGTTCGAAGGCTTGGATGGTTAGCGTGTCCATTTTCCTCAAGGCACATTGTAGAAACACGAAGTCCGTTAAATCATTTATACCTAACTCTTTAAGCGCGGCGATAGATGAGGAATATATACCTATAAATGAATCAAGTGAGTTCACACTAGGTGAACAATTCTTTAAGTCTAATATATTATTAAGATAATATGAACCTAATGAGCGTTTATCTTGGTATTTCTTGACTAAGGCGTCCCACACTATACTGTAGGTCTCACTTGACGGAACAATACCGGCAGTGAACTTTAATGCGTCTTTGGTTAATTTTGAGAATAGGTATTGCACACGTTGCGAATCAGACAATTGTGTGTTCGAATGAATATTGGCCTTAAAGGACTGATAAAATGTATTCCAGTTTTCAGGGCGTCCGTCAAAACTCGGAATAACAAGCATTTCCAATTTCACTACAGACGCGCTTGAATTACTCGGCCCGTGTGATGCGACCTCCTTGACCTTGAGCGTAGATAATTTATTTCTAATGCGTTTTATTCTCGAATACAATTCATCGAATGAGTCAAGGCAAGAATAGTCGGATTCTACAGGGGATTGTAATGATAAATTTAAGCTATTTATTTGATCTACAATCGACTCGAACTTATCGCGAACGACATCGATGTTCTCGGTCTCAGACAGAAAATCTTCATTCGCTCGCGTCGTTATGTCAAAACACACAACTGATTTCGACGATTTATACCAACGATTAATGCGTGCAAACAATAATTCCTTTTTTTGATTCAACAGAATAAGCTTCGTCTCGAGATCTGACGACATGTTTGCAAATTAACGATAGGTAGGACCTACCTATTGAAATATAACAAGAAGATTATCTGTAAGGTACCTACTATAATATAATAGTAATTCAACACAAACAGTTTAGATATACCTACTTTTTTATTGAAAATTGTACTACGGCTTATTATATAATAGCGCAAGTAGCACAGCGGAGCGGGAATGTATTAACTACGTAACTAGATAGGTACTTACCTACAAAGTTACGCGTATGCGAATAGAATGATGATTATTTACCAATTAATACGTAAATCACCAACTATTATAAATATCTACCAATTATTACGTAGATTTAGCGTTTTAAATGCAGAATTTACCAAATAATTTACGTAAATCTGTTAGCGAAAGAAAGTAATGAAACTAAGATGGCGGAAAGAATTCACCAAAATTAAGTGAATCTTTTAATTAAATGAATAGGAAAGAAATATTATTCACCAATAATTACGTGAATATGTTATTTACTGGCCTATCCGACTCGTAAGGACCATAAATTATGGTGGGACGTGTAAATAGTCCTGCCAAAGTGGTGTGTTTGCACACAAAGCGTTAAGAACCTATGACCTGGCGTTTGGTTGTAATAGAAAAGAAAATACACAAGTGACCGCTTCTATGTATGAAAACGTAAGAAAATCGGCACTGACCTGAGTTCCACCTCGTGAGGATTCAGCTGTAGACAGGCGTGGTTCCTGGCACGTGCTGGTGGGTAGGTAATTTTCGACCGGCCGGTGACTTTCTTGAATTTGTCGTTTTCTTCCGATACACTTCACTTATACTGACTTGAGAATGTGGCCAAAGGAACTTATAGAATTACACAGAAAGAAACGAGGAGTTGAATAACTCAAACTTCCGTTTGGTGCGGAGCGCGTGAGTCAAAGACATCTTTCGATGCTGGGTGCGGGTTACTGACTAAAAAATGCGAGCGGGTAGATGATCCGCCGTGGTGCTTGAGAGACTCGCTCGTAGAAACTTCATTCTCAAAATATAGTTCGAACAGATCCATTCACAGCGCCATTCATTGGCCTCCTCCAACACTAAGTGGTCAACAAATGAGCGCCAACATTCAAACAA